>CM046841.1:9868653-10468653 GCA_025618425.1 Heliocidaris tuberculata
CTGGAAAGTGATTGCAGGAAAGCTAGTCTCCTTCACCTCCTCCGTAAACAAGGGCATGGCCATTCAGTCCTTCCATCCTAAAGGTGCAGTAGAAAATAGATATAAAAATAATAATAAATGTATACCCATAAAAATTTGCTCGGACCAAACTTCTACATTTGAATGCAATACAATGAAATCAATTTTTTTTTGGAGCACTTTTAAAAAAAAAAGTCTGTCTTACAAAAACAAACAGAAACAAGAGGATTTAATTGCAGTACTTTACTATCAGCAAATTGCCCTGTTATCTAATCAGTTTGTCTCCCTATGCTGATACATACTATCCCCACGTTGGAAGTTCATAACTCAAATTATTTTTGAGATATTGCGATAACAAGGCTAAACACCTCTAATTTCAGAAATTGACCTCTATGACCTTTGACCATTGACCTACTTACCCCCAAAATCTAATCAGATCATCTTAGTAGGGTGATACATACTATCACCAAATTTGAAGTTCATACATGATCCTCAAATGGTTCTTGAGATATTGCAATAACGAGGCTAAAACATGTAATTTCAGAAACAGATTTCTATGACCTTTGACCTACTTACCCCAAAATCTAACCAGGTCGTCTTCGTATGGTGATACAAACTATCACCAAGTTTGAAGCCCATACTTAAAATGGTTCTTGAAATATTGCAATATACAACTTGAAAACATAATGCCTCCAGCACCACCTTGATGGGCAGAGGCATTATTTCTTCTTTTAATTAACTTAACAAGATTATGTTCTGCAAGTATAGGCATTAAAAAAAAAAGGGGGGAAAAAAAGAGGAAATCTATGCTTGTATATACATGTACTTTTACTACCTTCAAAAGAGAGAGAGAAAAAACTTTTCAAAAAAACACTTACCTCTGATCATTAGGGTGTGCATTGTTCGGTTCAGTGTCAGGTTGTGGGTTTCCAGTAACTATCATATTGTGTAGGGAAAATTGGGAAAATCTATTAGTTTAGTATAATTATGCTGGAGATGTAATTATCAATAGATGGCATCAGATTTCACTGATCATTATCTCTCTCAGTATATATGAACGTTCTATTCTTATATTGTTTTGGGGAGATAGTTTTTAAACTGGGTTGTTTAAGGCCAAGTCCACACAAATATCAAATTGATTTGAATACATAGAGTAAAATTAAACAAGCATAACAGTCAAAATTTTACTGAAATCGGATGTAAAATAAGAAAGTTAGGGCATTTTGAATTTTTGCATTATTTCATGAAACAGTGATATGCATAACATGGGCGGTATGCAAATGAATGAACCGATGATGTCACACACTCACTTTTCCATACATGTATGTATTTTATTATATGAAATTTCAAATATTTCAATTTTTATGGATATGATAGTAAAGAATGTCTCCCTTGTATCAAAATAATTTACAATAATGATGATTTTACAAGTTCCATAAGGAGTCAAACCATATGTTAACATTATTGAAGCAAAAAATTGAAATATATGATATTTCATATAATAAAATACATAAGGAAAAGTGAGTGTGTGACATCATCAGTTCACTCATTTGCAAACCGCCCATGTTTAATATGCATATCACTGTTTCAAGAAATAATGCAAAAATTCAAAATGCCGTAACTTTCTTATTCTACATCCGATTTCAATAAAATTTTCACTGTAATGCTTGTTTAATTTTACTCTATTTATTCAAATCAACTTGATATTAGTGTGGACTTGGCCTTTAAAGGAGCATGAAACCCTGGAGAAAAATCATTTTTAATGAAAAGAGAGGATAGAGAGAAGCAATTCAAAAAAAGTTCCATCAAAATCGGTTACGAAATGAGAAAGTTATGAAAGTTTGAAAAGTCTAAATTTACTTTCTATGGCGATCCTAAAATTGGCAATGTTGCTTCAAAGTGACAGGTTTAGTAGTACAACTCTCCATATGTTTTGTACACAAAATTTCATATTTTCCCCACTATCTCTCAAGGTGCAGCTTGTCTCCTTCTTACCTCAAGATATATGACGGGAAAATGTATTTGACACAACATATGTTGAGTTCACAAAAAGACGAGCAGCATCGTCAGAGATAAGGGAGAAAATATGAAATTTTGTGTACAAAACATATTGGGAGTTGTACTACTTACTAAACCTGTCATTTTGAAGCAACATTGCCAATTGGAGGATCACCATAGAAAGTAAAGTGAGACTTTTCAAACTTTCATAACTTTTTTATTTCATAACCGATTTTGATGGAACTTTTTTTAAATTGCTTCTCTCTATCCCCTCTTTTCATTGAAATGGATATTTCCCCAGGGTTTCATTCTCCTTTAAATAGCCTATAAGGAAGGTACTAGAATATAGTCACTGCCTGGACCATCCCCATCACTTCATTACATGCATCATTACAACATAATGTGAAAGCCTTTATAGCATACATCTTTTTCATACCAAGTTTACAAGAATCCGATTACCGTTGCAATTAGTTGCAAAGTCACATGAACTTTTGTGACTTCATCTCAAAATTAAAACGGTGAGTTATAAACCCATGTTCGATAACAAACTGATTTTCTTTAAAGATTTAACTTAAAAAAATGGGTATTTTATTAATTTTTCAGAGGCTCCAAAGACAAGGGTAGGGTACTAAGATCCCCTTTAACATTTATTTTACTGGAGGTCCAACTTTATCTCCCATGTGTTAGTGTATCTTTTAACAAAAAGTCTATGAAAATACAACAAACTGTTACACAGTCACATGACATTTTGTGACCTCATATCAGCCCAAAAGGGAGAATGTCTGAATACTGACACAAAAACTAGTAGGAAACTTTGACACACTCTTAATCAATTAGATTTTGCTCTCCTAATTATTATCTATTCTACTAGAATACTGACTGAGAAGACCCCCTCAACAGCAGGACTTGAAGAAATACAAAACTGAAATTATTTCAAATGTTTTTCTTTCGTATAAATATTCATAAAGGTTATAGGGGACTTCTAGAACATAATCGAATTTCCAAGACCTTTGTTCATTCAAATATAAATAGAAACATCTGCATAAACGTATATAATATGCATACATTTAATACTAAACAAAGAAAAAGTAGATTTATTTAAAACAACTGATTTATGCTGTTCTTTCATCTCGAGGCCTGACAAATTTTATGGTGATCCATCACAAGGGACAAATAGACAAGAATTAATCTTTAATCAGGAAAACATAATCATCTAACCTGAAAATGAGAAAATACTGTTTTCCATTCTTTCTATTACTGGATATTTTTATAGCACTCATATCCACCACGCAAGGTGCTTAAGGCCCTCTAATATTACCCCAGCTCTAAGCTGGGTTACCTATTTCGGTACTCACAGAATTCAAGGAATTTCTTCCTACCGGTACCCATTTAACATCTGGATGATCCTTCTATACAAAAAAATACCAAAATTCATCTTTTTCTGGCTAATATGAGGTCACAAAAGGTCAAGTGACTCTAACTGTAGGTTCGAAGCTGGTATCCAAAGAAGCATATTAGGCTTCAGAAAAAAGGCATGAAACCAATCTATGCAGTGATCACAAAATCCTCAAAAAAATGTAAATCAAAGAATTGGCCTTGTCTTTTCTTCAATATGACATTTGCATTCACATCTCTAAGTACTGTGAGTATTTGACATCTCGTCATAAGAATGTTAACTGCGCAGCTCCTTTCTCAATTTCCAAAAGATAAAGATGATTATTACATGTACCTATACAAGGCATTTTAGCTGCAAAATAAAAAGCCAGATTTTGCACGTACTCAGAATCCGTTACTGGAGGGGGCAATAATTTCAATGTTGCCCTCTTCCAGGTCTTCCCCATAGACCACTGTACTAAAAAAGAGGGCAACATTTTGCCATATTCCAAGTGCATACGCGCAGTGCACAAGTTTAACCAATAGCACTACAGTGCCTCCTTTTAGTGACGTTTCTGCATATCTATTGACCCAGAGTGTTAGGAATTACACATTATACATGAGCAGATAGAGCAAAAATCACAGATAAGTTTGAGTTTATTTCCAATGCAGTATGTTGTGCCATTCACAAATAAAAGCAATTTAATTGTAACTAATCATTAAAGTCTCTAACTTAGCAATATGGAGTAAAATATATAATCCCTATTTTCATGTACAAATTGGCATTTTCATTCACATTAGTGAATTTACATTTTTGTTTTTCAATCTAAGTAGAAGTGGAAAATAAGAATAACTGTTGCCAACTTGAGGAGGGAAAACAGATTAATTTTGACCATAACAAAACTCTGAACTGCTATGGGTTAAGTGTACAAAGGCTAAAACAATGGATACGTGTGGTAACAATTTAAGTCACAATTGCTTGGCCCAGACTAAACAACTGTATGAATAACCTGAAATCAGAGGAACTGACAGGCAAACAGACTTGTTTGTAATTGCTACAAAATAGGCATATACACAATATAGATAATAATAACAATATTGGCTAGCTCTACTTTCGGTGAATATCGAAAATATTACCCTTAAAAGAACCATATTGCCCTCGGCTTCGACTCAGGCCCTGAGTCGAAGCCGAGGGCAATATGGTTCTTTTAAGGGTAATATATTCTGATATCCCTCAAGGACAGTCAATATTGGTCATACACGTATGACTGAATTGTGAAAGAAACTGTCTGAAAGCAATTGGGAAAGACTGATTGTGTAATACTAGTCTGGGAACCTGTTCCGAAATAATCACCCCAATTTACATATGAGATTTGAACCTTAAAGTACTAATAACTCAGACCATCCATGTCATTCACAAAAAGCTTGTCAGCTCAACAAAGCCGCCGGGTTTGGCCCCTAGAGCCCCCCAAAGGGGCCCAAAAGTCTGGTTGATTTCAACCCATCTAACATATGCGCCAAACTTTGTCAGAAGGAAGGTGTATGTCTATACATTACCAAAACACAAAAACTGATAAAATTTTCTGTTGGGATGGGTTGTCAGACTGCTCCTAAAAATTGGGGGAAATTTTTCCCCTTAAGGCCCATGGACCAAATTTTTTCAGAAGGAAGAGGTATGGGTGTACATTACAAAAATATAAAAACTGACAAAAATTTCCATTGGGAAGGGGGTGTTAACACGCCCCTGAAAAAACATCAAAGTCCCCCTAACAATAACTTATTATTGAAATGATCATTTGACACCAAATTGCAACCCAAGAGTTGACAAGCTTTTTGTGAATGACATTAAATGGTCTAAGTAACTTTAAGGGGTCAAATCTCATATGTAAAATGGGGTGACTATTTCGGGACAGGCTCCCAGACTAAAATCGACCGAGGGGTTGATTTTTGTGTGTGCAATTTTAACCCTCAAAAACGCAATTTCTTATGCACTTTACCCGTACAAAATTTACAAAAGAGCATTTCAATTGAGTGAAAGATTTTTGAATTTGAAACATTGACAAATGGTATTCACTTCGTCTCCAAATGAGGTGCAAAATCAACAAACCCTAGAGAAACATTCTAGAGAAATTTAGCAAGGCAACTCAAAACGTATTTATTCACTTATTTATTTAATCTTTTTTTTTTTGGGGGGGGGATGCTTAATTGTTGAACTTTTGCAAAATCCTATTTCATACACTTTAACCTACATGTATACTGGTACACATTATTCCACAAGAGGCTGATTCAAATTATCTACCAGGAAGCAAGGCAATGAGAATAACATTTTTCTTTCAAATTCTGAACCCTTTAAAACACTATTTACAAACGGTATATAGTCGGCATGAAATAATGAGATCCTGAATTAATATATGTGAGGGAGCAAAGCGACTGAGCTTTAGAAAATTTTCGCATTTTTAACCCTCTAAAACACTTTCTAATGCACTTTACCGTGTGGATTGGGAGGGGGGAGCATAATCCTTAAGGATCATAATTTTTCCTCCATTTCTCTCCTTTCTCTTTCTCTCTTTTGCTTGTTTTGCATCCCCTCAAAGTGCTGCCCTGGGCAAGTGCTCCCCTGCCCTGAACATTCAACAGACAATATACAAGGTAAATCACTCTAATCTCCATTACAAAGTGTGAGCAAAAGTTGTGATTACTCTGTGAATACACACTGTGTCATGCACATGTATTTTTGGGGGTGTGTGTTCGTGTTTATAGAACAAAAATTACGACAGAAAATCAACTGTTTTGTTGCCTTGAGTTGTGAGGGAAACCCTTCTCAATTTGTGCATGATTGCAGCTGGTGCAGAGTACATGTATGTGTTTACGAGTCATTCACATCAGTTGAGTTATGGAAGCCTGTCTGGTCGGCTTTCATTGACTCTTGCACTTTGCAATGTCCTTTATTGTACCCCATTTAATGGGACATCTTTGCTACATTATTCTTTGTCAAAATGCCATGATAATTCTGTTCTGACAAATATCTCATTATAACTGTGCTCATTGTAAGCATGTTGCATTGCACCACAGATTAGCATGTGGAAACTTTTGGGACCAAGAGATTACCCTCTTTATAACAAAACCTTGTTGTATCTGTGCTCGTATCAAGACTTGAGAATGCCCTGTATTATATGTAAAACAATTTAATGAGTTAATATACAAATATACAATGGCACTCGAGGATCTGGCTAAAACTATTCCGAGAATGAGTCATTGTATATTTGTTTTATATCCGTCATCTTGAACAAAAACTTAATTCTACTCATCTACTTGATCATCTGCACTGTACATGTAGGTACGATAGACCGCACAGCACGTATACACTGAACAGTTACATGCATGTATTTCCTGATTCATGTCAAATTTGCCTCAGCCCAAGTTTTGAATGAAATAGATGGTCAAACCAAGGTTGGTTGAATGGTCCCCATTCCAGTTGAATGCACTTTTTAATACACAAATAATGAAAGTACCTCCTGAACACCATTCAGCCCAAACTTAAGAAGATTTTAATGTGGTTTTAAAAAATGGCTAGTGCTCGGTCATCCATGATCGCCTTTTGGTGAGCAGCCCATCAAATTAAAGATGACATTATTCAAAAGATTCAAAAGATTCAAAGTTTATTTCACATCGCTTTAATAAAACATTACAAGATGTACATTCAACAAAATACATAGAATTTTTTTTTATCAAACTATCATACATAATACAGAATACATTTAACCTATTTGATTGTGCTTTTTAAGATATTGGGGCTTGAATATTGGTTTCCAATTGACTCACAATATATCTTTTAATATAATACGCTAAGGATTTTGGGTGTTTGGGGGGGAGACATTCGCCTATCTTCAAAAAGGTGGGGGGGACATGTCCCCCTGTCCCCCCTGGATTTGCGCCCATGCAATGGATGGACTTCTAAGTAGCCCTCGCGAAAGAAATTTTAATTTCTACACTGTTGGGAGGCATTTTTTAAAGGCCGCAGTGCCGTACATTTTCATAAATTCATTTCTAAAATTGAATTTCAGAAAGGGAGAACTCCTTCAGCTGGTGAAACAGCTCACTCTCGTACGCATGATCGAGCATGCACACTGTTTACCGCTCAGCCCATTGCGAGGGGAGAAAGTTCAATTCATTGCACATATCTACGTACAAACTTCTCGATCAGCTTGGTTTATTTTGTTCATGTGTGTGTGTGCCTATGTTGCATGTGTCAGACTGGCCTTTGAGGGGACGTCAGTGTTTTTATTAATCGGCCTTCTCATCATGTTCAAACTTCATCACCACAGTCATGTTCAATGTGTACTCATTGTTAAACAAGGGAAATGCCCAGGGCAGTCTCGCCTACATCACACAATTTTCACACAATTTTCATAATCAATAATTATGGGGCACTTAAAGGGGGTACCCAATGCTGAAACAATGTTAGTTCATTTAAAAGATCATGATTTTATTAGAAGAAAATCATCTGCCTTAATTTTTTTTTTAATTCGTGTTGCCAGAAAATCCCCGAAATATGGTAAGATTTCAGGATATTTTGGCCCCTCAGCTGTGTCCCAATTTCAGCTAGGTAACCACAATGACGTCAAAGTGATTACCTTGTCGCGCAATTATAGCAAAATGCGCGCAAGGTGTAATGCATTTTGTACAGTCTAGCGCGCAACACATCTGCAATACGCGAACCTGGGTAACCACTTTGACGTCATTGTGGTTACCTAGCTGAAATTGGGACACAGCTGAGGGGCCAAAATATCCTGAAGTCTTACCATATTTCGGGGATTTTTCTGGCAACACGAATTTTTAAAAAAATTAAGGCAGATGATTTTCTGCTAATAAAATCATGATCTTTTAAATGAACTAACATTGTTTCAGCATTGGGTACCCCCTTTAAGGAGTGCTGCCCCTGAGCCCCCCCCCCCCCACCCCGTGTGAGCCAGGTACCCCATTTGTATAACATAAAACCCCTTCAAGTAAGATTTGTTGGATGGTGAAGTTCACTGAAATCAAGATGTGTGTTTTTTAAATAAAGAATCAGAATATGTGTACATGAAAGAATTGCCATTGGGACACTTTTGGGATGGTGCCCCTCCATCAGACCCCTTGAAGATAATGACCTACTATACCTGAACAACTTAAAGTCTCCTTCCCCTAAGAATGATTCCTACCTAGTTTAGTTACAATCTACATGTGGCAATACATTTTACAGAAGAAGGAAAAATGTCAATTTGGTGTTACAGGCTTTTTTTTTTGGGGGGGGGGGGTCCCACCCCCCCCCCCCACTCCACTCCCTCAAGGGATACACGTAGGTACCCTATTTGCATTAATTTACATCCTCTTTGTCTACGGATAATTCTTACTAGTTTGGTTAGAACCCAGCCATGCATTTACAAAAATTCTCATTTTCACAATAGGGGCACTTAAGGGGTGCTGCCCCTGAGCCCCCTTGGAGGCAAGGTACCGTTTCAGAAATTGAGGTCTCCTTCCTCTAAGGATGATACCTACAAACTTTGCCAACAATCTTGCAACAGGGCTTAAAGAAGAAGAAGCAAATACGAATCTACATGTACATGTATTTTACACATGCATTTGACTTCTTCTCAGAACTTTGCTGGCAGTGGATTTCAACCAAAATTAGCAGGGATCTATACAGATGGGGGTGCCTAGGAGGTACAAACAGATGGAGTCTCAAAAGTTAACGATAATTAATGCAAACACCTGGCAGATTATAAAGGATACATGTACAACTGAATTAATAAACTGCCCTGATTCTATGACGCTGATGTCTGATACCGCTAAAGTAAACAGGAAAGATTTAGATATGTTTTGACATTTGAATGTTTACAATGCGCAGTTAAATTCATAAATCAACAAACACAGAAAGTGAGTGTGCAGTTTCAATGCAAATAATTTCGATTTCATTCTGAAATTCCCCAGCCTCAGGATGAACAAGTTTTTGAGATATAGCCTTAAAAGTGTCACAAATGTACGCCTCTTTTAAGGGCAATTTTAACACCTTTCCGCTTAATATAGGCCAGGAGCCTGTCCCGAAATAGTCACTCCATTTTACATATGAGATTTGACCCCTTAAAATTGCTAAGACCATCCGTGTCATTTACGAAAAGCTTGTCAGCTCAAACGAAGCCGCCAGGTTTGGCCTCCAAAGCCCCCAAAAGGGGCCCCAAAGTCGGGTCGATTTCAACCCATCTAACATATGCGCCAAACTTTGTCAGAAGGAAGATGTATGACTATCAGGGCATAAATTAATCGACGGCCATCAATGCCCCTATAACTGGCCGAGATGCCCTAAAAAAAAATGATCAATTCACGGCCGAAGAGGCCGTGCCCCTTTTTTTCAAACTGGCCGTCGTGCCCTTTTCCGTGATTGATAATATCAGCGGCTATGCTCTACATATAAAGTATAAATATGTCAGATTTGTTTCATCTCGAAGTCTATAAAATCCGCGCAAACATGCGTTCGCTACATCGACTTACACCACTGATATTTCAGCTTGGCAAGCTGTAGAAGCGAGCACGAGAGCTAGCTACAATGTAGCATGAGAGAGGTACCTAGATGTAGCTATTGTGTGTGTGTATGTACATGTACATGTACATGTGTCAGATGTGTTTACAACGAGAAAGGGCGCACTGGTATGTTTACACCCCCCCGTTTTTTTTCTTCTTCTTCTTCTTCTTCTTTTTTTTGGGTTGTTGTTGTTGACAATACGCGATATCGTGCATACTAGGACTGCTCGATATGGCGTACTGGGTTATTCGATTATCGTCAGCTGTCAATATCGCCTATATAACGTCACCACCCAAAACAGTACATTTCCAGTCACCTAAAATATAGCACAACTAGAAACGGTTACCCACCCAGTCACAGACCATCACGATTCAAAAATAAATATCACATTGTATTAAACTGATTTTGAAAATTCTGATTAATAGGAAAAAAGAATTATATTTTTTCGAACGACAACGAGATTTTTTTCATCGCTCGAAAGATGTGGTGGGGCGCGGCGCGGCGCAAGGAAGATTCAAACTTCGCGGTACAGACTCATGAATAATAAATACCTTCGTCACCTAGATACTCAGGGCTGCTTGTTGAATATTCATGACTTTCGCCCTCTGCTGTCAAAAACATTATAATTTCTCATATTGGCTTTCCGTTCCGGAGTACGTCTTTATGTCGAAACTCCTCGAAAGTCATTATTTCTGGGAGTTGTTTTGGGTAACAATAGTATGATTTTCAAAAGCAAGGAATTGCTTGATGGTATTTTTGTTTTTTAGGTGTATTTTTGTTGTTTCAAAGCTTAGTTTGATCCAATCTCGTTCAGTATATTTGTACCTGTGCCTGCACAAAGCACAGCCTGTATTCGGGGTGCAAGGAAAATTCAAACTTCGCGGTACAGACTCATGAATAATAAATACCTTCGTCATCGAGATACTCAGGACTGCTTGTAGAATATTCATGAGTTTGTCTTCTGCTGTCAAAAACATTATAATTTCTCGTATTGGCTTTCCGTTCCGGAGTACGTCTTTATGTCGAAACTCCTTGAAAGTCATTATTTCTGGGAGTTGTTTTGGGTAACAATAGTATGATTTTCAAAAGCAAATAATTGCTTTACGGTAATTCTTTTTTTTAGGGGTATTTTTGTTGTTTTAAAGCTTAGTTTGATCCAATCTCGTTCAGTATTTGTACCTGTACCTGCACAAAGCACAAACTGTATTCGCCCCCTAGTCGTGCTAGTGGACTACATCGTGACTTTGCTTGCGTCTTTTTCTTTGTCAAAATATTTCACTGATCCTCCACGATATCTTTCATGTTTTTTTAATGACATTTTATTCCCCTAATCATTCTAAAACCCGTTAGTTTATAGTTGTTTTTTTTTTTCTTTCTATCAAATCATAACAAAACCGGATGCATTATACATTGATATTTTGACTGAACTTAAACATTAATTACGGTAAAACAAAAATACAACAACAACAAAAACAAAAAAAAATCAGAAAGTACATTTTCATAAACTGTTTAGAAAATAATTATTTTTTCATATACTTCATCAAAGAATATTCTGTAGAACTTTCGAGAGAAAAATTTTGTCTGTTCTCCCATTCCTCCCCGAGATAAAAAAAAAAGAAAAAGAAAAAGAGTAAAACTAAAGTCACACAAACATATGTACCCCGTTATCATAGAGAGAGGGGGGTGGTAGGGGGAACAGTGCCCCCCCCCCCCACTTATCCAAATACCCCCAAAGTGCCCTATTTATTTCTGAAAAATATGCACACACACACACACAAATGATATGAATAGATGCTCATAGAACATAAAATATTGATTTAAAAATCAGAGCAAATAAACAAGGATAAAAGTTAAGGCTGAATTGTAAGTTAAAATGTGAGAATGATCTGTATGTGATATTGAAGCTGCACTTGGGGTGTTGTGGTACTGTGCTAGTTCTGCAGGTCAACTGTTACAGTACATCCTCATCATTCTGTTCAATAAATTGCATTTTGATTATAAAATTATTCTGTTTAGTGCACCTACATGTATGAGGATCAATAATAATTACTTAGTAATTGAAAGTCAAGTGGCAATTCTACTAGTACATGTAATACTAGACTTGTGTAATGGGACATTGAACACGCACATTTTAATACTGTATAAGCTGTTTTTTTCGCGTACAGATATTTTCGCGACTTTGGACTAGGTAGGGAAATTCGCGAGGCTTTAATTTCACGATTTTTGTGATGTTTTTGTTACTATAAACAGCCATATATTGAAGTGGAAATTTTCGCAAGGACCGACTCGCGAAAATCGCGAAAATAAAACCACCGCGAAAATAACCACTTATACAGTATAATTACACACATCTAAAAAAAAAGTATGCAGAAAAAATTTTGGCCTTCGATGCCCTTTTTATAAAATGATTTTGGCCTTGGTGCCCTTTGTAGTGGCCTTGGTGCCCTTAAAATTATGAAGCATTTAAGGCCAAAGTGGCCTTGCCCTTAAAATGACGATATTTAAGGCCTGGACTATACATCATCAAAACACCAAAAGTGACCAAATTTTCCATCGGGATGGGTTGTCAGACTGCCCCTAAAAATTGGGGCAAATTTTTCCCCTCAAGGCCCATGGACCAAATTTTGTCAGAAGGAAGAGTTATGGGTGTACATTGCAAAAATATAAAAAACTTACAAAAATTTCCATCGGGAAGGGGGTTAACATGCCCCTGAAAAAACACCACAGTGCCCCTAAACCCAGATTTGCTGCCCAAAATGCTCTCGATGTAGAGAAAAAAAACTTTTTTTTTTTTGCATTGTCTCATTCAATTCATGGCAAATTTACAAAGTACAATCTTGAGTATTGCAACTTTCTTGGGGTAAAATTTGGTGTCAAATGATCATTTTAATAATAATTTATTAAACTGTAAAAATTGTATTGCTTTCTCAAAAGTAGTCAAATTATATTGTCAGGATTATGTAAACACACCCATTGTCCATCTGCACCTGTTTGGCAAGGCATAATAGAGAGCTTGCAAAGTATTTGTGTAATTAACACATGAATGGTAGATTTCAGCATGGCAGCCACATAGCCCAGATACTTAACAAGCTCCTTTTTTATGTAAATTCTAATCAGCCTCTCACTGTTGATTTACATTTCACCATCTATTTATCCCCAACTGATGTGAATACAACTATGAATATGTATAGGATATTCGTAGCTCAAGGTACATGACGGGAAAATGTATTTGACACAACGTATGTTGAGTTCACAGAAAGACAAGCAGCATCTTTAGAGATAATGGAGAAAATATGAAATTTTGTGTACAAAACATATGGAGAGTTGTACTACTAAACCTGTCACTTTGAAGCAACATTGCCAATTTGAGGATCGCCATAGAAAGTAAATTGAGACTATTTAAACTTTCATAACTCTCTCATTTCTTAACCGATTTTGAAGGAACTTTTTTTAAACTGCTTCTCTCTATCCTCTCTTTTAATTAAAATTGATTTTCCCCATGGTTTCATTCTCCTTTAAGTTGACTAGTACTACCCTGATTCTCTGAAAACACACGAGTGCATAAAAATATTTTTGCCTTTTAACCCATTGCCCATGGGAACGGGGTGGTCCTTGCATTAAGCTTATGGGAATGAGAAAATTCAGTAGTCAACGGGTTAAAACAGACTCACATATTAAGTATATCTTTACGCGGTACTGTGCACAGGCAAAAAATCTAATATGATGTCCTTATGGTGCCATTTCAAAGAATACAAGTAAAGGAGGATAAATCATCAGAATAATTCAAATGATTATCCGTCTGTGCCCCATCTCATGTACTGTAGATCCTCGATCCCTGATAATTTTTATCATTAGATTTAAGGGTCACATGGACACTTGTTAACAGATGCCTTGGTTACAATATGGGGTGGGCACTTTACTGACAAATCTTCTCATTTTAAGTTTATCTGCACTTACCCATTTGTTGAGTTCTGTTTTCTCTTCTGATACCTAGGGACAAGAAAAGCAATATAATATAAAATCATGTCATGGTTAGCATTACACCTTTAGGCTATATTAATTTCCATTTTTTCTTCCTCTCCATTTGTAAAGATAATTCATGTCTTAGTGAAAAAAATAAAACAACTTGAAAAATAACCTCATACTAGTAGGAGGGTAGAAAGTTTTGGAGCATTTACTTGAATACTAGATAGCTTCGTATGGTAGGTGCATACAACCTCAACGAGAGCAGATAGATCGTATAATGAACAAATGAAGACATGCATCATTTGCTTTAGAAAGGAAAATTCCTAGATTTTTAAAATTTGATTTAAAAGCGAGTGTTTTAAAGATTGGTCCATGTCTCATCGATGGCAAGTAAATCCCGAGTAGGCTTACTCTAGCACACACACAGTACAAGCACACTAACCTCTACAGAGTCTACATGCATACATGTGCAGTGCTAGGCATGTAATAGCCCGAACAGAGTAAAGCACAATTACCTCTACGTGCACTGCTGTGCATTGCGTATTTAAAATTGTGGGATATTACTGTAAAATATGGCACGCTTTTTAATTACAAAAAGGTGTGATAGTCTTCATAAGAAAATGGATTACACGTGACTGTGTTCAACCAATCATTTGATTAGGATCAAGGAGTGAGTTATATAAATGTACATGTACTTCATTTAAGATGAAGCAGATAATGTTCCTGTGACACACGTGTTATAAATGCCTATTAAAGTAAAGATGCTTGAACAGGCTGTAGTTCATACTTGTGAGCAGCATTGAATTGCATGACTGATTTTGCAATTACATGTACTTTCAAAGTTTTGAAGATCTTAACCTGCGACATCAGTACTTTTTTTTTATAGAGTCTTGCGCATCTTTTGATACAAAATTTGCATGTATACCTTTGGCAGTTATGGTGTTACGTAACATTTAATAATGATAATAATAGCTGTTTCTTATATAGCGCTTTACCAATTACAATGTAACCGACCAAAGCGCTTTATAGCATTATTACCCCGGTCACTGGATTCAGTTGCGATTCTGCACATTTACAGTGCACATTCTCCACTATTCTGGGGAGCATTCCAGCCAGTTGCCTGTTTCCAGGTGCGCACATGCTAATCCAACCACAATCATGACGTTCGCATCCTATCGGGTGCCCATTAAAGGTCACATGTCAATCATAAATGCTAGATTCGTATTCGTTTATGTGTAAAAGGCAAAAGGTTTGGGGATTCTAATGTGTTGCTTCTTTTTACTGCACATTATGTTTTTACTAATTAAAACCTGAATTGAAGTTAAAAATAACTTTTCAAAGTATACCAAATTACAAAATGATGGAAAACACAAGGAATAAAACACAATAATTACCGTAAAATGAGGTAAATAGGAACAAAAATTTGAAGGGCGTTTTGACATAGGTTTTTATCTCCACAGGTAATGCCAACCTTTTATTTTATTTCTTTTATGCATTATAAATGAAATAATGGGTCTGCTTCAATACTAGGAAAAAATAATTTGTCAAGAAGCTTTTAAATTCTTTTTCCAATTCGCCTTTTTTTATGGTAACATAATAGAAATAAAGAAATACATAAGAAAAAAATGTGAATTTTATTAACTAATTATTGGCTTCAATCAACCAGTTCTGATAGAAATATGCTAAACATCTTCCTTTCACAGATTTCACAAATGGAAGACCATTGGAGGCATGGGCCTCGAAGGTACAGTTTATCAATGGCGCTAGCGCCACCCCTTTGGGAGATTATCTCTCTCAGCACCACTGCTTACTGATTTTCAACAAATAGCACCACACCTTCCTGCTCCCAAGATAAGTCCTCTACATGTAGTATAAATCACTCTTTTGGCCTTTGGAAAGAGAAAAAATGACAAGACTTGACAGGCCTGAAATGCCACAATGAACAGCTGACTTTGGTGTGCAAATTTGCACTGCATACATCTTTAGTGTGTCCAACTCAAAGTATGTCTACATGTATTTATGAATGGTTGTGATTGTGTGTGCTACGTGGAGTGAAGGTTTATTTTTTCTCCCTCTCTTTCTCTTTCTGATCTCTACCCCCCCCCCCCCTTTTCTCTCTCAGTGACTGATAAGCAAGAACTATCAGAAGGTTTTTCTGGACACTGATATTTTGTTGATAAATTCACTGAAGAATAAGGTCGGAGGGTCTAGTACAGGGTCTAGTGCCCCTCAGAGAGAGATAAAAAGGATAGAGATAGGTGGGGGGGGGGGTACCTAATGTAGTCTAGGAATTTAGACCATTGTCCAAATGAATTTCTAAATGTATTTTTAATTATGTTGTTTATGGAACTATTTTAAAACTAATTTTTTCTAAACATGTCAATACACAAATTTAGAATGAACACTGGTTAAAAGGAAAATTTTATACCCTCCCCCCCCACCTTGCGGGCGCTCCGGTCGACACTTGTCTTCGAGTCTGAGAGACAGACTAGCACCACATGTTTTTCTTAGCTTGCCGAGGGCCCCGATTGGAGGTTCATATTGACAAACAAATCACTTTTCTTTTTTTTTTTAAATACATAAAACTGTATTAATTTGATTATTTTAAACAAGATGAATGCAACTGCGTCTCCTATATGCCTCCACCTAAATTCAGTTGATGGCTCAAACTGTTCTTGAAATTAGGCCTGAGTCATCACGGGTTTTTCCAAACCCGGGTTTGACTCGAAAACTTTGGGCGGGGACCGGGTACCCGAACAGGAATTCCCTACAACAGAAAATATTTTACGTAGTGACGGGAGTCAACAGTCAAGGTAAAATTGCTAAACTAAAATGCAGCATAGAGGACAGTTACTGAATCCAAATCGACCCGAGAGAAATAACATTTCGGAATAAGAAATACACCCAAAGGTCTCTTTGTTACCTAAAATTGAGGGCTGAAAGAGGAAATCAAGCTTCGTGGTACCGTGCACGTTCAGAAATGAAGTCCGAATGTGAGTCACCAGTGCCCAGAGCGCACGAATACAGCCCTAGACCGTAATACACACAGACGAGGGTCGAATATAACCGATGTGATCGGATCAAAGTAAGCTTGAAAACAACTAAAAATACCACGTAAGCGACAACAAAAATACAAAATTACCGTAAAATAATTCTTTCCTTTGGCAAAAAACAGTATGGGTATCCATAACACTAGCGGATCCAGGGGGGGCCGAATTGGCCGCGGCCCCCCCTATTGATGGCGAAAAAAAAAGAAAAAAGAGGGGAAAAGAAAAAGAAGAAGAAAGGAAGGAGAAAAAGGGGAAAGAAAATAGGAAAGGAAAATTCAAAAAGGATAAGGAGGAAAAGAAAGAAAGAAAGAGAAAGATAGAGAGAGAGAGAGAGAGAGAGAGAGGGGGGGGGGAGAAATACGACGTGACGGTGACGTTAACAATGCAAGGGGGGCATTGACATTTGAGGGGTCAAGCACGTGCGAAACCCGGGCCGGTCCTGGCTTGTGGAAAATTAAGTCGGAATACAACCTATTTCCCCTAAAAATCTCAGCCTAAACGCAGTGTCTGAAATGCTTAGTGCAAATGCGCTGACGATAATGCCCCTCCAAAGAAATTTCTAGCCATTCATGAAGAATTTATTTGAAAAGAGGGGGCCGTTGGATAATGGAATGGGGGGGGGGGGTAGGGTGTGCACATGTTCAGTTGCACTCCGCATTGGGGTGCACATTTGAGTAGGAGTCTAGCAAAGTTATGGGGGATAGGTAAAAGCACTCATGATAAGGTCGAGCCCGGCCCCTTACAAAGTGGAGCAGAACCTGCAGAAGTGCAATCGGCAGATCCGGGGGTGGGGGGGGGGGGGGGGGGGGAGGTTGTCATTCATGGGGCCTTCGGAAGCCGTTATTGAATAAAGGGGCCGGCCACACATAGATGTCAAGCTTTATTTTCTATAAGGGTAGTGCTAAATCACTCTTGATTAGGCCGTCTGGCCCCTTCAAAAAGCGGCAGAATAAGGACATTTTGAGCGGTTGGGCCAGTCCCAAAAATTTGGAAGCCGTTTTTTGTTTGAGGGGGCAGAGCTCTACATTGGAAATTGCTGGGAATACGTACGGGCCGGGTCGGGTACACATTGCGCGCGAAATTGCGCGCATTCGTTTGTTATCGATGATCTCAGCTCGCGCTTGCGCATATTATATCTACCGTATACGGTATATACATGTACATGTATCTGGAGTTCACTTTTCGACGTACGCGTCGACGATCGAGCTGGGACAAGATCAAGACTTACTAGTGGAGATCAGACGGAGGGATGCTGAATTTAATCTGAACTTCCTGAAGCCACTATGCTGAAGTCAGCATTGAAAAGACATAAGGTTAATAATAATCGAAATTAAACATAAACTTCTGAGATGAGAGATTTAAAAAAAAAAACATTTGACACTTTTGATCTTTCTTCTTTCATTGAATGATGTTGGGTAGACGTCCAGGCCCAGGCCCAGGGACCAGGGACAGGGTAGACGTGACTAACTGTCAACGTTAGATCTAACTTAGCCGTTAGCGTGAGGCTTAACGTTACGGCTACGTTAGCTGAATTTTGTTGGAGGTGATTAGATATATAAATCGGTTTAATTAAATTCAAGATTATTTTTCAAGGTAGCTTCCAGATTTTGTCAAATTTTCAACCTGTACAGGAGTCAATGTGTGTGTAGACCTACATGTATGACTGTGATGTCCTTACAATGCCTTTTACAGCAATAGACCGCTTCGGTAATGTATGCAAATTTTATACATACCTTTCGAACAAAGGTTGCCAAAGGTTGTTCTTGACAACCTGATAGCTTGCCGGACATAGCAACAGATAATGTATGCAAACTAGATTACAATTAAGCATTGACTGAGGCTCATTTACATAAAAAAATGGGTCAAAGGAATAGCTCGTCACTAGGTGCTCAGACTCAGAGTCAGAGAATTATGTGCATAAATTTGTATACATTACAGAAGCGGTCTATTGATAAGGAATTCAGACTAGCAAGCAGGGCTGTTGAACCATGAACATTATTAAAAAGCAACATGCATGCTCCACATGTGGCACAGGCCTATATGGTTAGGACACACACACGTTCATTGACTCACTTTGGCGCAAGGGTAATTTCAAAGGAGGGGCAAGACGACCCACAGACTTTGGGGTTTCAACGAAACGTTATTAAGCCTACGCACACCCTTTGAAAAGATGGAACTTATGTCTTATGATGAGAATGGAAAATTTCTTTTTGATCTGTTCAAGTTGCTATACCCTACTCCTACATTCTCTTTAATATCACATATTAAATGTTTTCTATTCTTTTTCTTTTAATTCTATTCTTTGCATAATATGCAGTCCCCCTGGCCTGCGTGCGATTGAAGCGAGCCAGAGTCGAGTTTGGATATTTGGCCTTGCCCACAACTGAGATTATTCATGTTTTAGATGAACAAATAATGACAATGATGATGATGATGATGATGATGATGATGATGATGATGATGATGATGATAATGATGATAATGATGATGATCATGATAGGCTAATACAAAAAATATAACCAAAGTAGTTCAAAACAATAGACAAGTGATGAATAATCTGATAATGAAAATCAAAGCTGGTGTGTACCTCCATTGACCGACCCACAAATGGGTAATTCCAACGAATTATACATGTATATTAACATGAAATAGGGCCTATATATATATATATATATTCTTTTTGTTTCTTCTGTTTCTTTTTAGGGGGAGGGTGGTCATCTGAAAAATCATAGGGGGCAATCGCCCCTTGCCCCCCCCCCCCCCCCACCCTGTAGCGTTGGCCCTGACCCCTGTCAAAATCTGGAACCTAACTTGAAAAATTTACTGATTTGTGATATCACTTTCAAATTGCCTCCGACAAAATTGCACACTATCATTTCAGCTATACTCCAAATAAATATCCGTACTATCTGATGTATAGTTTTAGAACTACATGTACATGTATTAAAGATTTCTAAAAGTTTTTTTTAACACCTCGTATAAGAGAGGAGAGAGAGGTCAATATTAGTCCCAAGCCAAGTACTTTACTAATTAATGAATCGTGCTTTTAGAACTTTTGGAAGGTACAATGTAGATTCTGGATGATTAAAAATAAATTGATTATTTTTATTGACTGAAATTAAATAGCTTGAACATCAAATTCCCCCACCGCCTCCTGAATCTCTTTCGAATCATATCCCAATAGACAATATTTTGATCAAGTTAAAGATTGATTTTTAATTATGTCAGTATAGTACACCTATAATTTCAGAGCTAAAAATAAATTTGTACATCTGTAAAACGCTTGTCAGACATTATTATTTTGATACGAAGCAAAGCACCTGGATAACTCCACATCTTTTTTTCTTTCTTTCTTTTTTATTAGACGTTCATTTCAATTTTACGCTTTGTTTGCAATGAATTTATATTGGATATTGGACATTGATGATATAACGTGTATTGTGTTTTATCTTTCATACTGTAACAGGACCATACGAGCAAGACATCTCAAACAAAATTAGGCGACTGGTTCAATAAGAGGCCAAAACATGATAACACCTTTCAAAATGAGGCCAGACATGGTAAGACTCAGTCTCATTGATTATGCTTTGTGTGTTTGTTGTACCCCTTAATTTCAGCTGTATATAACTAAAGGCCGTATCCCACAACGGAGACGTCGCCGTGATGTCTCCATATTTTGTCTCGGAGACATCTCCGCGATAAAAAAAAAAAATGGTTTGTGTTCTCACCAAGGCACAACTTCGAGGAGACTCCTTGGAGACGTCTCCAGGCCAGGTGACAACCAATTTTCTTTGAAGTCGCGGAGACGTCTCCGCGACTTCTCCAAGATGTTTTCCCAGTCGCAGCAAAGTCTCTGAGACGTCTCCTTAGTCGCGGCGAAATCTCTGAGACGTTTCATGCAGTTGCGGCGACGTCTGCACGACGTCGCGGATACAAATAATCTCCGCAATTGATGGAGACATCTCGGAGACTAGAAATAGTCTCCCCCAAAATCGAACATGTTTAAATTTCTTGCGACTCCTCGGAGGCTCCGTAATTTTCGGGAGACGTCTCGGAGACGAATCTGCAACTAGCAAAATCTGGCGTCGCCACAAATCGCGAACTAGTTTCAAGCCCGATGAGATACCCCCTTTACTTAAAACGTCTGATCTCTTGTTGTGAAAGTGGAGGTGTCGTAGTTTAGTGGTTCATTCACTTGACTCTCAGTCGATGGGTTAAGGGTTACTAGTTACTAGTTACTTTTATGTTGTGTTTAGTTAAGTTTTTTTTAGGTATTCACTTGATATTGTGTATATCATTGTTTTATTTATTACACAGGCCATGTGTCACAAGAAGAAAGCTATCACCGTTTGTTGGAAAATTGCAAGAAAACTGGCCTGCAGATAAGAAAACATGTGGTGAAGGATGGAAATTGTTATTTTCATACAATTTCCGACCAGATGAAACGCGTGGGAATGACAGATCACGGCATACTCGATCACACAGAACTGAGGAAAAGGGTCTGCGAATTTATGGAAAAACTGGTAAGTTAAAGAGCATAACTTATGATCGTATTCTAACTTGTTCTACTTTAAGTTCCAATGAACAATTAGAAATTCAAAGGAAGGTTAAAGGCCGACTATTAAAAAAAAAAAAATTAATAATAATGACAATAAACAAAATAAAAAATAACACATTTATAATCGTTCTGTATTTACACCCTTGTCCCGGCAAGCAGCCAGTACATGTATCTTTATAAGAAAGCTGAAAATATATAACAGTCATCTCGTTTGGGTGACAGGGTCAACAGGTTCAGTTTAATGAAAACACCCCTAACAGAGTAGATATTCATAAGTAATAATTTTAAATGAAACGTCAAATTATTTGACTGGACATCATACTGAAAATAATTGTCAGATGCACTATAGTAGTGGAATCATTACATGCGATTTGCAGGGCAAAATCAAATTATTGTACATGTAGTTTAATTTACACTTATAGGATGATTATTTCCAAGTTGAACATTACATTGTGTTGTATTAATTCAACCTTTATTTCACATAACCCGTTCCATTTTAGAAATAGACTTTCCACAAAAGTCTAAAAAATTGTTCAGTATTCCAATGATTTTGTAGTCTCAATTTAGTCATTTTGTGTAGGTATATGAACAGAATTCTATCTAAAAATTTGTAAAACAGTACTTGGGTTTGGTAGAATCCAAACTTGGGTTCGCTTTCTAGCGAACCTCTCTGCCTCTATTCCTCCAAGGTTCGCTTTCTAGCGAACCTACATGTATCTGCCTCCAAGGTTCGCTTTCTAGCGAACCTCTGTAACCAAGGTTCACTTTCTAGCGAACCTCTCTGCCACCAAGGTTCGCTTTCTAGCGAACCTCTCTGTAACCAAGGTTCGCTTTCTAGCGAACCTATCTGCCACCAAGGTTCGCTTTATAGCGAACCTCTCTGTATCCAAGGTTCGCTTTCTAGCGAACGTATCTGCCTCCAAGGTTTCGCTTTCTAGCGAACCTCTCTGCCACCAAGGTTCGCTTTCTAGCGAACCTCTCTGCCACCAAGGTTCGCTTTCTAGCGAACCTCTCTGCCTCCAAGGTTCGCTTTCTAGCGAACCTCTCTGCCTCCAAGGTTTTGCTTTCTAGCGAACCTCTCTGCCACCAAGGTTCGCTTTCTAGCGAACCTCTCTGCCTCCAAGGTTTGCCTTCTAGCAAACCTCTTTGCCTCCAAACTTTGCTTTCTGTTCATAAACATGGTCCCACCTTAATTGATTGAAAGATTTGTTAGTACCGGTAAAACTACTAAAATATCATGCATCTTTACATAAGTTTGGGAGAAAGACAGTCCGTTATTAAATAAAAAACCAAACAAACCAAATGGAATTCCTAAATTCACTGAAAGCACATAAAAATTGTGTTCTTTAATATTCATATTTTTCATTTCAACACTTACGGAAGATTTTGGAAACTTTCAGTCCTAATAATGCCCATCCAATATTCATGTGGCAACACATGTTTCCATTCATTTTTTCAATTGATTTTATGTTTATGTAATACATTCCAAATGCACATACTGTATTCCATCAATGTCGGCTATCTGTTATACAGTTAGTAATTCACTGTTATTAAATAAAATAACTATGGACAAGCATTTTCATATCAACTGACAAATACAATAAATCATCAAAATACAATTATAGAGAGCATTCATTTATGATATATCGTGAACACAGCTCTTAGACAGGACCTTTCACATGTATACATGTATATACATGGGTGCTTCATCCGAGTACTTGGTACAATATTCAAATCTTTTTGTCTCCCTAAAGTCTGTGAAAATCTTAACAAAATTTTTAAAAAATTGCTGAGAGTGGATATGCATATATACAGTAAAAGCTCGTTATGAAGAACAAAACACTCTCATTATAATATGGTCATTCTGCTGCTCCCGCTTCTTTCAATTTTATTTCTTTCTTTAACCTTTTCATTATCTTTTAAATTAGTTATTTTCATCTTTTATTTTAGGGAGTCTGTTATGAAAAGGTATCACTGTACATTTATATTTAAGTGATAATCATGTTGTCCAACAAAAACACATTTCTACATGTACAGTACATGCATGTACGTTTACATGGCATACTAATATTTTATATCAAAGCTATGTGCATAATGAAGGAAAAAAGGAAACAAAAGTGTTGAGGGGCTTGCTCAAAATGTTAAAGGCCTTCTACAAATGATATTCAAAATATTTACTAGTATACTGTCACGGCTTTGTATATAGCCGGTTCAAGACAAAGGGAATGAAGACTCTGAAGTCATCTCATTACAAACTTCAATCAATATTAGAACATTCAGAGGTTCACAAGTCACAACTGAATACTAACTCATATCACTAACTGCCTACTCATCCTAAACAGGTGCTTATATATAGAATCGCTGCTCCTCAATGATGCATATTGTTTATATTTATAATGACAGCTTATTCTGGTCTCTGTATATGACACTCCATTATGATAACCCATTAGGCTTGACCCATAGTTCATACCCAAGTTCATATGTCACTACATGTATAACGACCCACTCTGTACTAAGACTGACCAGCTGCTTGTCAGGCTGTGTATATAAAGCTAGAGCTGTGACTAAATCATGAAATGGACGCTTGTATGCCGAAGTAGGAGAGCAGAAATGCCTAACTCTGTAAGTTAGAGTGTAATGTTCAATACATTGTAATTCTCAAAAAAAGTCAGGGAGCAAAAACATTGTTTGCATTCAAACACTTAAAAATATCAAAACCTACATCCGTTCCGAAGCGAGCATATAGGTACATGTACATGTACATGTATGTGCTGCAAATTGTAATATTTTGTGAAGTTTTTAAGTTCATGCATTTATATACTCATGCAGCTCGAAATGAATGTATAAATGAAGCAGTTAAATAAACGGGGTTGGTATACTTAATAATCATATTCATCTTCTATTCTAGCTATTTAATATTTTCTTTGTCATTTCAAATATGAGTTGTCACCACAGTCACCAGTTAATGAATGTGCATAAAGTGGCTGAATACGAAAAATAATTTATTTCCGCCATTACAATTGAAGAGATCAATTAAGATTTGCTGACAGTTAAAATTCATTTTTAAAAATGAATAATAAAATAGTTTTCACAGTACAACTCCACAAATAGTCAAAGTTTAATCTGCCCAGTTGCTGCTTTTATACCTATTATGTATACTACAATTTTTTCCATTATTCAGAAAGCAGTGGTTGATGTAAAAAAAAATGATGAAAATTTGACCCCTGCTTCACTTCAAATGACCTTCAAACTTAAGACACCAACAGATTCAAAGCTTGATTTGTATTACAAGTAGCTTAACTTCAATGAATTATGTTACAACTCAATGTTTATAGATTTTCCTGAAATTTCCAGATAAGATTTTTTGTTTTTTTCAACCATTTCCCTTGTTTTCTTTGGCACAATAATGTCTTCTTTGTCACTATCGTGAAATTACATCTACTTTACAAATGATAAAGTTTATGGATACAGTCTGAATATTTGATTTTTACAATTTTTTGCCATGAAGGAAATTAATTGTGGCACATTCCCCATAATAATCCATGTCCGCCACCCGACCAATTGCCCCAACTCTAGAACCTGTGTAGTGTACAGCGACCCAGTGTGCATGGCTGCACTCCTCTCCCCTCAACATTTTTAGCTACAGAAATGAAAATTGCATGTACAAGAGTACATTAAGAAATAAATGAAAAGAAATAAATGAAAAAAACAAATCTACAATAATAACTGTCTGTCACTATCAAATTGCTTTCAGACAGCTCTTTTTGGCAATACTATGAAGTGAAAATTTTGTTTCTGTAAGGTGATTTTTATAACTTTGCAGTTGTGAATGAAATGAGTCTTGAAAACAATCTCTGTACACATAAAAGATGATTTTGTAAAAAGTTGTAATCACTATACATGTACATATGGGCATTTCAAAGTGGCTCAATCGGTACGGTCTAAGTGAAGTACATGTAGTGCATGGCAGTCAGCTTTCCCATTCGCTCCAACACACAAAATGACTAAAATGTCAATTTTTCAAAATGTATAACTCAGTAGGATCTTTTTCTTTTTGAAGGACATATAACAATAGGCTGATATATTTTGAGTACTGTCCCAAAAGGAAAAGATGATAAGGAGAAAACAGGAATTGCATGATATTTTGGTGTACAAAAAATGGGAGATTGGACCGTGAATACGTCACAGTCGATTCACCAAATTGCCAATTTGAGATTTGCGTAGATGTAGTAATCTCATTTTTCAAAGATTAATAATTTTCTTGTTCTTTTTCTGATTTCTTTCAAGCTTTCTCCCGTTTCTCTTATTTTTCTTGATCCTTTTCACACAAATCAGCTTTTTACAAAGGTTCGATTGCCCTTTATCAAAGCGCAATTCTGTTGACTTCCAAAATAAAGATGTATTTTTCAATTTCCAGTAAAATAGACTTACTCCAGTTTTTAATTGAGTAATTATATGAATGATAGTTAATTAAAATTAATCAAATACAGATCTACTGTATAATATTTATGATTAAGGTACATTTAATAAGCTGCAAACAAATTAACACTGTTTATATTAGAAAATGCTGGTATGTAATATAGAGAAAGAATAATGAACTCACCCATTTTATTTCACCAAAAAAAGGAGTTGATCTTTAACACCTGGAGTAAGTAAGGCAGTAACTTTCTAATTTTGACTACATGTATATAAAGGTAGATGAGATCTAGCCTCTGTTACTGGATGTTGGTATCAAGTGACAGCTTCAGCCACTAAAAGTTTGGACCATTATACAAGCTTAACCCATAGTCTCACATTTCAGACACTTTTATATGCATTTACAACTGACAAGAGTTGTACCTGCAAACTACACAATATGAGCTTCCTGCCCAGTTCCCAGAATAACGGGGTTTGTTTATAATCCTTGGCAGGGTCCAAGGTTTCTCATATTAAAGGGGAAGTCCACCCTGATTACAAGTTGGTTTTAAAAGAAGCAGAAAAATTAAAGAAACAGATCAGTGAAGGTTTGAGCAAAATACGAGAAGAAATAAGAGAGTTATGAATTTTTGAAGTTGTTATCAATCAAACACAAATTGGCAACTCCGTGACGTATCTTGCGAGCTCCTCTCCCATTTGCCCTGTATTATAAAAATCATAAATTTTCAATTTCTCTAAAGAAAATATTCAATCATACATGCACTTTCGATATAATCATTGCTCATAGGTTTTTACACAAAACCTGTATGAAACAAATATATTCCTTCATCAAAATCCAAGAAAATGAAAATTTATGAAATTTTCTGTACTGAGCAAATGGGAGAGGAGCTCGCAAGATACATCACGGAGTTGCCAATTTGTGTTCAATTGATTACACCTTCAGAAATTCATAACTTTCTTATTTCTTATCGGATTTTGCTCAAACTTTCAAAAATCTGTTTCTCTCATTTTTCTGCCTTTATTCAAATCAACTAAATACCAGGTGGACTTTCCCTTTAAGGGAAAGAATTAACCCTATCCCAGTAGAGCAAACACCAAGAGGGGAATGACCTGCATGGTACGAGCAGTTGGCCTCTACAGAAAAAAAAAAAAACGGATAAGGAAAAAGGAAGATATGCAAAAAAAGATAATAAAACAAGAAAAGATAAAACAAAAAAATATGTAAGGTTAAATGGAAAAAGATTACAGAAAAATCAGAAAAATCAAAAACAAAGAAATATGGATGGAAGAATAGAAAGAAGATTAAATCAAGGAATTTAATTTCAATACTTGAGGGAAAATAGGAAACAAGATAAGAAAACAAATGAAAGAAGAAATACATATGGATGTATTGGAAAGAGAAGAGCCAAGGTACAAATAATTAAAGAAGAAAAAACAAAGAAATTCAGGGGGAAATATAGAAAGAGAAGATACAAGAAGTGGGAAAACATAATACGAGAGAGATAGAAATGCAAGGAAACACAGGATAAAATAAAGGAAGAGAAGAGTGAGGATGGAAACAGAAAAGAAGTATTTAAGGATTGATGGAATGAGAAAAGAAAAGGAAGAATAGAAAAACAACCCAGAAGAAATACATGAATTGGTGCATGCTTGGTTTTCTGGGCCTCAGACCACTTGTCCATTAATTAAAAGTAAATAAGAAAGTTGCTTGAAATTTAGGTCACAAATTTGCAAAATTTATATTTTTCAATTTGTATTTTTTCTATCAGATTTTCCTAAAACTTTTACTAATATTTTCCCCCTCATTTTCTGCTTTTACTCACATCACCTTATTATCAGAGAGGACTTCCCCCTTACTGAATTCTGTGCATGTACAAAATTCTAGTATTCAGGAATTGTGTACATTACCAATTACCAATAAAACAATGGCTGATCAACCATGCATGGTCTACTTAGCTCAAACACCATTCTTCCCCACATGTCACCCAATGCATATACACTGTATAGCCTACATATATGTATATAGCTGAAATCTTGATAAAAATCTGCTAATAAGTTGTCATTGTCAAATAATGCCATAGCTGAACCACAGAGTTCCTCTGTTTCCTATTGTATGACAGGATAACCAGTAGGATTACACGCTTCTTTAATAGGAAGGGGTATAGAAATTAGTGTACATACATGTTGTCTAATGGTTTATTAAAAGATCAGTAAACAGACCTGATGTGAAGTGGAGGGGAGTGGAATGGGAAGTGGAGGGTATAACAACAAAAAAAGTGAGGGTGGAATGATAATGTAGCTTTGTCCAATCTTCCAATAGACCTTTCTACATTAAGGAAATTACTAAAATATTCAGTGCACCTTAAACTGAACTTCACCTTGATCCTGTAATGAATTCTCCATAAAGACCTACACAGAGGAACAGTCCAAAATATAAAGTGCATGAGCGATAAAACAATTGTCAACCAAAGTGTGAAATGGAGACTAGTGTAACGTAGAATACCAATCTTAGTGTAACTTGAGAGAAATATAACCTGAGTGTTTAGCTGAATCAAGTAGATACAGAATTTAATATATACATTAATTCGCATGATATCGATTAAAGAAGACAGTTGATGTTGTATTGATTTGCATTTTGTTCCTCCACTCTTGGATTTCATACTATTCCCAGACGACACTAATAAACCCCTCAAAAAAATTTGGAAACTGAAGTTTCATGTTTTATATCTCTCTTGTCATGGCATATTCATCGCTTTTTTCGTGAAATTAGAAAGTGTGTTTATTACTCTTTAAAATGATACCATATTTAAATTCATATATATGTATCCAAAGTTATAAGCTTGACTTTGATTAGATTTTTAAACATAAACAAATGATTAAATGCAACAATTCATAACTTTCTTAATTCTTTTCAGATTTTGCTCAAATTTTCATTTATCTATTTCTTTATTTTTCTGCTTCTTTTAAAACCAACTTAATATCAGGGTGGACTTTCTCTTTGAATGTAAAAGTTATTAATAACTAGCGTCTATGCTAATTGAATGCAGTATAAACTAATTACAGATAATTTTTTTAACTTTCCAGAAGCCTGCAAATTACACTCTCCAAATAAACCATATTGCACACTGACCTGCCTGATTTGCCTCAGTGCAGAATCTGTCACTAAAGCAAAAGTCGTTCTGCATACTGGAATTTTACTAATCCTATCTGTGGTTTGCTCCATCATTACCCTGAAAGTAAACATCGTCTTTCACTAGCCCACCCTGGTAGTGGTACAGAGATAAACTTCAAGTGATGCAAGCATGCACAATCCAGTGTAATGAGTCATAACCCCTTATCCCTCTATCTACTTTCCCTTTCTTTCAGCTATATAGGCCTATATTTTATGAACAATGAAACTACATACTGAAATGACATATGTAATTATGTATGAATGAATAATACAACATTATTAACTATTTCTTCACTAATCTTGAACTTAAATTATACTACTTTGATTAATCTACACTAATGTGTATTCCTTAAGGAGATATATGGTTTATTTCTTGAGGAGATACATGGTTTATTCCTTGAGGAGATATATGGTTTATCCCTAACAAACTTTGCAATATTATTAGGGAACTTGCTATGCAATGTGTAGACCTAATGGCAAAGTTATAATGACAAAGAAAAACTCACCAACTGTTTGATATACATGTACATGCACATGTACCTCAAATGTTTCTTCAAAACTTAATTACATGTTAAAGGTAATAGTTTTGGGAAGCCCTCAAAAACTTTTCGTGTTATTTCTTTGATTTTACTTATTAAAGAGCAGGGTACTAACATAACTAAGATGCTGTGAAGTTTTTTCCTCCTCAAGTGAAATATTTATCGAATGAGAGGTGAAAAGTAATAAAAATCCCTGGCCCAAAAAAAGAGGGGATGTAAATTCAAACAACGGCCACACACATTACTCACATGAGGATTGCTGTGTGTTATAGAATACGCTACACATACTAGTAGTGCGAAGCGCTGGGTTTATTGTGTGGGGAACCTTCGGGTGGATATGGTTTTAGCGTGAGGCAGTGAAAAGCCGTTACCAAGCATTTTTTACAGATATTTACCCTAAAATTTGTTCGAAATCGTGAATAGAATGTTAAATAATATTGTACATGCTATCAATATTAACTTTAAAAAAGCTTTCTTCTGTCTTCTGAAGATCAAACTATGCCAATTCAGAATAAAGAAGTCACCCTTGCCTAGTAGTACCTCCTTGATCAGGTCAAGGGGTTATCACAGGTTGACCGCAAGTGATTAACACAGAATAGACAGTTACATGTGAAGCCAGGTTCCTGGAATAGATAATGGGGTACTGAGTAGAATTGGTTTCAGACGTTGTAGGTCCTTCCTTTAAAAATATGTTAATTTTTTTTTCCATTAATTTTTTTCTTTCCGGAATAGGAGCTGGGTTATTTGTTTGTTGATTGAAACATTGATTGGTGTACTGCATGTCTAGTTAAGGTATAGGCCTACTTAAAGCACATTGATGTTTAGAAAATAGGACAGCATTGATGTAGAGAGTTTATTGTCTGGTAAACAGACTAGTTGCTTACACCTTGGTGAGCCAGGGATAGCATCTCTGCAGACGATCCAGATGAGATAAATATTTGCTCTATTTCCTCCCGCAGTTTATTGTGTGAATGGCTTATGATTTGTGGTAAAGAAGCTACATGTATTTATTAGTAGATTGAAATACATGTACATGTAGGTGTATACAAGATATCTTTTTCTCTTTCTCTGGAGGGCCATTTTATGGAGCGCCGCAAGCAAGTTCACAGCAGATAATTGTGTCACTTTCTATGTAGAATGAGGATCAAGATCATGCAAGTAAGAAGACAAAATTATTTCACTTGTAATTTTCACTTAGTTCTCCAAACTTGGATACAACCAGTGCTTCAGGAGAGTGGATTATTTCAATAGAATGGCACTTGAGGGGGATTTTAAAAGATTTTCACCAGATCACTGGATGATGTCAGTTTCGAATCTCAACTAAGCCTTGATGATGCATATTTTGATGATAACCCTACTCGTATTGCAACAAGTACCCCACAACTAATGATGCCCATGTGTATGATTTCCATTCATCAGACAGTGATTGCAGTGCCACTGCAGTTGGAGGAATCTGAGAGCAGCCTAGACTGCAGCTGTGATTTTTCAAGAATCTTTATCTCAAGTGAAGATGAGAAAGAGTATGTTCCGGTGTGTGACATTTCCGCCCGTCCATCAACGAAAAAGGAACCAGCCAACCTTGGTGGCAGAAAGGGTTTGCTAGAAAACAAACCTTGGAGGCGGAGAGATTCGCTAGAAAGTGAACCTTGGACCTGGTGGCAGAGAGGTTTGCTAGAAAGCGAACCTTGGTGGCAGAGAGGTTCGCTAGAAAGCGAACCTTGGTGGCAGAGAGGTTCGCTAGAAAGCGAACCTTGGTTACAGAGAGGTTCGCTAGAAAGCGAACCTTGGTGGCAGAGAGGTTCGCTAGAAAGCGAACCTTGGTTACAGAGAGGTTCGCTAGAAAGCGAACCTTAGTGGCAGATAGGTTCGCTAGAAAGCGAACCTTAGTGGCAGATAGGTTCGCTAGAAAGCGAACCTTGGTTACAGAGAGGTTCGCTAAAAAGCAAACCTTGGTGGCAGAGAGGTTCGCTAGAATGCGAACCTTGGTTACAGAGAGGTTCGCTAGAAAGCGAACCTTGGTTACAGAGAGGTTCGCTAGAAAGCGAACCTTGGTGGCAGAGAGGTTCGCTAGAAAGCGAACCTTGGTTACAGAGAGGTTCGCTAAAAAGCGAACCTTGGAGGAATAGAGGCAGAGAGGTTCGCTAGAAAGCGGACCTAAGTTTGGATTCTACCAAACCCAAGTACTGTTTTACAAATTTTTAGATAGAATTCTGTTCATATGCCTACACAAAATGACTAAATTGAGACTACAATATCATTGGAATACTGAACAATTTTTTAGACTTTTGTGGAAAGTCTATTTCTAAAGTGGAACGGGTTACATGTAAACACCATTAATATTTCGTACTAAAAACAATTTATACTTACACTTGCTTTATGTTTTTTATAAAGATCTAGTCAATGAAAATAGAATATGAAATATCATCAGAAATTAAAGCTATCAACTTATTGTATCTTGATTTATATCATCTCATGACGAATATAAATCCAAGCTTGCAATAATTATTATGAATAACTTAAGGAATATTCTGTTCTTGTTCTGCAGACACCAGATGATCCTTTGAAAGCCACTGCGAATCCCGAGTATACAACTAGAATGAAACGAAGTGGGACTTGGGCTGGTGAACCGGAGATAATCGCAACCGCCAGATTATTCAACGTGTCATTGAAGATAGTGACGAGTTCACGAGATGGGGAACTTTCCAGTGTAATGAATGAATACCTTGTGAAAGATTCTTGCCGCAGGCCCACGTTGTACCTGGGACATCAGTATGAAAGTCACTACATAAGTCTTGGTAATTGCAAGTTTATAACTTTATTCATTTATCCAGGTAACATGAGCTACAAAAAGTCACAGAAGAACATGACCTTGGAAGAAAATATATTCATTAACTGGAAAGCAGTTTCTATGTAATCAGAGGGAGCCACTGACAAGAAAAAAAAACAACATCGACTTTAATGACAATAGCATTACCGTGATTATTACTAGGAATATTACGTCCAGGTTAGATAGTTAGGGTTATGCGGGGATAGGTCTTAGCAAATCACAATTTCCAAGTATTCATTCCAAGTTTGAAGTTGGTTCAATTATGTGATTAAAAGTTGATCTCAATGAATCCGCAATATATGTATTTCATGTACATAATCTGCCTAGTACTTGTCTTTCGCTTTTACAAAAGCCTTCCTCTTCCTAAATATAAGATGATGTAAATGACGGGGATGGTCGGGGCGATTTTATTTTTTGAAGCATAACATGTTGAAATGCCTTCTATAAATTCAGGTCTATGTTTTCTAATTCAAAACATTGAGGAATTGAAGGATGTTGTTAGGTTTCAGTTTGAATCTTAAATCAAGTTAAACACTATTAACTACAAATAGCAAAATGCCCAATCACATCCTGAATAATAAATCGTTGTTTTATGTTTGCTTTTGTTAACAGAACCACACCCAACCAGTGTAACCTGTGACCATAATAACAGCAAGCCCAACTCCAACAGTGCGTCTGTTACACTTTGCAGTACATGTGGGATTCAAGTTTGTTCGGCGTACGTGTCTACTAGTTCAGAGGATAAGGAAAGAGATGCAATCCGAAACAACATTCCACACGCTACCGATCAAGAACGTAATGAGGAGAATACGTCGGCAACAAGGTGCGACGACGGCGACATAATGAAAGTGGACGCTGAACATGATAGTGCTGTTCAAGGCGAAAGTTTGAAGGAAAATCAAGATGGTGAGGTTGGAGGAGAAACTGACAAAATGAGTAGTAGTCAAGATAGCGCACTAGGAAGTGGCTCCAAAGCACAGGTGATGAAAACCCCGATGTTGGAGGGAACAGTGACGCTGAAAGCGAGGGAATGAATGAAGAGGATGACGCTAGGAAAAAATCCGTCTTGCCTGATGGAGCAAATGCATCACGGAAAATGACATCTGTCTCCTTTGAGACGGGTGATGCCATAAGGAATGGACAAGGTGAGACGGGTGATGCCATAAGGAATGGACAAGGTTCACAAGTAAGTCAGCCGAGCAACCAAGGAATTGCCTTCAAGGATATCAGTTTGTTGAAAAGCAACTCTGTAGTGAATGACGAAACAAAGCTATGGTACATCCGAAACCGGATGCCTGACAGCAACTTCCAATTTCCAGGAAAAAAATACAAGGATAAGTCGGAAAGTAGTGGGTTCAAGCAACGTTACTGTAAAAGGGAATGGATTCAGTACGACTTTCTTTATTACTCGAAGGAGAAAGATGGGCTGTACTGTTTGGCATGTGTACTTTTCCCCGTACGTGCCTCTCGCGGCCAAAGGGCGAACAACTTGATAAACACACCGTATCAAAGCTGGAAGGACGCAATATCAGATTTGCGCAAACATGCAACGTTGGAATACCACATCAGATCAAAGATGATGATGGATGGCTTCCTACAGACCACGAAGAATCCATCAATGAACTTGGCAAGTCGAATGTCCAGTCAAGTTGCAGAGCAGGTAGCCCGTAATAGAGAATTTCTTGTCTCTATCATCAAAAGCCTTGAACTATGTGGACGTCAGGGAATTGCTCTCAGAGGCCACAGAGATGACTCCACGTCGCATGATCTGAATCAAGGCAACTTTAAGGCGCTCATTGAATTCCGAATCGATGCAGGTGACGATGTACTGAAGAAGTACCTCGAAGGGTGTGCTCGCAATGCCACTTACGTTTCTAAAACGACTCAAAATGAGCTCCTGCAGTGCATAAGACAGTACATCCAGGACACCATCACTGCGCAGGTTAAAGCAAAATAATGGTTTCTATGGAATATCAGCAGATGAGGTAACGGATGTTTCCAACTGGGAGCAGATTGGTTTAGTTGTAAGATATTTACACGACAATCAGCCAGTAGAAAAGTTACTCGAGTTCATCGAATGTGAATCATGCACAGGGAAACAAATATGCGAGCACATCATAACTTGCTTGAGGAACCTGGGATTGAATCCTGAATTGTGCAGAGCTCAAACGTACGATGGTGCGGGGAATATGGCAGGGGTGAGGAATGGATGTGCTGCTGAGTTCCTGAAGACTTCTTCCAGGGCCCCTTACTACCACTGTGCGAGCCATGGATTAAATCTCGCTCTGTGTTACGCATCAAAAGTTCCTGAAGTCCACAACATGATTTGCACTCTCCAAACCCTCGGTTACTTTTTCCGGAACTCACCTAAGCGCCAAAGGGCTTTTGAAGAAAGCATCGTCGCTATCATCGATGAAAGGGCGTCATGCAACGAGGGGAGATCCAATAATGGCAATGAAGAGGGTGCAGGAGGTGACAACCCAACCGCTGCGGCAGGTACATTCGCAGAAGAGGAAAGCGATGATGATGACTCAGAAGATGATGGCAAGACTACAAAGGTCTATGTACTACCACACCCCCGTGAAGTTGAGAGCAATCCACTCTCCAAGAAGAAGATAAAGCCCATTTGCAAGACAAGGTGGGTGGAGAGACATACTGCTCTAATGGACTTTGAGGACCTATACGAACCTCTCATTCATTGCTTGACAAGGATTTCACAAAATGAGGACAGGAAATGGAACAACTCCAAAGTAGAGGCAAGCGGATTACTGAATCAAATCAAAAGTTCCACATTTATTGTGGCTTTTCAGTCGGCTCTTTACATGTTTGGGTTTACCTTTTCACTGAGTCGAAACTTGCAAGGGAGCGAACTGGACATCATCGAAGCGTACAACAAGGTCAAGAACATCAAGGAGGAGTTATCTGACATCCGACAGAACTCCAAACGGACATTCGGTTATGTATGGGAAAAAACTACAACTATGTCCAAGGCAGCCGGTGTCAACATTTCAGTACCTCGTAAATGCGCCAAACAGATCCTTCGCAGTAACACACCAGGGGAAAAGCCGAGCACGTTTTACCGCCGGACAGTGTTTCTACCTTTCCTTGACAGCCTATTGCAACAACTGGGAGACCGGTTTGAAGGATTGACCGCCCATGCTCTACAAGGCATGATGTTGATGCCTAGGCTGGTACATAGACTCACAAGCGATGTTCAAGAAAGACTGCTTGCTTTCTACGAGCCAGATCTACCATTCCCCAAAGTTGCAGCTCATGAATTACAACTATGGAGACGTCATTGGTTAGTGTTTCTTTAAGCTAAAACATTTTAAAGTCATTATATATAGCAATTACAGTCAAACAGGTATCAGAATCAAATCGCTCTCCTTATATTTGAATATAGACTGATTGACTCGATAAAAATGATATGATCTATTTCTTCGAAATTGATCAACAATACCATTTTTATCACCAAAATATTCGAATATATTTATACAGGTTCAAAAGATCAGCAAACATGCTGTTATTCATCAATGTCCTGATAACAAACAAAAATTAAGATAAAGAGTAATACTAATATGTTTTTTTTTAAATCAACGAAACTATAAATTTGTTTAAAACATCCAAATAAATCAGCAACCGTATTTAGTGATATGATTGATAGGCCTTGCTGAGAACCAGCTTTTTAGCTGATAGCAGGCTTTTTGTCCGTGATAAAATAAATACAATAAAAAAGCCATTAGTTAATTGATAACAACCTTTAAAATGAAATCTATTTTCATATGTTACAGGAGCACCTTCGCAGAAGAAGACGGCCCACTTCCGACAACGCTAGTAGAGTGTCTACAAACAACCAACTACTCATCATTTCCAAATGTAGTGACGATGTTGAAAATACTGTTAATCACCCCTGTGACAAGCGCAAGCGTAGAACGCAGCAACTCAGCCCTCAAATTTGTGAAATCCAATTCCCGAAGCATGATGGGGGAAGATAGGTTGAACGCCCTTCTTCTTCTTTTTATCCACCAGGACATCCGCCTTGACTACGGGAAGATAGTTGACAGCTTCGCCCGGCGCCATCCTCGAAAGATGTCTTTCAGGCATCTATAAAGGTGAGTCGGATGACAGTGCAAAATTCATCGATATCAAGCAGTTCGCTCATGACGATGGTCTGCTGTGTTCTAAATTTTTTTGGTTAAATATCAATTTTCAATATACTCACATTCAGAATTCAAATGCATATAAATGACTTGTATGTTCCAATGAATAAACAAAGTCACCCGATGTTCGGCAGCAGAGCGAACTGCCCGAATATCAGATGTAAATACCTTATCTCGTATATTTTGGTAATAATATTTCCTCTAAAGGCTGTAAAATTAAAGTGCCAAAAATTTGCTCGCTTGCTTCGCTCGCTCGCCAGATGTAGAATCCACAAATTGATATGGCAAGTGACGTCAGTCCTCGCAGAAATACGTATATTAATTTGTACAAGAGACACCTGTCACGTCGAGTTTGAAATTGAGCCCGCGCGCAGATACAGGTACAGTACTCCTATGTAATGAGTTGATGTAATTGGTGATTGAACTTTGCAATTTTCAAATTTCCGGCCCCCCCTATTGGGAAATCCTGGATCCGCCCCTGCATAATATTTCATAGAAAAAAAATACCGTAATACACACAGACGAGGGTCGAAAATAACTGATGTGATCGTGCCAAAAGTAAGCTTGAAAACAACCAAAAATACCACGTAAGCGACAACAAAAATACAAAATTACTGTAAAACAATTCTTCTCTTTGGCAAAAAATAGTATGGGTATCCATAATATCTCAAAAGAAAAAAAGATGGTGGAGGATTGCGAGTGCACTTCATATCGAGATTAGGCAGCCATATTTGACATTGTTCTGCTTAGCAAGATTGCAGATGGCAGCAGGCAGCAGAGAGGAAAATAAATGTGGGCACTAGATCAGGTGATCGGCCACAACTGTTCCTCTCTGCTGCCATCTGCGGTCTTGCTACGCAGAACAGTGTCAAATATGGCTGCCTAATTTCGATATGAAGTGCACTCGTAATCCTCCACCATCTTTTTTTCTTTGAGATATTATGGTTACCCATACTATTTTTTGCCAAAGAGAAGAATTGTTTTACAGTAATTTTGTATTTTTGTTGTCGCTTACGTGGTATTTTTGGTTGTTTTCAAGCTTACTTTTGGCACGATCACATCAGTTATTTTCGACCCTCGTCTGTGTGTATTACGGTATAAGGCTGTATTCGAGCGCACTGAGCGCCGGTGACTCCCATTCTGACTTCATTTCTGAACGCGCACAGTAGCGCCTAGCTTGAATCTTCCTCGCAGTTCTTATATTTTTTAGACTCATGAAAAGACCTATCGTCGTCTGAAATGATTTCCATTTATTACTGCAGCAAATATAATTGGATTAAATTGAAATTCAGTTTGTGAATTGCATGTTTAAAGTTCTAAATTGCAATACATTAGTGCTAAAATTAGTTTGGAAAACCCGAAATCCCAAAATGCAAACCCGGGTTTCAGCGTGACAGGCGGGGACCGGTCGGGGAACCGTTTCGACTCAGGCCTACTTGAAATATTGTGATAACCGGAATAAAAAGCCTCTAATTACATGTTTATTGACCTCTTTGACATTTGACCTTACACCTTATAACACCAAAGTCTGATCACTTCATCTCCTCCTAGTCATGAACACAAAATAGTTCAGATATAGTGACAACAAAGGTAAAAAGAACATTAATTTCACATACACCTGTATAATGACCTCTATGACCTGTCACCTTTGACCTACGTGAACAAAAATCTAATCAGTTCGTCTCACTATGGTGATGCATACTAGTTCCAAGTTTGAAGTTAATGGATCAAATGGTTCTTGAGATATCATGTTAACAAGGCTAAAACCTACAATTTCAGAATGGAACTCTATGACCTTTGACCTTTGACCTACGTATCCCAAAGTCTAATTAGATCGTCTTTCTATAGTGATACATACTAGTATCAAGTTTGAAATTCATACCTCATATGATTCTTGAGATATCACATTTAACAAGGCTAACACCTGTAATTTCAGAAAATAAACTGTGACCTTTGACCTACATACACCAAAATCTAATCAGATCATCTTCCTATGGTGATATATAATAGCACCAAGTTTGAAGTTCATACCTCAAATGGTTCTTGAGGCCAACACCTGAAATTTCAGGAATTGGCCTGTGACCTTGACCTTTGACCTACATACCCCAAACTCTGACCAGATTGTCTTCTGTTGGTGATACATACTAGCACCAAGTTTGAAATTCATACCTCACGTGGTTCTTGAGTTATCGGTAGAACAAGAAAGCGGGACAGACGGACGGGTAAACGGACAACCCGAAAACGTAATGTCTCCGGCACCACCTTCGGTGGGCGGAGGCATAAAAAGGGTAATTTGTATGACATGAAATATGAATTCTTGTACGTTACATCATAAACTACATGTATTCAAGTGTACGCCAAATTTGGAACATTCAACCATTGTATAGCTGATATCGGGGGGGGGGGGGTGTCTTTATAGGGTTAAAACACAATAATCCATCCTCCAAACAAATGGATAATTCACTGTTGACAATGACAATGTATTTGCAACATTTAACCTATGTTTTGGCTCCATGTTCAGGTGTACTGCACATTCCATGATTACATTATCATTACAAATGGGGCATCTTTGCAAAGGGGAATAAACAGCTTTTTAATTATACCAAATTCAAGTATGATATTATAGTACAAAGAGAGCTATCAATGCTTAAACTTGAATTGCAGAACTTTTTGGGAGAGATTTATACATGCTCTCAAAGTATAAATGCATAGTGTTAAAAAGGGAATTTTAAAAGGATACAATTACATGCAACTGTGAGTGGTACATCAATGTCTAGACACTCAATTTACATTTAATCAAATTACAAGAAATCATTTTTGCACTCAATAACACACTTAGGAGTTGTGTAAAAGCACTCTTACCCTTTGTAACACATGTAAACCAGGACTACCACAATCGCTGCGATTCCCCAGTTTTTCCATGATATGTCAACCTTTCCATCTGCAGGAATATGTGGAGATATAAAAGACAATGACAGATGTTCAGAATTACAAAACTTACATTGTATATGTATTTAGAGTGGTCCAATCAGTCTCCAAAATTAATGTGAATACAGGTATTGTCAGAAATCATTTCCAAATAACATGAGACAATGAAATGCTTTGCAATTAACAATTAACTTCCATGACAGAAGAATTGCCCAGCTCTACCTTTGTTTTAAGTGCACTTTCGGTATTTAGTCTTGTAATATCTCATTACAGAAGTAATCTGAAGAATCGAGGATACTAGTATAGGCCCGTATTCTCGAAAGTGGCCTAAGTAAAGCCGGGCTTAACTTAGGCCACTGATTTATGGAAAGCCATTCATCAACCCCTAAGACCCATATAAATTACTATATTTATGTAACAAAATAAAGAAACAAAATTATTTTCTGGCATGAAATGAACATCAGAAATCAATTCTGTCGTGTCGGTTTTTGTATTTGCATTTAGTCCCAGAACTATTGTGATTTTGTTAGATTGAAAGAGGGTGACATTTGACTCTCCATAATTCGGTGGCCTAAATCTCCACACTTAGGCGGGGGCTTAAGTTAGGTGCCTTTCGAGAATACGGGCCATATTGATCAGACCTTACATGATGAACACAGCAAAGTCGATTTTTTTTTTTTGGGGGGGGGGGGGGTAAATTGATCTCTCTAGAAGTCATCTTTTGACCCAGGACTTTTACCAATGCTATTTGTTATGTAAAATGTTTCTGTGATCAGATAGGAGCAATTATATATTCATCAGTGATTATCATTATTAATACTTCATCAATACATCTACAGGAAATAAACAGTACGTTTATATGTTCACAAACTTCATACTTCTGAATAAGTTTGAATCACATAACTTGTGAATCATAAAAGTCATGATGGCCTGGCCACTTTATGCAGAACATAATCAACACTTCCAGATAATGGGTCCATTGCCCATGAATACAGAGTAAAAGTTACGATGTACCGTAATGGCACCACTCTTGGCGCACCCTTGTAATTCAGCTTCATTGCTGCAACGCCCTGTGTCAACTGCCCTGTCTCTGCAAAGCAAAATGAACGGATGCGATTGGCTCGCAGATATTGTACTAAAAAAAATAAGGAACTATGTGGCGTTTTGCTCGCTGTCGATCGCTCAAAAAATGACGGCGGGCAAAGTTCGTTTCCAAAGAGAATTATCCACAGGGCTTTTTTATATTCTGCTGCTTTTTTTGTATTTTAGCAAGAACTTCCTCTTTAGCAGACTGAACAAAATAAATGATATGTACCATATTTTCTGTTTTTGATGTAACAGAGCTTAAGTTCCACAGATGTTGGCCAGACAAATTTTTTGCATGAAAAAACACTTCGGAAATAACTTATCTTTGTTCAAAGTTAGCTGTCTTGCCGAGGATGCTATGCTCCAGTCATGACGCGCCATTCCTACAACACACAGATCATGATGTAGGCAGCCCGACAAGCGCATTACAGAGTGCGCATGCGCAATCCCGCAAAGACAATGCGCGCGTAGCCAGATACATGTAGCTTCCTGCATATGGTTTCGTAGCCCACCGTGTACTAAGTGAATACTGTATACAACATAGTGATTTATCTTAGCTTAAGCAGTCTTCGCAATATCATTTGCGAAGGGTGCGACACCACTGGTGCAATGTGTGGCAACACTGGAGCAGAAAAAGCCCCGCAGAAGCGCCACAGTAGTGTTCGCGCCATAGAAGCAAGATGCAATATTTTACATGTAGGTGGATTTTATTCACAAGCATTTACGGCTTCGAATGGTGGGGTGATTCTTCAACAAATGTGGTAGTTCTTGAAAATTATAAATCCAAACTGTCAAACCCCTCCACCACTGGTGACATTACTGTACAACGGTTAGCAAGAGAGCGCACACGCATGAATTTCTTTCGGTGAACGGTGAACGATTAACGGTGAACGATTTGGCTAAGAGCGCGCACGCGATGAACGCTGTATAATGACGTAACAATGACTGACTTTGTAAAGCTGTAGCGCATGCAGGAACCACGTTTGCTCTTCCATGATTGCGTCGACGGAACAAATTATTCTGCATTCGAAACAAATCTGGTGATGGTGCCGATTGATGAAATTGATGATGAAATGATGATGGGATGGTGGTGGTTATCACAATGATGGTGAAGAAAAATGACAATTGTGAACTTCATGGTGACAACTCTTTTTTTTTTCTAGTCCAATTATAAATACGGATCATTCAAAGGCTTTATTCTTAACCCGCAAATGTATCGCATTTCTCGATTGGTTTAGATTGTTGTAAACCTAAAACATATCAAGAAAATAAGAACATACCTTCATGTAAACTCTGTATTAATCTATTTTAAAGAAAATGTTCTTAAACCCCTTTGCCTGAATTGCGTTTGAAAATGTGTAGCGTACTAGCTTTTATACAATAGTCGATATTAGAATGATATTTTTAAAATTCATCTATTAAACTATTAATGTATCATGATGAGATGAAAATGAACTATCATATCATCATCATCATCATATGATATCATCATCACATCATCATACCATATCATATCATATATCATCATCATATCATCATTAACTCATAATCATATTCATGATCATAATTATATTATCATCATCACATCATCATAGCACCATTATATAATCATGATCATCATCATAATCATCTTGATAATCATATCGTCAAAACAATTATCACCATCATCTTCATCAAACGCATCATTCACAAAAAAAAAAAAAAAATCAAGCCATTACATTTTCTTCCCTGCCCGACCGTAACTTCATCCTTTCACAGACACATGTGGTTCCCTTTTGAAATTCGATCTGTATCATGATGAGATGAAAATAAACTATTATAATCATCATCAAATATGATCATATCATCATCACATCATCACCATACCATCATCATATCATGCAATATCATAATCATATCGTCATTAACTCATATAATCATATCAATTCATCATGATCATCATAATTATATTATCATCACATCATCATATCATCATTATCATCCTCATCATAATCTTAATCACCATCAGTATCATCATCATTACCTTGATAATTATATCGTTAAAAACAATCATCATCAATATCATCTTCCTCAACTCATCATTCATAAAAGATATCATCAAGCCAACATTTGCTACCCTGCCCGACCGTAACTTCATCCTTTAACACATGCGGTTCCCTTATGAAATTCGATCTGTATCATGATGAGATGAAAATAAACTATCATATCATCATCACATCATGATAACATCATCATATATATTTATATATCATCATCATATCGTCATTAACTCATATAATCATACATGTATCAATTCATCTTGACCATCATAATTATATTATCATCATCACATCATAGCATCATTATGTCATGATTATCATCATTATCACCATAATCATAATCATCAGCATTATCTTGATAATCATATCGTCAAAACAATTATCATCATCAATATCATCTTCATCAAACTCATCATTCATTAAAAATATCAAGTTTTCTTCCCTGCCCGACTGTAACTTCATCCTTTCACACGCATGCGGTTCCCTTTTGAAATTCGATCTGTATCATGAAGAGATGAAAATAAACTGTAATTATAATCATCACATCATATCGTCATTAACTCATATAATCATATCAATTCATCATGATCATCACAATTATCATCATCACATCATCATAGCATAATTATATGATTATCGTCATCATCAATATCATCTTCCTCAACTCATCATTTATAAAAAACAATATCAAGCCAACATTTGCTACCCTGCTCGACCGTAATTTCATCCTTTAACACACATGCGGTTCCCTTTTAAAATTCGATCTGTATCATGATGAGATGAAAATGAACTATCATATCATCACATCATGATACCATCATCATATCATATATTTATATATCATCATATTGTCATTAACTCGTATTTATAATCATATCAATTCACCATGATCATAATTATATTATCATCATCACATTATCATAGCATCATTATATCATGATTATCATGATTATCATCATAATCATAATCATCAGCATTATCTTGATAATCATATCGTCAAAACAATTATCATCAATATCATCTTCATCAAACTCATCATTCATTAAAAATATCAAGTTTTCTTCCCTGCCCGACCGTAACTTCATCCTTTAACACACATGCGATTCCCTTTTAAAATTCGATCAGTATCATGAGATGAAAATGAACTGTCATATCATCATCAAATATGATATCATCATCACATCATCATATCATCATATCATATATCATCATCATATCGTCATTAACTCAGTACATATAATCTTATCATTAATTTATCATGATCATTATTATATTATCATCACATCATAGAAGCATCATTATATCATGATTACATGTATGATCATTATCATCATCATAATCATCATCTTGATAATCATATCGTCAAAAGTATTATCATCACCATCAATATCATCTTCATCAAACTCATCATTCATCAAAAAATATCAAGTTTTCTTCCCTGCCCGACCGTAATTTCATCCTTTAACACACACATGTTGTTCCCTTTTGAAATTCGATCTCTTTATACATGTACGAAGCGCCTTTCTGCCCAATGCCGCCGCGGTGTGAAAGGAACACAAAAAAAAAAAAAAAAAAAAAAAAAAAGGCGCATACCTTCATTGGCTGGTTGGCATATTTTTGCTCGTGTCTTGACATGTGATTAATGGACTGGTCATCAAATGAGGTCACAAGCCCAATTTTATGAATGAAAATGTTGATCGCGCGCACTCTAGACATCCTTTGCCTCCCACTGCCTTGCTTTTCACTTTCGCATAAATAATGGAGGATATTATTTTGGATATATCGCTCATGTACTGATTTCAGTAATTTCTTACTTCTTTGCTAAAGTTTCAGGAAATTGTGACAGTGTCAGATCAAGCTCGTTTAAAAATGTTAAAAACATCTGTTAGTGTATGAGTTATGAGATGCCACATGCGAGTATGGAGCGACTGTTGAATATGCATGAGTTTGAATACTACGCCCGTTTAATAATCGCTTGTTCTGCAATAATACAAAACTGCCCAATCTTGAATATACAAATTATAACATGGATGTGAAAGGCGACACTTGAGAAATGGTCGGTCAACATATAAGTGTATGTTATTATGTGGTTACGATCAGGGATATGCAGGCGGCAAGATGGTCGTGAGCATTATATCAAGCACCATGCACAACTATTTTCGAAAACATCCGGAGGGGGAGGGGGGGGGGGCACAGCCGGCCCGTACCCCCCCCCCCCCCCCCCCCCCCCTCCCCAACGAAAAGAGCTCATGGAAGCATGTGTGAAGCTTTCTTTAGTGCCCTTCCTTTTGGGGAAACTGCCGAAAAAGACACCTAAAATGCTACTCACCATTTTTGTTTGCTTGTCACAAAATTTTAGGGTTGGTGTCACCCTCCCCCCTCCCCCCTCCCCCCCCCCAAGTTACTACAAGCACTTCCAATGTAAATTCGCGCAATGCATGCACTTCCACGGGTGAATTTGGTCTTCGAATGTATGTTTTATGAAATGAATGAGTTACCAAGTGCTCCATGTTTGAGTATGAACATATGATTTTTTTAATGTAAATGTAACTGGCTCGATAATGTGCATATCCTGACCAAATGTGTACAAGGTAAAAGAAAAATCGTACGTGTACATCGTGAATCTCACTGTCCCGCATGCATGTATCGTTTTGAGTCATTAAACAATGGCGCGCGATCCCGTACATCTTTGCAAAGTTAGCCATTATGACGTCACAATGCTTTTTTTTTTAATAGGGCGTGCAACTTTCGAGAGTTATGCGCGCTCGCAGACTCAGCACACGCATCGGTTATTCACCGAAACTAATTCGGTAAGTCAGCGGTGAACCATCGGTGAGCCAACGGGCAGCTAGCGGTGAGCTATCGGTGAGGCACCGAACATCACAGATCGGGGAGATACCGTTCACCGTTAACCGTTCGTTGTTCGGTGCGGTTAACGGAGTGACACCGATGCCAAAACCTGTAAGCGGTAGTGTATTTGAGGGTTTACCCATTATAAGAGGGATTTTTTTTTAAAAACTCAATGCAGAGAGTAGATTTGAGGCACTAAAGAGAGAATATATCAGAGAACATTCAACCAAGTACAATCACCATCAAATTAATCTTGTTCCAGACTTTAGCTTATCATTATATCTTCAGGCATTATCGTCTGTAAAAAATGCTATGATCTTACAACTGTAGAAACTGATGACTTTGCACCGCCTTTCTCCATTATGATCAATTCTCTCTCTATACTCAAGAAAACTGTATAAATTAACGATCCCTTGTACCAAAAAAATTATTCAAAAGACCACTTTCTACATTTTCTAAAGAAAAGTGGGACTTCCACTCAGCAATTCTTAAAGTGGGTTTCTTTTTCAGAGCTCCTTTATAATTGATTATCCAAATAACTGTTGGACCATTTATAGTTTTGAATCACTCCCTGCTCCCATGTACTTTTTTTCACTACTCCTCATCCACTTACCTGACTTGGGGTCCTGTGTTAGAGTGGTTGAGGTCGCATTGGTCGCAGTGGAAGAGGTTGTGGTCTTTATCTCTACATATGGAATAGAATATTGCACATATTCAATGATGACATGCAATAAAAAAAAAAAAAGATAAAGCAACTCCACTAGCAAATTAAAGGGGAAGTCCAATCCAAGAATTACTTGGTTTTAATTGAAGCAGAAAATCAGACCTACAGAGTGACAAAAAAAGTTTGGGAAAATTAGACAACTACATGTGGGCAATTCCACGCCAAAGTGGACATGGCACTTCCAATTTGAAATTCCTATTTCTGACACAACTTTGGTATCAAATGAAAGTGTAACATCTATATTCTATGGTTCTTGGTAAAAAAAACCAACAAACTTTTTATTAGATTTCATGGTCCAAATTTCAGTCTGCTAATTGACTTAATTAAATCTCAGAAAGTGAAAAATTACTAACAAAACTGGGATGCCCTCAAAACAACATATTCTGTGCAGAAGTCCTAACTAATCATGTTTCAAACATATTAGGTGTAAAAGATTTGAGCTCATGAATTTTTTAATGTTGTAAGTTAATTGTTATGCTTCAGTGACTTCCTAAATTAATCCCTCAGAAGTGTCCTTCTGTTACCGAAAAAAACACACACTTTTTTAAATATTACTTTTAAAGTAGTGATTGGAGAGGGTTGAAAATTTGTATGCAAAGCAAGTTTAGGTAGGCCTACAATTTGATGTTCATGTAGCTACAAAGCAGTTCTATCCTAATCAATTATTAATGAATTAATATGTCCTTCCGTTACCAAAGCACCAAAGCTGGTAACGGAAGGACAAAAACTGTGGTAACAGATGGAAATAGGACAGGCTTTCAAGCACACCCAAGGAAAAAAGTAGGAGAAAAGTAGGTTCAAAATTTCAGAAAAAGTAGGGAGAAAAGTAGGATTCAGGAGAGAGAAAGTAGGATAAAAGTAGGAAATTTGCATGTCCTCAGGAATGGTTCTTTTTTCCATGTCAATACTTGACTGCCATGTGTTCTGACAAGATCTCACAATCTGTATTTCCTGTATAGATTATATCTATTTCATGGACAAGCTCAAAGTGATACTTTAAATAGCTCTGAGAAAACATGATAGAAGGAATGACTACACTGCCAGGTTCCTCTTCTTTGGGATGCAAGGGAGCATTGGGCCGATGGATACGGCTGCACTTCCATCTTGTTGTGGTAAATCTCAAAGACCCGGTAGTCTAAGACCCTAAGATAGTGTCTGAGGATGGGCCCCCATTTGGGGCTGCGTCGTTATTGGACAAAAGTTGGCCCTTGATTTTGCCCCCCCCCCCCCCCCCCCTTACACTGCAGTATGAAAAGGTAGCCCCTGACACAATTCAGGGGTTGGCTTTACATAGGCAAGGAAAAATAGAAAATAAGAGAAGGAAAAACAAAAAAATACACAATGAAAAACAGAAAGAAAAGACAATAGAAAATTTTTTAAAAACATGAAATACAGAAGGAAGAATAAAAAGAGATTGTTAAGAAGGGGGGAAGAACTACAAAATGAAAAATAGCAATGAAAATAAAGAAATAAATAAGGAATTACAGTCGGAAAACAATAGAAAAATGAAAATAAAATACAAAGAAATACACAGAAAATACATATGGATGAATAGAAGAGAAATACATAGGGGAAAAGAACTAAATAATGAAAGATAGAAATGAAAATCAAACAAATAGGTAAGGAATTATAGTCAGAAGCAAATTGAAAAATAAAAATTAAATACAAAGAAAAAAAAAGAATATACATAAGGATGAACAGAAAGAGAAATGTAGAAAAATAAAAGGCCATGAAATACAGAAGTAAGAATAGAAAAAGATTACTAAAGAAGGGGGGAAAAAGAACTACAAAATGAAAGATTTGGTTTTTATTGTTATAACTCCATCTACCAGGCATGTTTGTTTTCTATTCTGACCTATCTCTTTATATATTTTCTTTAAGCGTACAGGGACTTTTTTATGTAAGTGATATGCGCTATATAAGCAATGTTCATTATTATTATTATTATTAAGATAGAAATAAAAACAAACAAATTGATGAGGAATTATAGTCAGAAGACAATATAGAAAATGAGAAGAAAAAAATAGCGAAAGGTTAAAAACTTGGGGAAAAACAATGAATTTCATAAGAAAAGATAGAAAACAAAAGGAGAAAAAAAAACAATACATAAGGAAATATACAAATAGATAAAGATAGCAAACAAGAACAGAAATACACAAGAAAGAAAACGAGGGGAAACAACCAAACACATAAGAAAGAGACATATAAACAAAAAGGAGAAAAATATATCAGGCTGAATGGAATGAGAACATTAAATAATAGGAAATATAGGACTAATTAAAGAAAGATAGAAAATGAGAGAAGAAAAAGACACACAAATACATAAGGAAGTATAAAAAAAGGGGGGGGGGGGGATACATAAGGAAAGATAGAAAACTGGAGAGTGAAAAACATAGAAATACATAAGAATAGATGGAAAGAGAATTGAATTAAAGAAAAACATAGGCAAAGAGAGAGATACAAGACGAAAGAAAGCAAAACAAAGAAATACAGAAGAAAAAATAGAAACAGAATATCAAAGAAATACACATGCAGAGATAGAAATTTTAGAAAAAAATAAAGGCTACAAAGAAATGCATAGGGGAATATTGAAAGAGAGGTAGGAAGATCAAAACAGTAACTATGTAAGGAAATATAAAAAGAGAAGATAGAAAAGCAGAAAAAAGAAGAAATGCATAGGATTAGAAAGAGAATTACAAAGTACATGTAATACATCAGGAACAATAGAAAACAAGAGAAGGAAAAAAAATACATGTATAAGAAAAGATAGAAAACAAAACAAGTGAAAAGTGATGAATACATTTATAGAAATACAAAGAAATACATAATGATATAGAGGAAGAGAAGCAGATTGAAACAGAAAAATAAGAAAGGATAAAAAGAGCAGATGAGAAGGGTAAACTAAAACATAAAAATACATAAAGAAGTTTGCATGCAGTTGGTTTTGGTTGTGGGAGGGGGAGGGTCAGCCTCAGACCTGTTGCCAATTAACACTCTATGGGCCGAGACTCATTTTGTCAGCGTAACAGGGGTCTTATTGGTAATATTCACATCACCTACATAGACTTACTATGCATAGTGTAGGACCTACAGTAACTGAGCTGCAATGAGATTCTTGGGCATGATAGCCTTGCATAAATATCTCAAATATGTTTGGAAAAAAAGTAGGAAACAGTTGGAAAAGTAGGAGCGCTTGAAAGCCTGATAGGATCTTATATTATGTGTTTTAAGCTCAAATATTACCCTAGATGAAGAAATTTCTATCATAGTAATAGTCTGATTAAACATTTGCCTCTCTGGAAACAAAATAAGATAATTACTAGCTTTGAAATCTCCTACAGATGCAAATGTCTTCTCTCAGGCAAATTTATGGCAGAAGTGGCATGCTGTATTGTATGTACATGTAGGTCTACTTTTACATCCTGAATGAAAGTATATGAGACTAAGGTTGATTACTGGTCATCTGATGGCATTGTGAATGAAACTAATTTTGTAGTACATATGACTTATTGCGTTACATTTTCCATGAATGCAAAAGACCCCCCCCCCCCCCAAGGTACTGCAACATCTGATTTTTGTCTCGCCTGCGTAAGCAAAAAGCGAGACATACAATGTAGGTGCCGCTTTTCCGACAGTGACGGCAGTGTCAACAATTTTGGAAATGCTCTCATTTCAAAAGTATACATGTATATTCGATTTCCCTGAAACTTGAACACAAGGGTTGTAGAGTATCACAAATAATGTGGAATAATTTTTAGGTCAAAAGTCAAGCTCAAAGGTCAATTAAGGTCAAATGAGTTATTGTGTTCCAAAAACTTTATTTTAAAAAGTATTTGTTCCAATTCTATGAAACCTGGCATCATTCTTGGAAGGGATTGTCTTCATGTCACCCTCTTTCAAATGAATACCCAAATCTTAAATTTTCATCACATTAATATTAGGCTTTGGAATCAAGAAAATCATAAGAAATTATTATCTTGCTGGAAATCACATGTGAAAAGCATTACACACAGGTGATTTTGTATGGGTACTAGTATATGGGATTACAGACAAAAGAGACATTAAAATGTAATCCAAACCTTTTTGCTTTTTCTACATGAGAATTTTGTTTACAGATTATTGCATTTGCATTAGCAAGTAATCAACTTTTGCAAAAACCTAGATTTATAAAGGAATTAACATTAGACCCTTTATCCAGTTTGGACTAAAATCCTGCAGGGGTATTATGCTCTGTAAAATTAATTAACCATTGATTGGGCCCACATTGTAGCTTGTAGTTTTGAACAGGATCATGCTCTATTACTCTATTAGGCACCCCTGTCCACGGTACATAATTCTCTGGACTGTAAGAAATAGTCTAAAATGTGCATTTTGGTACCTTGCATGTGCGCACCCACATAAAATGCAATTGTGTTTTCACGATATAAGAAACAAACAAGTAGTTTCCTATCTCCACTTGAATACAAAACACTGCTACCAATAACATGAGAGATAGAGAGAGAGAGATGGATAGAGAGAAACCATCATTAACACATTTGCATTGACTTTGAGCATTAGAATTTAGCTTTGAGTCTCTACAAATAAAGAAGTTCCATGATTCTTGGATAATCAAATTTTGGGGATGCCTTTTCCGTTCAATGGCAGAGTATGGGATAGTGATTACTCATTACGAGGCAAAGCCCTGCAATTCCTTGTTATGCGCTCATACATAAACCTTTCAAATCAAATGTACACACTGAAAGTTTGTACTTACATGTATAGTCAAGTATTGTAACTCCGAACAGATTGTATTACCGAACGTGTAAAGTTAAGCGCCTAAAATGGGTTTTCATACGCGTGGGATTACGCGTATGAAAACTACACTATTGATACCAAGGTTGTGTCTTTTTCCCATAGGTTTCACACGTTCGGAATTACGGTACCTTTTTCAAGGGACCAAAACGCCGCGTCGTTGGGAAGGGGTTCACTCGGAAGGGAATATCGTATTAAATCTACGTTGTCTTTTTAAAATTCTATCAACTTCTTTTTTTGTAGGACTTTGAGCATTCAATATGTATAGTTTGACAGATATTCGTTTCATATTTTATTTGCTATCGTTGATTTTCTGAAAAGTGTTCCGACACTGGATCAACCACCATATGTGCACTAGGCTTGGGCGGTTCTGCATTTAGAGAGAACCGATTCCGATTCCGACGCAAGGTCTCGGTTCCACTGCACTGTAGCTGTAGAGTCTATTGTGTATAGTGCAGCTTTCACAAATGTCCGATTTGATTTTCATATAAAAACTCCACTTTATGAAATAACTATCAAAATTCTACATACATGGCCAGGGTAATCATAGTACAAGCTTCAATTTCATGACTGTAATGACGAAAACCATATTGAATTCGCGCTGTATGATGAAAACCGTTCGTCTTTTTCAAGTTTTCGCGAGCTGGCTGCTGGATGACTGTGCATGGTATAACCAGGAGGTGGCGCTATACGTCATGTCCTTTTTTTGTATTTTTCACATGGCCTGTAGGCGCCATGTTTTTTCTGTGGTTCCAAACGAACGAAACTCATTCTTCCGATTGATAATGGGTAGCTTAGCTCAAATCATTATTTTGTGGTGTCACTGTGGCGTTAATAATATATGTTTCCTCAAATTTTGGAGGGGTTTTTACTTAAGTTTCTTCCATATTGTATATTTTTTCAGTGAGATGATTTTTGACTGGTTGACCATTACTTTTTTCTTCATTCTTCCCTCTTACGGTAACCTTTAAAAAAAATTGTTAGCATTATTATTCCTTCTCTTAAAAGACTCAACATGTATTTCTTAATTCTGAAGTACTTTCACAATTAATATATTTGTGCCGCGAATTTTTTTAAAGACATGTAAGCTCTCTTTTCATTTAATATTTTTTTCTTAGACTTACTTCCTTTATCGTGATTTTATTTTTTGTTAATTCTTCAAACACTGAGTTTTCATTCTGGAGTACATTTCATTGATTTGTTTCAATTATTTTTATATCAATACACTGGATTTAAATATGCAGTAACCAGCAATAACATAATTGTATATATTTTCTGTCCCTACCCTCTGAATACTAGTATTCCTCTCACGGCTTGCCATCTCTCTTTTGCTCTCTCTCTTCCAAGCTCTCCTGTTAAAGTGACCAGCAAATGAGCTGACATGTGTGTTTGCATAGGAAAATGTGGCAATTTGTGTGAAGTGACCGTGGGCGTGTCTTCAACCACGATACATACCAATCAGCGGTAAGGAATAGCTGAACTCAATCTGACCTCCAGCTCTACATACGCGCCGGTGGCGCGTTTACGTTTTACAACCTTGCCTAGGCATATTTTCCAAATATTGCAACGAAACGGCTCGAGCTCACTCTAATTATTGACTGTTGCGTGCAAGTGTGTATGATGACCATTACAGTTCACAGAACTCCTAAAGACGCGTCCTTATTAGTTCTGCAATTCGGTTCCGCCGCCTGTTTTTGTGTATACTGACCTAAGTTCCTACGGTCTGCAAATTAAGCTTAGATAACTACATGTCACTCATGCCCTTCCATCAGGGGCAGATCCAGGATTTTGCATAAGAGGGGGGGGGGGGGGGCAACGTAGGCCCTACTGTATGTAGTGCATTTAAGCCTCCCCCCCCCCCCCCACTTTTTTCAATGATCTTTATTTTGATTTCACTCAATAATACATGGATTTTTTTCTTTTTTCAAATTATTTTCATTGAATTACATAACAAAAAGACAATGAAAATCACAAGTAAAATATTTCAATGACTTACATGATCATATGAACATAGAAGATAAGGTTTAACACACTAAAATATGCCTACATTACCAGAAATACAATCAATCATCACTAAAACTATTTCACTGAATTACATGAGCATGTATACATTAGAAAAGACCTTTAAAAATTTTTTTATAAGAGAGACATTGAGTGAAATCTTTCTTCTTTACCAAAACCCGGCCTTTAACCTCCCCTAACCCCACGTACCCTCCTTAAAAAACAAAAACAAAAACAGCCGCAACACACACAGAAACACAACTCTATGTACACAATCACAAATCCTCTTAAATCTCTTTCAAACCCCTCTATCTAGCTCTCTCTCTCTCTCTCTCTCTCTCCTTACCCCTGCATCGCCCCCAATCCTGCCATTTCGGTGCGATCTCTTCCATTAAACTCATTCCTTTTAATAGCTATTGCTTTTTCTTCATTTTGATATTCTAACAAAATTTGAAAACATCTTTCCTGAGTAGGAACTCTGCCCTCTGACCTTGAGTTGAAAATAATATATTCATTAAGAAAATTACAGTAAAAGTACAGTAATCTGTCATGACTGTGTACACAATGGTTCGTGTGGATCTGTATAGTTTTCTCCATATACTCTGTATCCCCCACAAGCATTAGGCCATGTGCTCTGTTTGTTGAGCTGAGCCTGTCAATGCGTAGGGTGAGCTCGAGCCGTTTCATGGTGATTTTGGACAAATCTGCCTAGGCAAGGTTGTAAAACGTAAACGCGCATCCCGGTGTATGTTGATTGCAAGCTGTGTATGGGTCAGTGGTCAGTGGCAGTGCCATAGCGTACTGCGTGTAATAACACACACACACACACACACACATGACCTTATGTCAGAGGTGTCACTCAGAAATGTCAGCAGCCAAAGTGCAAATCCTTTCCAGCCGTTGGGTATAACTTAAAATAACATGATACACTCTTCAAACGGTTTATTATGATAAGACAACCTGCAAAGAGCCTATGGGGGTTAGAATGGGGCGGGGAGTGCCGTTTTTGCTCACAGTTCTAGCGACCAGCCGTTTTTTAATCAGTTCAGTAGCTCTACTGTACATGAGTAGGCTTGTATCATGATCCTGAGACTTGTATAGAGTCTATGAATGTGGTATCGGGGGAAGGTCGCTTAACCCTCGGCAGTTCGGGCAGTTCGGTCAACTTCGTATGATCTAATTTTATGGCCTTCAGTCCGATGCAAACACACATGGGATCCCAATTGCTAGTCCCTTTAATCCTCGCTGATCACAACGAGGTGTGCGCTACTAACAGCGTTGTATACACACAAGCAGTCCGATACACACACTACACACACAACACACTGATAATGGGTCGATAGTTTGTAATATACCAAGCTCCTTGGTTATACACCACGAAGTGCATTCATATTTCCCACTGCTGCATGCGGGCTTCGTTTTGCAGAGCCGAGTAGCGGTGCTGGTATGACTGGAAGTTCAAACTTTCACTCATGCTGGGGCCGATTCCGAGGCTCTTATGTATTATCACACATCAGAATCGACTCTCGGAACCGCGGAACCGCCAGGCACGAGTACTCGACTCCGTACAACATGGAGTCGACTCCTCGGTTCTCGGAACGGGAGTCGAGTAGAATCGATTACCTGACTCTTGCTCCCAAGCCTAATGTGCACAAGGTAAAACTGAGCAATCTGAAGAATAGTTGGTTACAGTTGGATAGTTAGATACAGATTTTTTCAAAAGGGTTGTTTCCGGGGGGGGGGGGGGGGGGGTCACTCAATATATTGGACAGACGGGTATGTGCCGCTTTGACGACCCCCTTTTTCAACGGCCGATCGGCATTCTCAAGATACCCAAATTTCCATAAACTGCCGTTCTCACCCTTCTCTCGCGTTCTCAAAATACTCAAAGTGCTCGTCTCTCTCCATTTCCTCCAGCGCGCCCCGTTCGCGTACGTATGTCCATTCACTTGCGTGTGCAACTGCATAAGCATGCACTATAGAATCCCCACACTACATGTAAGTGCCGTAGTTCCTTAGACCATGTTTTTTTTGCTCAGCCGGGTATAGATCCACCATTCCAAAGACCGTTTTTCGCTTCTAGTCAGTTCCTTAGACCCCCATTTTGGGGTTGACTGAGGCACACCCCTGTCAAAAAAGTCTGAGTGCCCCCTCCCCCCCGGGGGTTGTTTACTATATTTTACAATAAGCTATCTCTCACCGCGTAGTCCTATCGTAAGATTGTTGCATAAGGAGTGTACACAACAAGAAAATGAATAGTTTTACTAGAAAAGCCATTTCTTGCTGTCTACTTCATTTTTCCTGCTGATATCATCGAATAGTTCATTTTTTCCCCATGATCAGAGGGAAAAAATGGAACTATTCAATGACATCAGCGGGAAAAAATGAACTATTTGTTTTCCCGCCCCCCCCCCCCATCGACTCGCGACGCGAAGGAAAAAAACAAAAGCAGCTGCTCAGCCTGAGCGTGTACTACATTGTGACGACATTCCTTTACGCGTATCTATTGATTTACTTTTTTTACTTTACTTTAATCCCACGATGATCTAGTCTATTCTTAAAGCAGTTTACAGAAGTTGCTGAGATAACATTTTCAGGGAGACTGTTGCACAAATCCAGTTTTAGGCATGCACCGGTGTGTGATAATGTCATCATTACGCGTTTGCTATCCTCGCAAATTCATCCCTTCTTCAAACTGTTTGTGTATACGTGTGCGGTCTGTCATATCCTACAGTGCACATGATCAAGTAGATGAATAGAATTAAGCTTTTGTTCAAGATGACGGATATAAAACAAATGTGCAATGACTCATTCTCGGAACAAGCTAAAACTATTCGCACTCAAGAACACCAAATAGTACTAATCTCCCTCTGGCCGAGGCGATGGCCCTCGGGAGAATAGTACTATTTGGTGTTCCTTTGAGGCGAATAGTTTTAGCTAGATCCTCGAGTGTCATTGTATATTTGTATATTATGTTTTGCTGAAGTTCCTGATAATTCAGTGATGTTTTTGAAAAAAATAAATTATTACCGAGCTTCCTGTAGACAAGAAGAGGATACATGGCTACATTCCCAGGCACTTGCTGGAGTATGCAGATGGATAATGATGGATATTCGACAGGCATGGCTAACTCATTAAGAGACAGATGAAGCATGGTGTCATTTCCTGCTATCTTCCACCCTATGCACTCCTGGGCTCTTCCAAGGACAATCTTGCAAGTAGAATTCTGCTCAACAAAGTCTTTTGAGCAAGAAAATTCACTCTTCTGAGGGTTGGCATAGATGAAGAAAATGGAACCATTCACTGCATCTTGTCTTGGTATATTCTCAGTCAGCTGTAATGTCTGGCCAGGTAATAAGTCGATTTGTTGAAACTCTTTCTGTTGGACTAGGGAATATGAGGCAAGGAGAAAAAGAAAATCAAAAATATCAAAAGGGAATGTACCCCTCAGTGAAAATTAACCTGAGTGGAAGCAGAAAATAAGAGGGAAAAAAAATAAGTGAAAGTTTGGGATAAATCAGAGAAAGAGTGATAAAATTTTACATTTCTTGGAGGTAACATCTTTATCAATAAGAAAAAACCTACATGTTCAATTTTCAATTTGGTTGTGATGTGATGTCATTCATGGACTAACTTGTCCAACATTCGATAGTTAACCCAAAAAGGGCTGGGGGGGGGGGAGCTGATTCCACCCCCCTGGACATTCGCCGCGACATGTTCGACAATAATTTTTTTTGCGCTGCGAGCTATCGCCTACAGTCTTACACATCTTTGATACCAAATTTTTAAATTAATCAATATATTGGACAGACGGGTATGTGCCGCTTTGACGACCCCCTTTTTCAACGGCCGATCGGCATTCTCAAGATACCCAAATTTCCATAAACTGCCGTTCTCACCCTTCTCTCGCGTTCTCAAAATACTCAAAGTGCTCGTCTCTCTCCATTTCCTCCAGCGCGCCCCGTTCGCGTACGTATGTCCATTCACTTGCGTGTGCAACTGCATAAGCATGCACTATAGAATCCCCACACTACATGTAAGTGCCGTAGTTCCTTAGACCATGTTTTTTTTGCTCAGCCGGGTATAGATCCACCATTCCAAAGACCGTTTTTCGCTTCTAGTCAGTTCCTTAGACCCCCATTTTGGGGTTGACTGAGGCACACCCCTGTCAAAAAAAGTCTGAGTGCCCCCTCCCCCCCGGGGGTTGTTTACTATATTTTACAATAAGCTATCTCTCACCGCGTAGTAATATCGTAAGATTGTTGCATAAGGAGTGTACACAACAAGAAAATGAATAGTTTTACTAGAAAAGCCATTTCTTGCTGTCTACTTCATTTTTCCTGCTGATATCATCGAATAGTTCATTTTTTTCCCCATGATCAGAGGGAAAAAATGGAACTATTCGATGACATCAGCGGGAAAAAATGAACTATTTGTTTTCCCGCCCCCCCCCCATCGACTCGCGACGCGAAGGAAAAAAACAAAAGCAGCTGCTCAGCCTGAGCGTGTACTACATTGTGACGACATTCCTTTACGCGTATCAATTGATTTACTTTTTTTACTTTACTTTAATCCCACGATGATATAGGATGAATGCCTGTTCATCGATCGTAGCTTGTCGTATCATGTGGTTATACATTTTCCATGTCTTACCAAGTCGATTATGTGTGGGAAAGGACAAGATGTGTGTAGATATTGACTCATACAGCCTATACTGGCTCATAAACAAGATCATGGTTTTTAGACCAGTATTTATCTAGTCTATTCTTAAAGCAGTTTACAGAAGTTGCTGAGATAACATTTTCAGGGAGACTGTTGCACAAATCCAGTTTTAGGCATGCACCGGTGTGTGATAATGTCATCATTACGCGTTTGCTATCCTCGCAAATTCATCCCTTCTTCAAACTGTTTGTGTATACGTGTGCGGTCTGTCATATCCTACAGTGCACATGATCAAGTAGATGAATAGAATTAAGCTTTTGTTCAAGATGACGGATATAAAACAAATGTGCAATGACTCATTCTCGGAACAAGCTAAAACTATTCGCACTCAAGAACACCAAATAGTACTAATCTCCCTCTGGCCGAGGCGATGGCCCTCGGGAGAATAGTACTATTTGGTGTTCCTTTGAGGCGAATAGTTTTAGCTAGATCCTCGAGTGTCATTGTATATTTGTATATTATGTTTTGCTAAGTTCCTGATAATTCAGTGATGTTTTTGAAAAAAATAAATTATTACCGAGCTTCCTGTAGACAAGAAGAGGATACATGGCTACATTCCCAGGCACTTGCTGGAGTATGCAGATGGATAATGATGGATATCCGACAGGCATGGCTAACTCATTAAGAGACAGATGAAGCATGGTGTCATTTCCAGCTATCTTCCACCCTATGCACTCCTGGGCTCTTCCAAGGACAATCTTGCAAGTAGAATTCTGCTCAACAAAGTCTTTTGAGCAAGAAAATTCACTCTTCTGAGGGTTGGCATAGATGAAGAAAATGGAACCATTCACTGCATCTTGTCTTGGTATATTCTCAGTCAGCTGTAATGTCTGGCCAGGTAATAAGTCGATTTGTTGAAACTCTTTCTGTTGGACTAGGGAATATGAGGCAAGGAGAAAAAGAAAATCAAAAATATCAAAAGGGAATGTACCCCTCAGTGAAAATTAACCTGAGTGGAAGCAGAAAATAAGAGGGAAAAAAAATAAGTGAAAGTTTGGGATAAATCAGAGAAAGAGTGATAAAATTTTACATTTCTTGGAGGTAACATCTTTATCAATAAGAAAAAACCTACATGTTCAATTTTCAATTTGGTTGTGATGTGATGTCATTCATGGACTAACTTGTCCAACATTCGATAGTTAACCCAAAAAGGGCTGGGGGGGGGGGGGGGGGGAGCTGATTCCACCCCCCTGGACATTCGCCGCGACATGTTCGACAATAATTTTTTTTGCGCTGCGAGCTATCGCCTACAGTCTTACACATCTTTGATACCAAATTTTTAAATTAATCAATATATTGGACAGACGGGTATGTGCCGCTTTGACGACCCCCTTTTTCAACGGCCGATCGGCATTCTCAAGATACCCAAATTTCCATAAACTGCCGTTCTCACCCTTCTCTCGCGTTCTCAAAATACTCAAAGTGCTCGTCTCTCTCCATTTCCTCCAGCGCGCCCCGTTCGCGTACGTATGTCCATTCACTTGCGTGTGCAACTGCATAAGCATGCACTATAGAATCCCCACACTACATGTAAGTGCCGTAGTTCCTTAGACCATGTTTTTTTTGCTCAGCCGGGTATAGATCCACCATTCCAAAGACCGTTTTTCGCTTCTAGTCAGTTCCTTAGACCCCCATTTTGGGGTTGACTGAGGCACACCCCTGTCAAAAAAGTCTGAGTGCCCCCTCCCCCCCGGGGGTTGTTTACTATATTTTACAATAAGCTATCTCTCACCGCGTAGTCCTATCGTAAGATTGTTGCATAAGGAGTGTACACAACAAGAAAATGAATAGTTTTACTAGAAAAGCCATTTCTTGCTGTCTACTTCATTTTTCCTGCTGATATCATCGAATAGTTCATTTTTTTCCCCATGATCAGAGGGAAAAAATGGAACTATTCGATGACATCAGCGGGAAAAAATGAACTATTTGTTTTCCCGCCCCCCCCCCCCCATCGACTCGCGACGCGAAGGAAAAAAACAAAAGCAGCTGCTCAGCCTGAGCGTGTACTACATTGTGACGACATTCCTTTACGCGTATCTATTGATTTACTTTTTTTACTTTACTTTAATCCCACGATGATCTAGTCTATTCTTAAAGCAGTTTACAGAAGTTGCTGAGATAACATTTTCAGGGAGACTGTTGCACAAATCCAGTTTTAGGCATGCACCGGTGTGTGATAATGTCATCATTACGCGTTTGCTATCCTCGCAAATTCATCCCTTCTTCAAACTGTTTGTGTATACGTGTGCGGTCTGTCATATCCTACAGTGCACATGATCAAGTAGATGAATAGAATTAAGCTTTTGTTCAAGATGACGGATATAAAACAAATGTGCAATGACTCATTCTCGGAACAAGCTAAAACTATTCGCACTCAAGAACACCAAATAGTACTAATCTCCCTCTGGCCGAGGCGATGGCCCTCGGGAGAATAGTACTATTTGGTGTTCCTTTGAGGCGAATAGTTTTAGCTAGATCCTCGAGTGTCATTGTATATTTGTATATTATGTTTTGCTAAGTTCCTGATAATTCAGTGATGTTTTTGAAAAAAATAAATTATTACCGAGCTTCCTGTAGACAAGAAGAGGATACATGGCTACATTCCCAGGCACTTGCTGGAGTATGCAGATGGATAATGATGGATATCCGACAGGCATGGCTAACTCATTAAGAGACAGATGAAGCATGGTGTCATTTCCAGCTATCTTCCACCCTATGCACTCCTGGGCTCTTCCAAGGACAATCTTGCAAGTAGAATTCTGCTCAACAAAGTCTTTTGAGCAAGAAAATTCACTCTTCTGAGGGTTGGCATAGATGAAGAAAATGGAACCATTCACTGCATCTTGTCTTGGTATATTCTCAGTCAGCTGTAATGTCTGGCCAGGTAATAAGTCGATTTGTTGAAACTCTTTCTGTTGGACTAGGGAATATGAGGCAAGGAGAAAAAGAAAATCAAAAATATCAAAAGGGAATGTACCCCTCAGTGAAAATTAACCTGAGTGGAAGCAGAAAATAAGAGGGAAAAAAAATAAGTGAAAGTTTGGGATAAATCAGAGAAAGAGTGATAAAATTTTACATTTCTTGGAGGTAACATCTTTATCAATAAGAAAAAACCTACATGTTCAATTTTCAATTTGGTTGTGATGTGATGTCATTCATGGACTAACTTGTCCAACATTCGATAGTTAACCCAAAAAGGGCTGGGGGGGGGGGGGGGAGCTGATTCCACCCCCCTGGACATTCGCCGCGACATGTTCGACAATAATTTTTTTTGCGCTGCGAGCTATCGCCTACAGTCTTACACATCTTTGATACCAAATTTTTAAATTAATCAATATATTGGACAGACGGGTATGTGCCGCTTTGACGACCCCCTTTTTCAACGGCCGATCGGCATTCTCAAGATACCCAAATTTCCATAAACTGCCGTTCTCACCCTTCTCTCGCGTTCTCAAAATACTCAAAGTGCTCGTCTCTCTCCATTTCCTCCAGCGCGCCCCGTTCGCGTACGTATGTCCATTCACTTGCGTGTGCAACTGCATAAGCATGCACTATAGAATCCCCACACTACATGTAAGTGCCGTAGTTCCTTAGACCATGTTTTTTTTGCTCAGCCGGGTATAGATCCACCATTCCAAAGACCGTTTTTCGCTTCTAGTCAGTTCCTTAGACCCCCATTTTGGGGTTGACTGAGGCACACCCCTGTCAAAAAAAGTCTGAGTGCCCCCTCCCCCCCGGGGGTTGTTTACTATATTTTACAATAAGCTATCTCTCACCGCGTAGTCCTATCGTAAGATTGTTGCATAAGGAGTGTACACAACAAGAAAATGAATAGTTTTACTAGAAAAGCCATTTCTTGCTGTCTACTTCATTTTTCCTGCTGATATCATCGAATAGTTCATTTTTTCCCCATGATCAGAGGGAAAAAATGGAACTATTCAATGACATCAGCGGGAAAAAATGAACTATTTGTTTTCCCGCCCCCCCCCCCCCCCATCGACTCGCGACGCGAAGGAAAAAAACAAAAGCAGCTGCTCAGCCTGAGCGTGTACTACATTGTGACGACATTCCTTTACGCGTATCTATTGATTTACTTTTTTTACTTTACTTTAATCCCACGATGATATAGGATGAATGCCTGTTCATCGATCGTAGCTTGTCGTATCATGTGGTTATACATTTTCCATGTCTTACCAAGTCGATTATGTGTGGGAAAGGACAAGATGTGTGTAGATATTGACTCATACAGCCTATACTGGCTCATAAACAAGATCATGGTTTTTAGACCAGTATTTATCTAGTCTATTCTTAAAGCAGTTTACAGAAGTTGCTGAGATAACATTTTCAGGGAGACTGTTGCACAAATCCAGTTTTAGGCATGCACCGGTGTGTGATAATGTCATCATTACGCGTTTGCTATCCTCGCAAATTCATCCCTTCTTCAAACTGTTTGTGTATACGTGTGCGGTCTGTCATATCCTACAGTGCACATGATCAAGTAGATGAATAGAATTAAGCTTTTGTTCAAGATGACGGATATAAAACAAATGTGCAATGACTCATTCTCGGAACAAGCTAAAACTATTCGCACTCAAGAACACCAAATAGTACTAATCTCCCTCTGGCCGAGGCGATGGCCCTCGGGAGAATAGTACTATTTGGTGTTCCTTTGAGGCGAATAGTTTTAGCTAGATCCTCGAGTGTCATTGTATATTTGTATATTATGTTTTGCTAAGTTCCTGATAATTCAGTGATGTTTTTGAAAAAAATAAATTATTACCGAGCTTCCTGTAGACAAGAAGAGGATACATGGCTACATTCCCAGGCACTTGCTGGAGTATGCAGATGGATAATGATGGATATCCGACAGGCATGGCTAACTCATTAAGAGACAGATGAAGCATGGTGTCATTTCCAGCTATCTTCCACCCTATGCACTCCTGGGCTCTTCCAAGGACAATCTTGCAAGTAGAATTCTGCTCAACAAAGTCTTTTGAGCAAGAAAATTCACTCTTCTGAGGGTTGGCATAGATGAAGAAAATGGAACCATTCACTGCATCTTGTCTTGGTATATTCTCAGTCAGCTGTAATGTCTGGCCAGGTAATAAGTCGATTTGTTGAAACTCTTTCTGTTGGACTAGGGAATATGAGGCAAGGAGAAAAAGAAAATCAAAAATATCAAAAGGGAATGTACCCCTCAGTGAAAATTAACCTGAGTGGAAGCAGAAAATAAGAGGGAAAAAAAATAAGTGAAAGTTTGGGATAAATCAGAGAAAGAGTGATAAAATTTTACATTTCTTGGAGGTAACATCTTTATCAATAAGAAAAAACCTACATGTTCAATTTTCAATTTGGTTGTGATGTGATGTCATTCATGGACTAACTTGTCCAACATTCGATAGTTAACCCAAAAAGGGCTGGGGGGGGGGGGGAGCTGATTCCACCCCCCTGGACATTCGCCGCGACATGTTCGACAATAATTTTTTTTGCGCTGCGAGCTATCGCCTACAGTCTTACACATCTTTGATACCAAATTTTTAAATTAATCAATATATTGGACAGACGGGTATGTGCCGCTTTGACGACCCCCTTTTTCAACGGCCGATCGGCATTCTCAAGATACCCAAATTTCCATAAACTGCCGTTCTCACCCTTCTCTCGCGTTCTCAAAATACTCAAAGTGCTCGTCTCTCTCCATTTCCTCCAGCGCGCCCCGTTCGCGTACGTATGTCCATTCACTTGCGTGTGCAACTGCATAAGCATGCACTATAGAATCCCCACACTACATGTAAGTGCCGTAGTTCCTTAGACCATGTTTTTTTTGCTCAGCCGGGTATAGATCCACCATTCCAAAGACCGTTTTTCGCTTCTAGTCAGTTCCTTAGACCCCCATTTTGGGGTTGACTGAGGCACACCCCTGTCAAAAAAGTCTGAGTGCCCCCTCCCCCCCGGGGGTTGTTTACTATATTTTACAATAAGCTATCTCTCACCGCGTAGTCCTATCGTAAGATTGTTGCATAAGGAGTGTACACAACAAGAAAATGAATAGTTTTACTAGAAAAGCCATTTCTTGCTGTCTACTTCATTTTTCCTGCTGATATCATCGAATAGTTCATTTTTTCCCCATGATCAGAGGGAAAAAATGGAACTATTCAATGACATCAGCGGGAAAAAATGAACTATTTGTTTTCCCGCCCCCCCCCCCCATCGACTCGCGACGCGAAGGAAAAAAACAAAAGCAGCTGCTCAGCCTGAGCGTGTACTACATTGTGACGACATTCCTTTACGCGTATCTATTGATTTACTTTTTTTACTTTACTTTAATCCCACGATGATCTAGTCTATTCTTAAAGCAGTTTACAGAAGTTGCTGAGATAACATTTTCAGGGAGACTGTTGCACAAATCCAGTTTTAGGCATGCACCGGTGTGTGATAATGTCATCATTACGCGATTGCTATCCTCGCAAATTCATCCCTTCTTCAAACTGTTTGTGTATACGTGTGCGGTCTGTCATATCCTACAGTGCACATGATCAAGTAGATGAATAGAATTAAGCTTTTGTTCAAGATGACGGATATAAAACAAATGTGCAATGACTCATTCTCGGAACAAGCTAAAACTATTCGCACTCAAGAACACCAAATAGTACTAATCTCCCTCTGGCCGAGGCGATGGCCCTCGGGAGAATAGTACTATTTGGTGTTCCTTTGAGGCGAATAGTTTTAGCTAGATCCTCGAGTGTCATTGTATATTTGTATATTATGTTTTGCTGAAGTTCCTGATAATTCAGTGATGTTTTTGAAAAAAATAAATTATTACCGAGCTTCCTGTAGACAAGAAGAGGATACATGGCTACATTCCCAGGCACTTGCTGGAGTATGCAGATGGATAATGATGGATATTCGACAGGCATGGCTAACTCATTAAGAGACAGATGAAGCATGGTGTCATTTCCAGCTATCTTCCACCCTATGCACTCCTGGGCTCTTCCAAGGACAATCTTGCAAGTAGAATTCTGCTCAACAAAGTCTTTTGAGCAAGAAAATTCACTCTTCTGAGGGTTGGCATAGATGAAGAAAATGGAACCATTCACTGCATCTTGTCTTGGTATATTCTCAGTCAGCTGTAATGTCTGGCCAGGTAATAAGTCGATTTGTTGAAACTCTTTCTGTTGGACTAGGGAATATGAGGCAAGGAGAAAAAGAAAATCAAAAATATCAAAAGGGAATGTACCCCTCAGTGAAAATTAACCTGAGTGGAAGCAGAAAATAAGAGGGAAAAAAAATAAGTGAAAGTTTGGGATAAATCAGAGAAAGAGTGATAAAATTTTACATTTCTTGGAGGTAACATCTTTATCAATAAGAAAAAACCTACATGTTCAATTTTCAATTTGGTTGTGATGTGATGTCATTCATGGACTAACTTGTCCAACATTCGATAGTTAACCCAAAAAGGGCTGGGGGGGGGGGAGCTGATTCCACCCCCCTGGACATTCGCCGCGACATGTTCGACAATAATTTTTTTTGCGCTGCGAGCTATCGCCTACAGTCTTACACATCTTTGATACCAAATTTTTAAATTAATCAATATATTGGACAGACGGGTATGTGCCGCTTTGACGACCCCCTTTTTCAACGGCCGATCGGCATTCTCAAGATACCCAAATTTCCATAAACTGCCGTTCTCACCCTTCTCTCGCGTTCTCAAAATACTCAAAGTGCTCGTCTCTCTCCATTTCCTCCAGCGCGCCCCGTTCGCGTACGTATGTCCATTCACTTGCGTGTGCAACTGCATAAGCATGCACTATAGAATCCCCACACTACATGTAAGTGCCGTAGTTCCTTAGACCATGTTTTTTTTGCTCAGCCGGGTATAGATCCACCATTCCAAAGACCGTTTTTCGCTTCTAGTCAGTTCCTTAGACCCCCATTTTGGGGTTGACTGAGGCACACCCCTGTCAAAAAAAGTCTGAGTGCCCCCTCCCCCCCGGGGGTTGTTTACTATATTTTACAATAAGCTATCTCTCACCGCGTAGTAATATTGTAAGATTGTTGCATAAGGAGTGTACACAACAAGAAAATGAATAGTTTTACTAGAAAAGCCATTTCTTGCTGTCTACTTCATTTTTCCTGCTGATATCATCGAATAGTTCATTTTTTTCCCCATGATCAGAGGGAAAAAATGGAACTATTCGATGACATCAGCGGGAAAAAATGAACTATTTGTTTTCCCGCTCCCCCCTATCGACTCGCGACGCGAAGGAAAAAAACAAAAGCAGCTGCTCAGCCTGAGCGTGTACTACATTGTGACGACATTCCTTTACGCGTATCAATTGATTTACTTTTTTTACTTTACTTTAATCCCACGATGATATAGGATGAATGCCTGTTCATCGATCGTAGCTTGTCGTATCATGTGGTTATACATTTTCCATGTCTTACCAAGTCGATTATGTGTGGGAAAGGACAAGATGTGTGTAGATATTGACTCATACAGCCTATACTGGCTCATAAACAAGATCATGGTTTTTAGACCAGTATTTATCTAGTCTATTCTTAAAGCAGTTTACAGAAGTTGCTGAGATAACATTTTCAGGGAGACTGTTGCACAAATCCAGTTTTAGGCATGCACCGGTGTGTGATAATGTCATCATTACGCGTTTGCTATCCTCGCAAATTCATCCCTTCTTCAAACTGTTTGTGTATACGTGTGCGGTCTGTCATATCCTACAGTGCACATGATCAAGTAGATGAATAGAATTAAGCTTTTGTTCAAGATGACGGATATAAAACAAATGTGCAATGACTCATTCTCGGAACAAGCTAAAACTATTCGCACTCAAGAACACCAAATAGTACTAATCTCCCTCTAGCCGAGGCGATGGCCCTCAGGAGAATAGTACTATTTGGTGTTCCTTTGAGGCGAATAGTTTTAGCTAGATCCTCGAGTGTCATTGTATATTTGTATATTATGTTTTGCTGAAGTTCCTGATAATTCAGTGATGTTTTTGAAAAAAATAAATTATTACCGAGCTTCCTGTAGACAAGAAGAGGATACATGGCTACATTCCCAGGCACTTGCTGGAGTATGCAGATGGATAATGATGGATATCCGACAGGCATGGCTAACTCATTAAGAGACAGATGAAGCATGGTGTCATTTCCAGCTATCTTCCACCCTATGCACTCCTGGGCTCTTCCAAGGACAATCTTGCAAGTAGAATTCTGCTCAACAAAGTCTTTTGAGCAAGAAAATTCACTCTTCTGAGGGTTGGCATAGATGAAGAAAATGGAACCATTCACTGCATTTCGTCCTGGTATATTCTCAGTCAGCTGTAATGTCTCGCCAGGTAATAAGTCGATTTGTTGAAACTCTTTCTGTTGGACTAGGGAATATGAGGCAAGGAGAAAAAGAAAATCAAAAATATCAAAAGGGAATGTACCCCTCAGTGAAAATTAACCCGAGTGGAAGCAGAAAATAAGAGGGAAAAAAAATAAATGAAAGTTTGGGATAAATCAGAGAAAGAGTGATAAAATTTTACATTTCTTGGAGGTAACATCTTTATCAATAAGAAAAAACCTACATGTTCAATTGTCAATTTGGTTGTGATGTGATGTCATTCATGGACTAACTTGTCCAACATTCGATAGTTAACCCTAAAAGGGCTGGGGGGGGGGGGAGCTGATTCCACCCCCCTGGACATTCGCCGCGACATGTTCGACAATAATTTTTTTTGCGCTGCGAGCTATCGCCTACAGTCTTACACATCTTTGATACCAAATTTTTAAAATTTCGACCGACAGGTACCGTGTAGCGTAAAAAACTGCCACGCAATGTAGAATTATCAATTCGCAAATATGTAAATAATCAATTAGTGACAATTCAAGAACCGTTTGTCATAGAGATATGAAATTTTACAGGGTTATTCTTTATAAGATACTCTATCTGTTGTGCCAAGTTGCAGAAATTTTTGTCGCTCCATTTGTTTGTTTTAAATTCTCAAATGTTATCATATTGCACAGGAACAGACATATTTTCACAGAAGGACATGTACATGTATATATTTTCATGAAATAAAAGCTGTCAAAATAACACCACCACCCAGTATTTGTATTTTTAATTTTCAAAATAAAAACAGAAATAGCATTACAAGATACATGTAGCTTCAAATATAGCACCCTTAAACTGTTTCTGACTGATTTGAACTTCAAGATCTATACATACCCATTTGTGAACTAGCTCCACCAAATAATGCTAACACCAAAAGGGTGCAAAATATCATGTATTGCATGGCCTTGGGTACAAATCTGTTATTCTGTGAAAAGAAGATAGAAAAAGATGATACAGAAATGAAGACTACCTCCTCGAGAAAACAGTTGCCAATAATAACATCATCAATATCCACAGAGTACTACTTGAACTTCAAAAGATGCCAACATCGTAATAGAGTAATATTATCTATATCTGAAAAGTGCTTTGAGAAATCCACTAGTGACATTATTAATACAAAAAATGTCACTGGTAGACTAGATTTATTAAATTCCCTTAAAGGGAAAAAGTCCACCCTTGTATTTACATGTAGTTGATTTGAATAAAAGCAGAAAATGAGAGTGGTTTAACAACCTTTTCTAATGCAGATGGTCTTGGGCAGATGGAGGATTCTGACTCCTCATCGCTCACTGGTTTCAGGACCTTTCCTAATACAGATGGTTTTGAGTTGATGGAGGATTCTGACTTCATGACCTTTTCTGATGTAGATGGTTTTGAGTTGATGGAGGGTTCTGTCTCCTGATTGCTCAGTGGTTCAACAACCTTTTCAGATGCAGATGGCCTTGGGTAGATGGAGGATTCTGACTCCTGAACGCTCACTGTTTCCAGAACCTTTTCTGATGCAGATGGTTTTGGGTTGATGGAGGAGTCTGACTTCAGGACCTCTTCTGATGCAGATGGTTTGGGATTGATGGAGGATTCTGACTCCTGATTGTCCAGTGGTTCTAGAACCTTTTCTGATGCAGATGGGTTGGGGTTGATAGAGGATTCGGACTCCTGATTGCTCAGGGGTTCCAGAACCTTTTCAGATGCAGATGGCCTTGGGTTGATGGAGGATTCTGACTCCTGATTGCTCACTGGTTCCAGGACCTTTTCTGATACAGACGGTTTTGGGCTGATGGAGGAGTCCGACTCCTGATCGCTCACTGGTTCCAGAACCTTTTCTAATACAGACGGTTTTGGTTTGAAGGAGGATTCTGACTCCTGATTACTCCGTGGTTCCAGAACCTTTTCTAATACGGACGGTTTAGGGTTGATGGAGGATTCTGACTTCAGGACCTCTTCTGATGCAGATGGTTTTTGGTTGATGGAGGATTCTGACTTCAGGACCTTTTCTGATGTAGACGGTTTTGGGATGATGGAGGATTCTGACTCCTGATCGCTCACTGGTTCCAGAACCTTTTCTGACGCAGATGGTTTTGAGTTGATGGAGGGTTCAGCTTCCTGAGTGCTCAGTGGTACAACAAACTTTTCTGGTGTAGATGGTTTTTTGTTGATGGAGGATTCTGACTTCAGGACCTTTTCTGATGCAGATGGTTTTGGGTTGATGGAGAAGTCTGACTCCTGATCGCTCACTGGTTCCAGAACCTTTTCTAATACAGATGGTTTTGATTTGATGAAGGATTCTGACTCCTGATTATTCCATGGTTCAAGGACCTTTTCTGGTGTAGATGGTTTTTGGTTGATGGAGGATTCTGACTTCAGCACCTTTTCTGATGCAGACGGTTTTGGGTTGATGGAGGAGTCCGACTCCTGATCGCTCACTGGTTCCAGAACCTTTTCTAATACATACGGTTTTGGTTTGATGGAGGATTCTGACTCCTGATTACTCTGTGGTTCCAGAACCTTTTCTAATACGGACGGTTTAGGGTTGATGGAGGATTCTGACTTCAGGACCTCTTCTGATGCAGATGGTTTGGGATTGATGGAGGAGTCAGACTCCTGATTGCTCAGTGGTTCCAGGACCTTTTCTAATACAGATGGTTTTGAGTTGATGGAGGATTCTGACTTCATGACCTTTTCTGATGTAGATCGTTTTGAGTTGATGGAGGGTTCTGTCTCCTGATTGCTCAGTGGTTCAACAACCTTTTCAGGTGCAGATGGCCTTGGGTAGATGGAGGATTCTGACTCCTGATCGCTCACTGTTTCCAGAACCTTTTCTGATGCAGATGGTTTTGGGTTGATGGAGGAGTCTGACTTCAGGACCTCTTCTGATGCAGATGGTTTGGGATTGATGGAGGATTCTGACTCCTGATTGTGCAGTGGTTCTAGAACCTTTTCTGATGCAGATGGGTTGGGGTTGATAGAGGATTCGGACTCCTGATTGCTCAGGGGTTCCAGAACCTTTTCAGATGCAGATGGCCTTGGGTTGATGGAGGATTCTGACTCCTGATCGCTCACTGGTTCCAGGACCTTTTCTGATACAGACGGTTTTGGGTTGATGGAAGAGTCCGACTCCTGATCGCTCAATGGTTCCAGAACCTTTTCTAATACAGACCTTTTTGGTTTGATGGAGGATTCTGACTCCTGTTTACTCCGTGGTTCCAGGACCTTTTCTAATACGGACGGTTTAGGGATGATGGAGGATTCTGACTTCAGGACCTCTTCTGATGCAGATGGTTTGGGATTGATGGAGGAGTCAGACTCCTGATTGCTCAGTGGTTCAAGGACCTTTTCTGGTGTAGATGGTTTTTGGTTGATGGAGGATTCTGACTTCAGGACCTTTTCTGATGTAGACAGTTTTGGGTTGATGGAGGGTTCTGTCTCATGATTGCTCAGTGGTTCAACAACCTTTCCTGATGCAGATGGTCTTGGGTAGATGGAGGATTCTGGCTTCTGATCGCTCACTGGTTCCAGGACCTTTTCTAATACAGATGGTTTTGATTTGATGAAGGATTCTGACTCCTGATTACTCTGTGGTTCCAGAACCTTTTCTAATACAGACGATTTGGGGTTGATGGAGGATTCTGACTTCAGGACCTCTTCTGATGCAGATGGCCTTGGGTAGATGGAGGATTCGGACTCCTGATCGCTCACTGGTTCCAGGACCTTTTCTGATGCAGACGGTTTTGGGTTGATGGAGGAGTCCGACTCCTGATCGCTCACTTGTTCCAGAACCTTTTCTAATACAGACGGTTTTGGTTTGATGGAGGATTCTGACTCCTGATTACTCCATGGTTCCAGAACCTTTTCTAATACGGACAGTTTAGGGTTGATGGAGGATTCTGACTTCAGGCCTTCTTCTGATGCAGATGGTTTGGGATTGATGGAGGAGTCAGACTCCTGATTGCTCAGTGGTTCCAGGACCTTTTCTAATACAGATGGTTTTGAGTTGATGGAGGATTCTGACTTCATGACGTTTTCTGATGTAGATCGTTTTGAGTTGATGGAGGGTTCTGTCTCCTGATTGCTCAGTGGTTCAACAACCTTTTCAGGTGCAGATGGCCTTGGGTAGATGGAGGATTCTGACTCCTGATTGCTCACTGTTTCCAGAACCTTTTCTGATGCAGATGGTTTTGGGTTGATGGAGGAGTCTGACTTCAGGACCTCTTCTGATGCAGATGGTTTGGGATTGATGGAGGATTCTGACTCCTGATTGTCCAGTGGTTCTAGAACCTTTTCTGATGCAGATGGGTTGGGGTTGATAGAGGATTCGGACTCCTGATTGCTCAGGGGTTCCAGAACCTTTTCAGATGCAGATGGCCTTGGGTTGATGGAGGATTCTGACTCCTGATTGCTCACTGGTTCCAGGACCTTTTCTGATACAGACGGTTTTGGGCTGATGGAGGAGTCCGACTCCTGATCGCTCACTGGTTCCAGAACCTTTTCTAATACAGACGGTTTTGGTTTGAAGGAGGATTCTGACTCCTGATTACTCCGTGGTTCCAGAACCTTTTCTAATACGGACGGTTTAGGGTTGATGGAGGATTCTGACTTCAGGACCTCTTCTGATGCAGATGGTTTGGGATTGATGGAGGATTCGGACTCTTGATTGCTCAGGGGTTCCAGAACCTTTTCAGATGCAGATGGATTTGGGTAGATGGAGGATTCTGACTCCTGATCGCTCACTGGTTCCAGGACCTTTTCTGATGCAGACGGTGTTGGGTTGATGGAGGAGTTTGACTCCTGATCGCTCACTGGTTCCAGAACCTTTTCTAATACAGACGGTTTTGGTTTGATGGAGGATTCTGACTCCTGATTACTCCGTGGTTCCAGAACCTTTTCTAATACGGACGGTTTAGGGTTGATGGAGGATTCTGACTTCAGGACCTCTTCTGATGCTGATGGTTTGGGATTGATGGAGGAGTCAGACTCCTGATTGCTCAGTGGTTCAAGGACCTTTTCTAATACAGATGGTTTTGAGTTGATGGAGGATTCTGACTTCATGACGTTTTCTGATGTAGATGGTTTTGAGTTGATGGAGGGTTCTGTCTCCTGATTGCTCAGTGGTTCCAGAATCTTTTCTAATACAGACAGTTTTGGTTTGATGGAGGATTCTGACTCCTGATTACTCCGTGGTTCAAGGACCTTTTCTGATGTAGACGGTTTTGGGTTGATGGAGGATTCTGACTCCTGATCGCTCACTGGTTCCAGAACCTTTTCTGATGCAGATGGTTTTGAGTTGATGGAGGGTTCAGCTTCCTGAGCCCTCAGTGGTTCAACAAACTTTTCTGGTGCAGATGGTTTTTGGTTGATGGAGGATTCTGACTTCAGGACCTCTTCTGATGCAGATGGTTTTGGATTGATGGAGGATTCTGACTCCAGGACCTTTTCTGATGTAGATGGTTTTGAGGTGATGGAGGGTTCTGTCTCCTGATTGCTCAGTGGTTCAACAACCTTTCCTGATGCAGATGGTCTTGGGTAGATGGAGGATTCTGGCTCCTGATCACTCACTAGTTCCAGGACCTTTTCTAATACAGATGGTTTTGATTTGATGGAGGATTCTGACTCCTGATGACTCTGTGGTTCCAGAACCTTTTCTAATACCGATGATTTAGGGTTGATGGAGGATTCTGACTTCAGGACCTCTTCTGATGCAGATGGTTTGGGATTGATGGAGGATTCGGACTCCTGATTGCTCAGGGGTTCCAGAACCTTTTCAGATGCAGATGGCCTTGGGTAGATGGAGGATTCTGACTCCTGATCGCTCACTGGTTCCAGGACCTTTTCTGATGCAGACGGTTTTGGGTTGATGGAGGAGTCCGACTCCTGATCGCTCACTTGTTCCAGAACCTTTTCTAATACAGACGGTTTTGGTTTGATGGAGGATTCTGACTCCTGATTACTCCGTGGTTCCAGAACCTTTTCTAATACGGACGGTTTACGGTTGATGGAGGATTCTGACTTCAGGACTTCTTCTGATGCAGATGGTTTTGGGTTGATGGAGGAGTCGGACTCCCGTTTGTTCCGTGGTTCCAGAAAATTTTCTGATACCGATGGTTTTGGGTTGATGGACGAGTCGGTCTCTTGACTGCTCAGTGGTTCCAAGGCCTTTTCTGATGCAGATGGTTTAGATTTGATGAAGGACTCTGGCTCCTGATCGAACACTGGTTCCAGGACCTTTTCTGATGCAGACGGTTTAGGGTTGATGGAGGAGTCTGACTCCTGATTACTCCGCGGTTCCACGACCTTTTCTGCTGCAGATAAGTTAGGGTGGGTGTAGGGCTCTGTTGGACTTCTTACATGTAGATCCTGTAATACAAACAACATATCAAATATCAGATATCAGATATCAAACATTTACCTAAAAAATCCATTCACAATCAAAAAACATATATTATACTAGTGTCTTTTTATTACCTAATGGCAAAGGTTGTCCTTGTCTGGGCACTGCAAGTTTAGGATGAATATCACCTACATGTACTAACGTTTCATGCCAAATATGTGCACAATATACTTTACACTCATTATGTATTCATAGTCGCACCCACAAGTGTACATGTACTATGATAGCAATATCTGATCCACATCGTCTGCTAACTGTGAAAAGTGAATAGGAGAATCAAGTTATTGTAGGAAAGGTATATTGCTGATTTCTTTGTTCCTTTTTCCATACAGTGGAGACTCACTATAATGAGGATCTTGGGACCATGAAACTTACCTTGTTACATCAGGGGGGTGTTTCACAAAGAGTTAAGTGTGACTTAAAGTCATGCGTAAGTGCCAATGCGCATACGGTATTAAACGCGTAATCTCATTGGTAGATTACCCAATAGCGCGCATCCCCTGAGCATGATCTGACCAATGCAGTGATGTGTCATATACCGCGCGCAACTAAGAATTTAAGTGCAACTTTTAGTCAAACTTAACTCTTTGTGAAACACCCCCCAGGAATCTTGTTATATCAGAACTCTTTATTGTTTATAAAGAGCTCCGATATATATGTAACAAGTTTTCTGTTGTAGTGATTTTTCCACTCTATTACAATCCACTATAATAACATAAGTGAAGACAAGTCAAAGAGTTATTCGAAGTAACATAAACTATTAGAAAAACTGTATAATTCTGAATAGAAAATACAAATGAAATCGAAAAGAGAGCTTCATCAGATCTTTTTGGCCAGTCAAATGGTGCATTTCATGCTCATGTTAAATGTACTTGAGATACAAATTCAAAGCCATGGATAATCGGGGGAGAGCTTGGTCGATTTCCCCTTCTCAAAACCCCCAACAAAATTGGAGAACTACAAGAGATAATTGATAGCATACATGTATGAACGAATGATATTTGGCCTCAGGAATACTTTTCACAAAAGCATTTCAGTGGGGAAAATTGTCCTGATCAATAATCCAAACTTCCCATGCAGGGCCTGCTGGCGAGTGTTGATGCTAGAGCATTTCTACGCAGAGCTGCTCAGAGCAAAGGTAACAGCATGTCTTACTATTCAAATCCATTTCTACAATTGTTTCTTGCCTTGTTTTGTCTTCACTTTTGATTAAAATAAAGATGAATAGACAATATAAGATAAAAAGTTTTGAAGAGTTTGACACTTTTGTCAAAATTTCAATGTTCACAGCTCGTGCATATGATTTACATAATGATTTGCATACATTAGTAAGGAGGCATATTGGCCAGACAGTACTGGAGATGCCTTAAAATGATAAACTGTCAAACAACTGACCACTGGAAATTTGTGAAATTTGTGCACAAAGATTTGAATCCCATTAGATGAAACATAAATTACAAATGTATGCAAAGAAATAATAAAGAATCATGTTGAAATTATGCACTGAAACCACAAATAATATCCCTTGAAAACTCATTTCACTAAATAATCAATGAATAAAAAAACTGAAAAGTATTTGAGTCATTCATTAGACCACATAATCATAATTTGCAAGAAATATTTTAATTGTGTGCAAAATGTTACCAACATCAATCTGGGTCAGTTAATTGCCATCTCATTATGCAAGTATATGTAAATGTATATCTCATAAGCAATTTATTTGGGAGTAAAAACAAATACAAACCCCCCCCCCCCCAAAAAAAAAAAAAAAACAAACATTTCCCCTCATTTTCTTTTCTTCCTCTTTGACTTGAACATTCTCAATTCAATTTACCTGTTCATAATCCTGCTCTGACAAGTCTTGAGGTATGATCTCAATAACACCTGGAAATCCATTTTCTTGTGTTTCAGGTACAGGCACATGTACATCGCTGCATGAGGAACAATAAAATAAAGAGTTCATTAAAGGGCACCAATCACCAAATATAATTTATTCTCTCTATGTTAGTGGTGGCATGTCACATTACTTTATTCAAAATACGAGATTCAAGTACTACAAGTACTTCTATAAAGATAATGCAAGTTTGAATACACTTTTCAATAAGCATAAAATTGACTTGTGAGTAGACTATCAACGCATCTATATCCATAGAACTGGGTCTGCACGGAACCCAAGTCCGACTTGTGTTCCGTGCATGGGGTTAATAATGCCAGGTGAAGTTTTTTTAATGTTGATTTTATACATTCTAGCTGTACACAAATTATCTTCTAGTTGATTGGTACCCTTTAAGTTCTTATTCCAGCTGGCTGTTCAAAATGCTCTGCTCCCTCTGCTGCTCTATGACTACCAGAGCCTAGGGCATTATTTTTTACAAAAATTTCACAAAGAATCAATTGGCTGGTAAAACCAAACACTTTTGTGCTTTTGAGGCTTTTAAGTTATTGGCACAATTTCGAGTACATGTAAATTATTGTTTAGTCTTAAAAATCAAGATGCATCGAGATTTGTGTTTTCACTACTCTCATAAATTTTATAAATCAGACAATAGTGCATAGCTGTCCCCAACTTGTAGGCAATTGGACCCTTTCTGTGACAGATGGCTTACAATTCTACAAAACCCAAAATTCAAATTTCATTTTCATAACTAAAAGTACACACACATGTATCTCTCTGCTGTGCATGTGTCCAACATTTAGGTAAGGGATCCAGGATGTAATATACATGTACATTTAGTAGTATAATGATGCATCTAGAACTTTTGCCAGGATTTACAGTATAAAGTCCAAATCACACATACACACACAAATAAAGTGTGATTTCTTAAAGTGGTCAACAAACCTTGACATGATGTATAATTCTATCTCCGAACCTGCAGATGCAAAGGACAGGGGTAAAAAGAAGAAAATAAAAATAATATGCAATTACAAATACAGGTTTTGCATATAAACAAGTATCTATTTAGATACAAAATGTGCCTCCAGAACCTAATACTACAAAGAGTAAAGGTGCAGCAAGGTATATGGACTCCATCTCAATGTTAAGAAAACAAAGATAATGATCGGCAGGGGAGATGTAGACCAGCAAATAGGAGTTGACAGAGAAGCTGTGGAATAAGTTGATACCTCTAACTTTTTGGGATCTCTGGTGTTCAATATAGGGGCAGCTCAAAGGAAATCAGAAGGCGCATATTCCTGGCTAGAACATCAGCAGTGTGTTGATGGGTTAAGTATATATAAGGATACATGTAGGGGTATCTCTAAAACCACCAAAATCTGCATCATCAATACTATTGTTTTCAACATTGCCTGGTATGGTTGTGAAACATGGTTAGTTGGAAAAGTAAGATCTTAACTCTTGCGATGTGGTGTTGGAGAAAAATGCTGAGAAAATCTGAACTTAAAATCAATGAATTTGTTTATAGAGATCAATTGAGAGAACATGCTACCTTTTTTCAACATAAAAAAAATAATTATGAAAGGATGCACTGAAGGCCAAGGAGAAGTGGCAGACAGAAGCTTAGATGGACAAACCTTTAAAGGAGAATGAAACCCTGGGGGAAAATCAATTTTAATGTATAGAGAGGATAGAGAGAAGCAATTTAAAGAAAGTTCCATCAAAATCGGTTACAAAATGAGAAAGTGATGAACGTTTGAAAAGTCTTAATTTACTTTCTATGGCGATCCTCAAAATTGGCAATGTTGCTTCAAAGTGACAGGTTTAGTAGTTGTACAACTCTCCATTTGTTTTGTAAAAAAAATTTCATATTTTCCCCATTATCTCTCAAGGTGCAGCTTGTCTCCTTCTTAGCTCAGATAAATCATGGGAAAATGTATTTGACACAACATATGTTGAGTTCACAAAAAGACAAACAGCATCTTTAGAAATAATGGAGAAAATATGAAATTTTGTGTACAAAACATATTGAGAGTTGTACATGTAATACTAAACCTGCTATTTTGAAGCAACATTGCCAATTTGAGGATCGCCATGGAAAGTAAATTGAGACTTTTCAAACTTTCATAACCTTTTCATTCGAAACCGATTTTGATGGAACGCTTTTTAAATTGCTTCTCTATATCCTCTCTTATCACTGAAATGGATATTTCCCCAGGGTTTCATTCTCCTTTAATATGTCTATCACTGTTTCAGCCAATGGTATGGCTCAAGACGGAACAATCTGGAGAACCATCATCAACAGGGTCACAAAGGGTCAGCCACGACTCGCAGGACCACGACACCTTCACATAAGGCCCAGCACACCAATTTTCACTTGCAGGATTCCACCCCCCCCCCCCCCTCCTCTGGTCCTTTTAGGTTTAGGGTCAAATCACTATAAACTTGGTCAAATGAACCAGAGGAGAGGACACACACTGCAGATACATGTACCATTTCCCCACATCCTACTGTACATTACGTATTATGCATCCTTACCCTCTGTAGGTTCTGTCTCTTTTATCTCCTTCTCTTCCACTTTGCATGACCCCTCATCTGGCTGAGAAGAGTCACCAGATAATTCCATACATGTCAGTGGAGATGGTGAATTCACATTGGGTTGATCTTCTGTCTTCAAATCACAGCAAGAAACTTTAAAAATACAAGATTGGGCAAAGTTGTGTTATGGTTTAATAAAATCAAATTTAGCATACATTCCTTTCCTCTTTATTTTACACTATGGTCACAATGAGCTAAATCAACATGATACATAATTCTATATTGCCATTGCATTTGAGGGCAGTTTTTCATTGAAGTCTGAGAATTAGTTAAATCTTGAGATATATGCTTCATAGACATATACATGCTCAGAAAAGTTATGTAGTTACAACACTGTATCTTCATTTACATTGTAGTACAAATTTGACTACTGATACTTAAAATCAATATTTTTTATATTAAAATTTACTACAAGTAAATCATTAAAGTGCATGAAAAGGAAGGGTAAAGAGAATCTTGAGTGCTGGGAAATGTGACAAATAATTTGGGAGCTTTCTTATTCCTTTTATGCCAGTTTGAACGAGCATCATAGTAAGTAGAAGTATCCCCTGAAAAGGATTGCTCTTCAAATGCCCTCATATTCGAAATATGATGAGAAACAGCTGAAGTCTTCTGGCCGAACATTCATGCCACATGCGTGTGCAGTCCCATATACCCATTTCTGTGTGCAGTGCATGTGCTTGTCAGCGAGATTGGGTCAATTTCTTATCATTTTGATGATTCCAAAACCTCACAGGATACACCAATTCTTTTTTAGACATGATCAACCTTTCCCAATTGCTTTGAGACAGATTCTTTCACAATGCAATCACATGACCAGAGCTCAACATTATCTTTAAGCCCAAATTAACTAATAAAGATAAGAAGGGACGGTGGAGGACATGCTCATAGTACAAACAAATTGATATGACTATTCAGTCGGAGACAAATCACTATAAAATTAGTCTAGCTTCCATGCAGATATCAACAAATGGTTTGGCATGCAATAGAATCAAAGACTGAAACATAAAGGTATGAAAAATAACATACATTCAATAGAATACTGTGTACATATTTTACTATAATTATATAAAAATTATCCAAATGTTCTGGAACATGTTTTAAATACCTTTCGGGATATCATTCTTCTGTTGTTCTGTTCCTTTAAACTGGCTGATCTTAGCCATGATTACCTGGGAAAGAAAAAAAATGTTTCACTTAATTGACAATTATTTATAAGTTATATCACACTTCAATGTACCTGTAGATAAAAATATAAGTAATTTCATAAACATGCACACTAAGTACAGGTTCATGAAATATGCTTTTGAAAAAGTGAAAATAAGTTAAGATTATGCATACACAGAAAGGTCATGATTACATGTACATGTAAATCTACACCTGTTTGTAGTTTTAAATGTATGTACATGTATCCATAAGACAAAATTATTAAAAGAATTATTCTTTACACTTGCAATAAAGAGTAACAAGGGCAACGCAAAGCGTAGCATCCCCTCACCGGGTACAAATGGCCTATACACGTCAGAACAAGTTACCTCCATTAATAATAATAATAATAATGATAATAATAATGGTGAAAACTTATAGAGCGCACACACAGTTCTCTTTAATCCAGGTATACTACAAATTTATGTTATAATTTTATTTTTAGTACTAAAAACTTCAAACAAATTCACAACATTTGCATCACCCACTGCGACTCTCAGCTCCACCTGGTGAGGCCCGGTGCCCTCTTGCTGCTCCGTTCACTGACAATTTAAGGGGCAAGCCCAGTCAGCACACAACTCACAGGAGCTCTAGCACCTGAGGCCACCAGGCCCCACACGGGTAGCCAATGAGACTAACGGGTGATAACAAAATAAGTTAAAATGTATACACACGTAAGATTTTAATTTTGATTTTAGTAAACTAAATTTGCACTACTTAATAAAGGAAAACAGGATTACAGATGAAAAAGTAAGTCTCAAGACGATCTTTAAAGGTGGAATATGTTGAGACACAGCGAAGTGACGAAGGAAGCTTATTCCATAATTTGGCTGCAGCATGCGAAAAAGCATTGTCCCCCCAAGAATGACAGGTTCGGGGAATTAGACTATATTATAAAACGGGTTCAAGAATGTAGGCAATGTTATTGGTAAAATGACATCACGTGACCGTGCATTATTCTCTCCCACCGTGCAAAAAAGTTCCCATCAAAAATTGATAACGTACGCTCGATATCTCGCGATATTATCGATATCGCTTCCGTGTTCAGGAATTATTTGTGCACATAAAAATACAGCGCGTAGCGCTAGCTAGCTAGCGCAGTTAGTTTGCTTCAGTAACGTAATTGAGGAGTCATCATCTAACTCAGGACGCTTTAACTTTGTTGGACAACTTGCATTTTGCCCTTTTACTGTTAATACACGCATGGTTCTTCCTTGCGTAGTAGGCCTAGATCTATAGGATGGAATTTATTTTGGGCAAAATTTGAGGGCCATACAACTACAAGCCAAGCGCCAGGATTCTAATGTTGACTAGTCAGAAGATCTTAGTAGACTTTGAGTACCGGTACCATACCGGTACCGTACTCTGTTTTTTTAGCTGTTGTGTGTTCATCGTGTCCATCAGGTTTGGCAAAGTTTGGACCAAAGGCAAATATTGCTCCCACTCCCACTGGCACTTACTGGTAAGTACGGTACTACTAGTACCGTAGTCTAACAGTTAATGTTAGATATTGTTAACATGTATTTAGATCTAACCTAGATCTAGAATCTAGACCTATCTAGAATCTCTCTAGGGTCTAGACCTAACGCTAGGTCTAGTCTGATTTAGTCTAACATTAGACTAACTGTTATTAAACTTAGATCTAACTTTCGACTTGTCTTAATGTTAGATCTAACAGTTACATAGACTCTATATACTTTATTTAAGTTTAAGATTCCTCACTTAAATCTAACGTCGTTAGGTCCGCAACGTTATTCTATCTAAAATAAGATCCAACTTGTTAGATTTAATCTAGAATCTATTCTAATACTAGATCACTGACTAACGTTAATTGTTAGGCCTACCTCTATTTTGACATTCTGTGTTGCCGACCCGTTTTATAAAACAAATAATGCACTTTTTTGTTCGTGTGTTGGGGCATGAAAGTGCACTCGGTTTAGTCAGTGCAATAGTGATAATGCACTTGCCCTACGGGCGCGTGCATTATCACTATGGACTGACTAAACTTTGTGCACTATCCTGCCCTAACACACTCTCAACAGTGCATTATTTGTATACTATTATTATATTACTAGGACTACTAGGCAAGGAAGTTATGAATACCTTGGGAGTGGATGTACAGCAAGTTTACTACATGTACTTTATGGAATGACCCATGAGAATATCTGAAAATAAACTTTCTCATGTACATAATAGCAATTTTGCATATTTCATGAACTGTGAACTTTGACCTTTGACCTATATACTCGAAGATCGAACTTAGGCTATATTAGTCTAGCCGGAAAGGGGGGTTCCCGTGCAACATCGAGATACATTTTTTTAACCAACCTTTTTATAATGCCTAGTGTCTAGTTAATGAATTTTGATGTTCCCATTGCCAAATCGTGTCTCATGGGGTTCAAAATCGGCCATTTTGGCAGCCATCTTGAACTTTTGATGAAATTCCATAATTAGCATATCTTTTTAATTGGACATCATGCATGAATAAAAAAAAAGCTTTTTTGAGTACATTGTAATAATATGACGAGGAATTGAGTCAGAGAGTTATTTTTGTGATTTGAGTAACCTGGATTCCACAAAACATCAAAAAGTGTGAACAAAGTGATAAAATTTGCACCAAAAATCGTGCATCTTAACGTCATCTTGTTTTTCAACTAGTAAAAACAATGATAACCTGCAAATTTTTACTAAAATATGTTGAGAGGGATCTTATCATGATTTTCATGCATAAATTTACACATATACATGTACCTTAAAAATGGACCAGCATGGTCAACTTAATAACACCTCTCAGATTAGGAAATACAAGCATTTTTCATGCAAAATCGAGGCCCAATGGCTAATGTGTGCGAAACCCGTAGACTTCTGTGTGTGAGAAGCGGTACAGTTGAGATGCTTTTACCAGCATGTTTGGTAAGAGTTATGAAATTAAATTGATTTTTATAGTTTACATTGAGTAATTTGTAGTGCTTGATGGTTTATACTCAAAGACAGTAAAATTAATCATTTGAGACCAAATTGAACATAGATACATATTTCAGTGGATTAGGGTAACGATTCTGTGCTTGTCTTGACGCTTCGTCTATCTGTTTCTCCTGTCATGAGCTTCTCAAACATGAAGTTAATGGCATCTTTAGTTGGAAAGGTGCTTTTTCCTCATATTTTGTTTTAGAAATATATACATTATGCAATATTGCCTCTCTTGTATAAATTGCAATTATTGTTTGAAGAAAAAAAAAAACAACTAATCGTTTTTGCTCTTGTTTTCTCTGTAAGAAATGTAAAAGTTAAAAAAAATATATTTGTATATATTTTTTTACATACGAAATAAAATAAAAAAAATTAACAGAATTAACAAAACAAAACATCTTGCCAAAGAATGGGACTAGGCTTGACTAGCACTTGTGCTAACTTCTAGTTCCAATTAACAACTTCACCTCAGTATTAGTACATCTATATTACATTGTCATGTACATTCGACTTTATGTAGATCTATGACTACATATAATTGTAAATCCATTTCTGTTCATTAATGTATATGTATATATATTACTTTTACTTCTTTTTTTATGTATATGTATTCATGTACAATTATTACTCTTTAGTACAATGTATGATTGTTCACAATATACTGTCATTTATGTGATGTGATGTTGTTAATAAATTCAATCAATCAAATCAAATCAAATCAATCAATCAAACAATTTATCAATATGATAATATATTTTAAATTTAAAGATCTTATCCCACAATACTTGACATTGACAGCAATTTTACCACCCATTTTTAATTAGTAATTGATGAGTGTTCCATGGGGTTTGATGATAAAAATCTTTCAGTTATATATTATGACATTTCAAAAAATCATTTTACTAGGAATGATTTGATGAAATCAATTAATAGAATATATAGTTTTGGAGTAATGGAGATGATTATCTCAAAATAAACTAAGATGTCAGGATAGAGACATGACAAAGGGAAAGAAGATGCAGACGGAGAGAGCTAGAGAAAGGGAAAAAAACGAGGGGAGAGGTTTAGAGAGAGAGGGGAAGAGAGAGAGAGAGTCGTATAGAGAGGGGGAGGAGAAAGACGGAGAGAGGATGCATAGGCAGGGGAGACAGGGAGAAAAGAGGGATAAAGGACTTAAGAGGAAGATGGTGACTGAGAAGGGTGGGGAGAGAAAGTAGATGACGAGGAGAGAGAACAGAAGAGAAGGCAAGGCAAGGCAAGGCAAGACAGGGAAGAAAGGAGAGACGGGAATGACTGAGAGCAAAAGACAGACAGACAGAGTCAGAGAGAGAAACAGACAGACAAGCAGAGAGATAGGTAGGGAAGAGGGAGATCAGATGGTACAAGATTCAAGATTCAAGATTCAAGATTCATTTATTTTTCGATACCAGTTCATAAATCATATAAAGTATTTACATTGTAGAAGAAACTCATCATTCAAACATAACGCATATGGACTTGGTTTTACATATTGTTTTCTAAAATAAATGTTATAACAGAGAGAGGTTTACACACATTTCAATTGTTTCTTGATAATAATAATCGAAAAGGTAACGAAAGGGAACTAGCAGAGAAGCGGAGCTTGTAAATAGCATGTTCCCAATTAAAAAACATTATAATTATGTACATGACTCAGAAATCTCATCGTTGTTTTTTGTTTTGTTTTTAGTATTTGTTTTTTTACACATAGTATACGTTAAGTAACTAACTTAAATAATAAAAACACAAAGGCTCACCTAGATGAAGAAGCAGATGGGGAGGGACAGGTTGATAGAGGAAAAGAGATGAAATCAGGAAAGGGAGTGAGAAAAAGGGGAATAAATCATAAAAAACAAAAAAATTAAAAAAAATAAAATTAAAAAACATAGAACAAACAAGGAGGGAGATCAGGATCAATCTTCCGCGTGTGGCTTGTATCCGGGATATTTTTGGAGGGTTGGCTTTTCCTTGTATGTTAGTAAGAGATGCTGTTTTAATTTTCTTTTAAACGTATGATTATTAGGAGTTTCAATAATATTTTGGGGAAGGGAATTCCAAAGTTTAGGTCCGGTTGTTGTGAAAGTTTTATTGGCAAAGAGGGTTCTTGTTCGCGGCAGGTGATAGTGGCTAGCCTGTCTGGTAGGGTAAGAGTGATGATTATTATTGGATGTAAACATAGAGTAAAAAACATGTGGAAGTTCGTGCGACTTCAACTTGTGCATAAACAAGCCTAACTGTAGGTGGTGTAATTCTGTAATTTTGAGGATTTTGTGTTGATAGAAGAGAGTATTCGTGTGAGAGCGAAAACTGGTATTACATATGACCCTTAATGCTTTTTTCTGGAGTAAAAGTATACGCTCTAAATGTGCCTTTGCAGAGTTGCCCCAAGCTACGATCCCATAAGTAATGTGTGGAAGTACCAGTGTGGAGTATAAGGTGAGTAGTGTGTGTGGAGGAAAAGTGTTACTAAGTTTATTGATTATGCCAATATTTCTCGAAATTATACTACATATCTTATCGATTTGTGGTTTCCATGTAAGCTTTTCGTCAATTATTAATCCAAGAAATTTCATGTTATTCACTCTATCAATGTTAGTGTTGTTAAGTATGATTTGTCCTGGGAGGTTTTTTAATGAATTGCTAAATAACATGTAACTGGTCTTTTGTAGGTTCAGTGAAAGCTTGTTTGCTTTAATCCAGTCTGCAACTAGGTCTAACTCGTTATTTACAGTTTCAAGTAGATATTCCGGATTGCGATGAGAAAAAAATAGATTAGAATCATCTGCAAATAATATGAATGATAAAAGGTTTGAGGATTTGTGGAAGTCATTTATATATATTAAGAAAAGTAAGGGACCTAAGAGTGAACCTTGTGGTACTCCACAATTTACTTTTTCTGTTTTGGAAGAGTGGTTATTAAGGTGTACAAATTGCTTCCTATTTTGAAGGTAGTTTCTAAACCACTCCAAGGCCTTCCCTCTTATCCCATAGTGATTTAGCTTATAAAGCAGGGTGTTGTGGTCAATAGTGTCGAAAGCCTTGGAGAGGTCTAGAAACACTCCGACAGTGTGGAGAAAATTATCATTTGATCGAGAAATTTTATCGAGTAGTGTAAGGATAGCGTGATCAGTGCTGTGGTTTGTTCTAAAGCCAAATTGGTGGTTGTTAATTATGCTGTGTTTCTGAAGGAATTCCATGGTTCTAGTGTATATAATTTTTTCAAGTAGTTTAGATAAACAAGTTAGAAGTGATATTGGCCGGTAATTACTTAATTCCTGAGTGTCTCCCTTTTTATGAATCGGTACTACTTTAGCTAGCTTCATGCCATCGGGTACAATACCTGTCAGAAGTGATAAATTAAAAACGTACGATAATGGCTCAGATATTTCAGGAACGATGTTTTTTAGGAGAGTGTTATCAATGCAGTCGTGGCCGGAGCTTTTCTTGTTGCTAAGATTATGCACAATATCACTTATTTCTGTTTCGAGAACAGGTGCGAAGAATATAGAGTGAGGATTTGGGTGGTGCAGAAAATCCTTGAATGACTTTTCCGAAGGTGGGATTTTCTTGGCTAGGTTTAGCCCTATATTAGAAAAATACTCGTTAAAACCATTTGCCATATCATCTGGTTTATCTACAATTTGGTCATTAATTTTTATGCGAGATATGGCAGAAGCTTTTTTCTTTCGGTTGAGGACGCCATTTATAATTTTCCAGGTATTTTTGGTGTCATTTTTAAAGTTATTGAGTTGTTTGCTGTAATAAGCTTTCTTTTCAAACCGCAGAATATTGGTAAGTCTATTTTTATAAGTGATGTATTTACATTTATTTTTTTCTGTTGGTTTGGATATATATTTTAGGTAAAGGTTATTTTTCCTATTTATTGATCGTAAAATGTTATTTGTGATCCATGGATGTCTTGGCGTTTTTTTCCGATTGAAAGACTCTTTTTTAGTATGGGGTATGATCGCGTCTAAAGTGGTTGAGATATGACGCATAAGAAGATTAAATGCTTCGTTCGGTTCTTGGGAGTCGTATACGTCAGACCAGTCGGTGTTACCTAAGTTTTCTTTTAAGTTTACGAGGTTATGTTCGGTTATTTTACGAGTGTACGTGTTAGTATATATCGGGTTAACGTGTGTTTGTGGATAACAAGTAAATATAGGGTAGTGGTCGGATATATCAGATAAAATTATGCCAGTCTCGGGAAGGGGGGTTACATTTGTAAAAATATTGTCGATGAGTGTGGATGAGTGGTCGGTGATTCTAGTGGGTTTGGTGATGAGTGGTAGAAAGGAGTTGGTCATAAAAGTTTGTAGAAAGTTTTGGCAGTAAGGACTTGTATTTCTGGTTAGTAAATTTGTATTATAATCCCCCATCAAGAAACAGTCCTTATTTGATAAAGCGGGATTTGCTAGTAGTTCATTAATAGCAGCTATAAATTCTGTTTCTTTTGATTGCGGAGGTTTGTAAATTGCTCCAACTATAATATTTTTGTGATTGGGCATGTATAATTCAGCAAAGACAGTCTCTATTGTTTCGTTCATGTAGTAAAGTTCTTTTCGCTCTGTGTATGTGAATTTATTTGATATGTATAATGCCACGCCACCGCCTATCTTTCCTATTCTGTTGTTAAAAACTATGTCATAGTTCGGGATGTATGAGAGAGAACTTGGTGCTTCTGAGAACCATGTTTCGGTCAAGCCAATTAGTGGGTGGCAAGATGAGAGAGGAAGAGGGAGAGAGAACGCACACGCGCTGAGGGGGAAGGATCAAATTAGTGATGGAGAGATGGGGGAAGGGGGGGTAGTAAGTGAAAATGGAGACAGAACAGAACAGTGGAGAGAGGGAGAGGGGGAGAAGGAGGGCAAAGAGAGACATCGAAGGTATAGACGGGCATGGTTAAGAGAAAAGCACAGAGACAGAGAGAGCGCGCTGAGGGGAAGGAGAACAAAATATAGACAGAGAAAGAGGATAACAGAGAGACAGAGAGGGGGAGATGGACAAGGAGAAACATATAGGGTGAAATCGGGGATGAACTTCAGACAGAAACAGAGATGAAGGAAAGATGGTGCATGGACAGAAAGACAGAACAAAATACGAAGGAAGAAGGTGGACATGGAGAGACTTGGAAGATAAATATAGGACAAGGGAGGATAGCTAGGAACATAAAAGAAGAGTGCACGAAAGAGAGGGGAGATGGGGAAAGGGAGATAGAGAGGGAAGGAAGAGGGAAGAAGAGAAAGAACAGAGACAGGGAGTGAGAACTCGAGAAAGGGAGAATTGAGAAAGGAAAGGGGAGGAAGTGTGAAAGAGACAAGAACAGAGAGAGAGAGAGAAAGAGAAAGAGGGAAAGAAAGAGAGAGGTGAGATGTGAGAGGAGAGACGAAGATACTGCTCAAAAAGGATGATGTCAACAAACTTACGTGAATACTCTATTACGAGTCACAGTATGCAAGTACTATGACCCACCATCATCACAAAAAATAATCATCATCACTATCAAAGAAAATAATGGGGAAAGAAACATAGGCAGATCATCATTACCAGCATGTTCTAAGCAACAATTAGCAAACAATTCAGATAAATTAGAAAATTATACGGAATTATAATCATTATGAATATCTTCATAGGCATATAAGGCGGGGAGGGGAGGGTAATGGACTGCATCACCCCATGAAAGTGAAATTACCTATAATGGCGCCGACACCTTATATTCGGGCAACTGCAACCTCATATTTTGGCAGGTAGTTTTACTTGTACGAAAATCTGGATCATGTACCACAGGCTTAAATTTGTGTAACTTTATTTATTCATCTGAAAATGTACTCAATCTTGCCATTCGGGTATATTTTGTTCCTGAGAATCTTTACAAAGTGATACACCTACATGTTTGTACGTTTATGAATCATGAAATTATCCTTTCAAAGCATTCCAAAATGACATTAAGATAATCATTAATGTTCGCTGGTAAATCTGTTCTTCCAGTGTAAATTCTGGGACCCAAACTATCTACCTCTAATTACTAATATCAAGGTGTGTTCGATCGCAAGAATGCATATTTCTATCTTAAACAACGAAATTTTGTTATTCTTAAACTTTTCCATTACGTACAGCATTATTGACACATATCATATTAAATTTTAAGCATCAATGTATGTTTGAACCATACGTCTATGGTTTAAACATGCATGAATCTTACCAATCATATTGGGAGAGGGTTCAAAACGTCCTTCTCTAACACGCAAACATTACCCTAATCTACTGCAATGTGTATCTATGTTCGATTTGGTCTCAAATGATTAATTTTACTGTCTTTGAGTATAAACCATCAAGCACTACGAAGTACTCAATGCACACTATAAAAATCAATTTAATTCCATCCATTTATGCCCATAACTCAACGTATAACTCTTACCAAACATGCTGGTAAAAGTGTCTCAACTGTGCCGCTTCTAACACACAGAAGTCTACGGGGTTTCGCACACAATAGGCCAATGGGGCTCGATTTTGCATGAAAAAACACATGTATTTCCTAATCTGAGAGGTGTCATTAAGTTGACCATACCGGTACATTTTTAATATATGTGTAAATTTATGCATGAAAATCATGATTAGATCCCTCTCAACATATTTTAGTAAAAATTTGCAGGTTATCATTGTTTTTACTAGCTAAAAAACAAGATGACGTTAAGATGCACAATTTTTGGTGCAAATTTTATCACTTTTTTCACACTTTTTGATGTTTTGTGGAATCCAGGTTACTCAAATCACAAAAATAACTGACTCGATTCCTCGTCATATTATTACTCAAAAAAGATGTTTTATTTATTCATGCATGATGTCTAATTCAAAAGATATACTAATTATGGAATTTCATCAAAAATTCAAGATGGCTGCCAAAATGGCCGATTTTGAACCCCATGGGACACGATTTGGCAATGGGAACATAAGAATTCATTAACTAGATACTTCAGGCATTATAAAAAAGTTGGTTAAAAAAATGTATCTCGATGGTGCACGGGAACCCCCCTTTCCGACTAGACTATATCTTCATACCATGTACCTTCTTACCAAATTTCATTTAAAGGGAATCTTGAGTTCTGGGAAAGGTGAAAAATAATTTGTGAGCTTTCTCATTCCTTTTATGTCAGTTTGGAAGAACATCATAGCAGAAACATCCACTGAAAATGATTGCTCTTCAAATGCTCTTGTATTCGAAATATGACTAGAAATAGCTGAAATGTTTGGGCCGAACATTCATGCCACTTGTGTGTGTAGTTCCATATAACAATTTCTGTGTGCAGTACATGTGCTTTTCAGTAAGATTGGGTCAATTTCTTATATATTTTGATGATTCCAAAACAACACAGTATAAAACAATTCTTATGTAGACATGGCCAACCTTTCCCAATTCCTTTGAGACAGTTTCTTTCACAATATAATTGCATGACCAGAACTCTACTTTATCTTTAAATCTGTTTAACATTACAAATTTATCGAACAGAAACCACATTTTCGGATACATACAGTACCAGGGTAATTAGCTATATTCACATATTTAACGGAAACCAGTGTTCACAAGATTTGTTACGGACGGACGAACGGCAGAGTGAGCATTATTATCCCCCTCCGACTTCATCGGCAAGGGGATAATAAATCTATTTTTCAGGTGAAATTCCGGCATTTCACAAAGTAAAGTTTGAGGGGGTTTAGATCATGTACATGTACATGCAGGGTCTAATCTTTCAAGGGAATGGGGGGGGGGGGGTTGAATTACTGAGCTCTGCATGCCAGGTGCTCTAAAAAGAGCTCAATATTTTGATCACTGTGCTCCTATTGTTTTCACGAGAATGATAAGAAATATTTTTGTGTCTTTCAAGGTCAGTGAGATATGATTGCCTAGTCACTGCACAGAGGAGACTATTTATTGCCCATGAGAAAATCACATGTGCAGACCGCTCATTTCTGAATGGTCAACAAGAAAATAAAAGCAATATATTCTCCCTATAAAATGAGCATAAAACAGATACTTCCAGTCGTATTATGTAATTTTGTGAGTAAAATTTCAGCATTTTGTTCATTGTTCAGAATTTTCTTTTAAAGTGATTGATTAACTTTGTGAAAATTGTAAAATCAGCTCAAATGCCAGTGAATTGTGTGCAGTCCTCTAACTACATATATAATTAAGGATATGTGAAAGTATGAGAGAAAATGGAACCTGTTTACTACCTAAAAAAGAGAAAATCGCGATCAATCGCTAGCGCAAGTCGCTCGGCTTCTTCGCTGCGCTGCAGTCACAAAAACCAAGGACCGGCGCTTGGCGATTTCAGAGCGAGTTTCCAGCCCGTACGGTATTCTGTGATAGAGCGAGATATGCCAACCGTAAGAGTTCTTTAGGGTTCGGTGGTACTCTATCCCAACATCAATGTTCAATCATAAATATCTTGATATATAAACGACCGATCAGCTCACAATGAAGCACTCCATTGTAGTTCCACGACTGAAAAAGAGTGGCCTGTCAACAAATGATCTGGCAAGCTACCGGCCCATATCACACCTCAGTTTTATTACCAATGAAACTAACTGAAAGAGTGGCTGCAGCTCAGATCAAGGAATACCTGAGTGCTAATGAGCTCCTGCCAAAAGTTCAGTCTGCTTACAGAGCACATCACTGCGTGGAATTGGCATTGGTAAAAGTACAGAATGATGTGTTATTGGCTCTTGATCACCAAAAGGAGGCAATTCTTGTGCTGCTAGACTTCAGTGCCGCATTTGATACGGTGGACCATGGAATCCTACTTGATAGACTGGCTTCTCGCTATGGGTTCACTGGCAGAGTGCTTCACTGGTTATCATCATACATCTCAGGAAGATCCCATGTGGTGAAGGTTAACGATGTCACTTCAGATACATACATGGACAAGTACGGAATTCCCCAGGGATCGGTGATAGGCCCGCTCATATACACCTTGTACAGTGCCCCTCTGTATGATGTCATCGCAGCTCACGGGCTCCAGGCCATGATGTACGCTGACGATACTCAGCTGTATATCGTCTTTGAGTCACGTCTTCGAGATGAATCCACTATTCAGCTAAGTGCTTGCATCTCTGATGTAAGACTCTGGGCAACACATAACATGCTCAAAATCAATGATTCCAAGACGGAAGTGATTCATTTCTCCTCAAAGTTCCGAACGTCCGAACCGTCAGCAGTGACAGTTGGTGAAGAAGTGATTGACCCAGTACAGAACGCGAGGAACTTGGGTGTGATTCTTGACAAGAATTTAACGAAATCAAGAATGTTTGTAGATCTGCTATAGCCGCCATTCGAGCCATAGGGAGAATCCGGAGATACTTAACCAAGTCCGCAACCCAAACCTTGATACAATCATATGTCGTTAGCAGACTTGATTTCTGCAATAGTCTCTTGTACGGTCTCCCTAGGAATAAGATCAACCAGCTTCAGACACTACAAAATGCAGCAGCTAGAATCATCTCAAGAACTCCACGCAGACACAGAACATCTCACCTTCTTCAAGAACTCCACTGGCTTCCGATTGAAAAGAGAATCATCTTCAAAATTCTGCTCTTTACATTCAAAGCCCAGAACAATATGAGTCCTGCTTACATCTCGGACATGATCTCCCCTTACATTCCTGCACGCACACTCAGATCCTCAGATCAGCACCTCTTACAAGTACCTCGACACTCAACCCAATTCTACGGCGACAGGGCATTTGAAGTAGCCGCTCCGACCCTCTGGAATTCGCTCCCTCTGAACATCCGCCAGGCTCCAACACGACAGACATTCAAGACCCTTCTTAAAACTTACCTGTTTTGTTCAAAAATCTCAGTAATTAGTTATATATCCCTACATTTTCTTATGTAATCACATGTACCTTCTATATGTATATTTATATATATATATATATATATATATATATATATATATATATATATAATTTTTTTTTTTTTTTTTTTTTTTTTTTAGTTTGTAATGTTGGTTTATTTCTGTTACCAAATTATAATTCTAATGTTAATATTTCCTATCATTCTCGTAATAATAAGTTTAAGAAATTATCTTATTTTATGCTATTATCGTCACAATGTAGAACCATGAAATTGTAAATTTTGTCATTTGTTTTACTTGCATTGTACTTGAACCATGAAATTGTCTTTTGTAATTAGTTGTATTTTCATTGTAAAGCGCATAGAGAGACTGCATGGTTTATGATGCGCTGTATAAATCCATCTTTATTATTATTATTATAAAACTCAGGCGATTCCTGTCTGAGCTAAAGGTTTGCAATTATGATTACAGCATTAGCTGGAACAGTGATTTTTTTTTTTCAATCCTGGGCAAAGTTAATCAATCCCTTTAAAGGAACAAGAGCCATGACAAAAAGCTGATAAAGAACCTCTTTTCCAAATTTTCATGCCACGGTAGCATGTACTTTAAAAATTGCTGAACTGTCAACTTGAAGGTACATGTAACAATGTAGTACAATTAGCGTCAAACAGGAAAACTTCATATTTTTGTCAGTACTCTCCTCTCCTTACTTCAAACATGAAAGAAAGAGTGAAAATATGACACAACTACATGTACATTGGCCACAGATCACAAATTTTGGCATAGAAAATTAGTTTCCTAAAATTTTCCTAACAAAATTAACAAATAACCCACAAGCTCTTCCTCCTGTTCTTCTTGTAATTTTTTACCCTGGACAATACTTCTCAAGCTTAAAATTGGAGAAAAAACATATCATTTTTTCCCGTCATTTTCTTCACCATTATTACCAAGTTCAGTTCAGTTCAATTCAGTTAATTTATTTTCCACAACTTGATTGAAATAAAAACATCAGGAACAAGTAAATACATGTACATGTACATTCAAACTAGAAAATAGATAAGATACAGTAAAACAAATCAAAATGTGGAGGGATTGACAGAGGCCATTTGACCTATCTAAGGTAAATCCCCGAAAACATTAAAATATAGCTAAAACTTCAGAATATAATATGAGTTACTGTTAAGAACAGTGAAATACGAAAACTAGTTCTACATCAAAAAGAAACAACAAAAGGACATAACAAAGAGAGGCAAAAAGAAGAGTATCAAAGTTTCAGGAGATACAGCTTATATTTTTGTTTAAAAGATGAAAGTGTGGGACAACCTTTAATTTCTTCGGGTAGGGAGTTCCATAATTTGGGTCCGGCATATTTGATTGTATTACGTGAGAATTGATATTTGAAATTTGAGATAAAAATATTATTGGCTTGTCTGGTAGAACGACTGGTGAGTAATTTATTTTGTATAAAGGAATTTTCTAAAAATTTTGGCAAGATATTATTGCAGTAAGAATACATAAAAATGGGAATTTGTTGTTTATTAATTTCATCTACAGTCAATAACTTAAATTTTGTATACAATGGAGCTGTATGTGTTAAAGGTTTTGAATTTGATATTATTCTTATTGCACATTTCTGGAGTAATTTCAATCTATTCGGATGACGATCAGCACAATTTCCCCATTATAGATAAGATGAGACAATATCATGGTATAATACAAACCAAGAAGAACATTCAATGGTACAATATATGTGTCAGTCTATTCATTACACCTAATGTTTTAGATATTTTACATGACACGTCGTTAATATGATCTTTCCATATTAATCTATCATCTATTTTAACACCTAGAAATTTAGTAGAGTGTACATAAGGAATTGTATAACCATTCTATTTCATTAGGATTTATATTCTTATTTTTTGGTTGAAACAGCATGCAGAAAGTTTTATCGAAATTTAATTTCAATCTGTTTGCTAAAAACCATGAATTGATCTTAGGCAATTCATTATTAAGAGTATGACGCATTACTTGCACATTGTCCCCCGTTAAAAACAAATTTGTGTCATCTGCAAAAACAATTGATTTGAGCACATGCTTACATACTGAATGTCATTTACATATAAAAGAAAAAGCAAAGGCTGCAATACTGATCCCTGAAGAACGCCTAAAGAAATAGTTCTCATTTCAGATGATACATTGTCAATTGAAACATATTGCACTCTGTCACTGAAAGTGGCAACAATGACAGACAAGAAACATTATTGATTTGAAATAGACCCACATTAATTACAATTGGAGCAACGTTTGTATGGATTTTAAACAGGCTTTTAATAGCTTTCACATAACACCACTTGCAACTCAAGGGATCGACAATAGCTGGGATCGACAATAGCTGTAAGACATTCGCCTATGGCGGCGCTATATTACTTTGGTTGTGACGCTTACTTCTGGTACCTGAAGGCATGCGTTATGGGTTTTCTTATTGATCAGCTGATGTGTCTTAGTCAATAGCTGGTCTAAAACGCTATTGAAAAGTGACTGAAATATTGACTTTAAATCATACGAGTGGTTTTTGTCGGTATGGGGTTCTGTTGCAAAGCAACGATGTGATGGTTGGAGGAAAATAAGAGCAGGACTGTATCATGTCGTACATAATGTAGCTGTCGATGCAAGACTGACAAGCTCCACTCTTCATTTAATGTTGCATGTTACGCCTTTCTCTGTAAAGAACTTACAAAGTTGTGGAACAGTCTATCTTCTAAAAATCTTTGTTTTCAAATCCGTCCATTATGATGGATGAAATGATAAAAAAATTCCTCAAAGCTTGATATTTCAAGTAGCTGAAGTAAGTTGATAATTGTTCATACAAAGAAATGTACTGTAAGAGAAAAAAAAAAGGAAGTGGACAAAACAACCGAAAGCAGGACCCACTGCTCACGCAGCTTGCATCAACCAATCAAAAGCAAGCATTTGATAAATATCTGCTGACACCCTCTAGCGGCTAAATAATTTAACTCCCTCGAATTAAAATTATGCAGTATTGATTGATGAGCTCTTACATTTCAATCACAAAACCAACTAGAAATGTCCATTGCCGCGCAATGCGAATGTATCCCCCAGCACTGGCAGCGATTTTTTCGTCATCATCCTTTTGTTCGAAGGAGGGACAAAGAACCTCCCCCCTCCCCTCCCTCAAACAAAAGGATGACATAGCGATTCCCACCAGTGGACCGGACTATTGTCAACAATAGAAGCAGCATAACCAAAACAACAAGTGTGTAGATTAGAGTATAATGCATCTCTACTGTGTGTCTCAAAAAAAACTTTACACTTTTGAAATGGCTGCCAAATAAAAAAATATATGATTCTGGGGGAAAAGGTTTATATGTATGGATAGCTCATGGACTCAAATTTCATATGACACCAAAAAGTCCGAAAATAATTCATGCTTGGGTGAGCACTGCTCACTTTTGTAAAGGGTATGAAAATTAGGTTGCGCAGGAATTAGCCTTCCAATTTGTGAGAGGTGAGTCCTTTGGAGCTTACTAAATTGAGGGTGATATGATAAATTCATGATCAATTGTGATCAGTTTGGGTTTGCCCAGTGAATTTTATGGTTTATTAAATCAAAATTTTATGCATGAGTGAACAGGAATTGCATTTATTATTGTAGCATTGTAACTTTCCCTGGTAGACTCAGTGGTGTATTCATGGGAGTCAGGATGGGGTGATGGTACATGGTACATGTTTTCATACCCTTTACAAAAGTGAGCAGTGCTCACCCAAGCATGAATTATTTTTGGACTTTATGGTGTCATATGAAAGTTGAGTCCATGAGCTATCCATACATATCAACCTTTCCCCCCAGAATCATATATTTTTTATTTGGCAGCCATTTCAAAAGTGTAAAGTTTTTTTTGAGACGCACGGTATAGAAAATTTGAAAGAAATCCATCAAGAAATATGGCCTGCAGAGCGCACACAGGGCATCCTCCAAAGTATGACCTTTGACCCTATAAAAAACGGGACACTGGTGGCATTACCAAAAACTATTGGTGCGTAGTTTTTACCAATATACACCTCCATACAAATTTGAAAGAAATCCGTCAAGAAATGTGGGAGTAAGAGCGCACAAAAGGGACAAATTACCTTTTACCCTATAAAGGACGGAACAATGAGGGCAGCATCACCAAAAAGTAAAGATGTGTATATTGTATCAAGATACATCTCCATACAAAATTTGAAAAGAAATCCATCAAGAAATGTGGCCTTCAGAGTGTACTTACGCCATCCTTCTAAGTATGACCTTTGACCCTATAAAAGATGGGACACTGGTAGCAGCATCACCAAAAACTATTGGTGCATAGTTTTTACCAAGATACACCTCCATACAAAATTTGAAAGAAATCCGTCATGAAATGTGGTAGTAAGAGCGCACAAATGGGACAAATGACCTTGGACTCTATAAAAGACGGAACACTGGAGGCAGCATCACCAAAATCTATAGGCTTCTAGATTATATCAATATACACCTTCACTCAAAATTTGAGCAAAATCCGTTAAAAAATGTGGCATAAAGAGCGCACACAAACCATCCACAAAAATATGGCCTTTTACCCTATATAAGACGGAACACTGGGGGCAGCATCACCAAAACTTATATGTGTGTAGATTTCACCAAGATACACCTCCATACAAAATTTGAAAGAAATCTGTCAATGTGGGACATGTAGTAAGAGCGCACAAATGGGACAAATGACCTTTGACCCTATAAAAGACCGAACACTGGAGGCAGCATCACCAAAATCTATAGGCTTCTAGATTATATCAATATACACCTTCACTCAAAATTTGAACAAAATCCGTTAAATAATGTGGCCTTAAGAGCGCAAACACAAACCATCCACAAAAATATGGCCTTTTACCCTACATAAGACGGAACACTGGGGGCAGCATCACCAAAACTTATAGGTGTGTAGATTTCACCAAGATACACCTCCATACAAAATTAGACAGAAATCTGTCAGGGAATGTGGCAGTTAGAGCGCACACAAGAATGTGACGCGGCGGCGGCGGCGGCGTAAACACTGCTGAATCCAAAGTATCCTCCGGCATTCTGCCGGGGGATACAATAATACTGAAAATTTTTTAGTATAAATGATGGTGGGGTCTGCTAGCTGTTACAAAGGATAGAGATCTATCAGCTTTTTCTGTTCTAACCTTCGGAAAAAACACCAAAACATTTTGACACCCATATCTGTATAATGAAGATTTCACATATATGTCGCAGCAAAATGTGTCAGTTTAATACGGGGTATTTTAAGCACACTGCCGCTCCTGGGGTGGCATTCTGAAAATTGTTGTAACTTTTGTTGTAACTTTTGTTGTATCTTCCGGAGATAATACCTCGCTTACATTGTTGTAAGTTGGTATTCTGAAAATTGTCTTAAGGAGATATTATCTCTCTAAGGACCGCCTTTATAGTATCTTTGACACGCCCATTTTTCGACACTTTACCAATCAAGATCGATTTTATATACTTAGGTAGGTTAACCAATAGGAGAACCCCTCATGTCAAACATAAGGATGGGCTTTGCGCGTATATATCAATTTTGGGCGTAGTTATTAAATTACGCGTTTTATAATGCACCATGCGCTATTGGACTGCAATTAATTAACATATGGCTCCTCACCCTCTTCTGCTCGAACCATGTCATATATTGATGTAAAATCAATGAATTCCACCTGTAATTTCTTTACAATGTCATCTCCATGAGATCTTGAATCACACACAGTCTCCATCTTGCTATTCGAGCATGTACTGTCTGATTCTGAGCTAGAAAAATTGCCGAGATCATGAGATACAACAGCTAGAAGCTGTTGTAAGTTTTGTTGTAGTTATCATGGAAGATAAGATACAAAAAAAAGATAAGATAATTTTCAGAATACCAATTATCTCATGATATTATCTTCAGCGCGCATATGTAAATTAGGATCATGCGCAGAGTGAACAAAGATACAACAAAAGTTACAACAAAAGTTACAACAATTTTCAGAATACCAATTTTATCCTAAGTGTGGAGATACAACAATATTTGAGATAAAACAGTTTTCAGAATACCGCCCCTGGGCTTCACATGAATTGTTTATCTTATAGCACAATGATATTACATATACATGTACATGTATCTGTTGTGCGCAGCTACCTTGTTCATCCCCACTAGCTATTCATTTAGATGTAAAAAACCCAAAACGGCAAACCTCAGCAACTCAATATACAAATATAATAAGGTAACTGCACTCAAACTAATATTAATCTTCAGTGCACAACGTCACCCAAGGCCATTGTCGATCCCCACACTCACAGAGCAAAACTACGGCACGATACATGACACCGAGGAGAGGAAAACATCGCCCTCTCATACTGCCTGGCGAAAATCATCCAATCACCGATGGAAAACGCCAACAAACCCACCAACAACAACATTTACATCGGCATATGTGAACAAGCCGTAAGTCAGGCACAGCATACTTTTTATTTTTAACAATGAAGGCAACATAATGTCCTTTTTATTATTCTAAATGAATTATTGCTTACATGTATTAGGAATTTAGACTCTTTTTTATTTATAAATTGATATAAATTTCATATTTATAAATGAGCGTTAATTACCTGAATAACTCTCAAAAAGAAACCCACGCAAATAGAGCTACTGTACTAACTTTAATAGGTCTCGAGTTACATGTATAGGTAAATCCAGCAAAAATTCATCGAAATACAAAATTCATATCTACGTATTCTCAAAGAGAATAATAATGAAACAAATTACATGTACATGTGTTTTTAAAAGAAAAGCACAGAAAATAAAGTTATAAATAACATGGTAAAAAGTAGCAGCAGGTACGGTAGTTATGCAGTACAAGAAAGTTGATTATTTTTTTGTGATTTAAGGCACTAAGAAAGCATTTTTTTTTTAAATCAATATATATCTAGATGAGCATTTACATAATGGTTCTTTGATTGTACATGTACAATTAAAGAACCATAAGCACATGCATGTGTGATGTGAAACATGCCATTAACTATAAATGTCATGGCTCCATATACATGTACATTAAGTCCACAACACTTCAGGTGATTTTGAATCACTCTGGGCCCCGTTGCATAAAACTTACCATCAACGGTAACTTTGCCATCAATGGTAACTCCCATGGAAACCTTGATTTTGATTGGCTGTTGAGTGATGTTACCATGATAGTTACCACTAATAGCAGAGTTACCGTTAATGGTAAGTTTTATGCAACGGGTCCAATACTGTCAAACAAAATGCCAAAACGAAATGTCAAACAAGTATCATAACATTGCTTGTACAATGCTCTCCTTCATTACCAACAGCTTCGTAAGGGCTGGTCCCACATGACTGATATCTAGATAACAATTTACTATACCTACGTATATTTGAAGGGTCCAATCTATGATCTCACCACTTTGGCAACTATAAAATTAGTGGCATTCTGCCTTCACTGGGCACTATTCATATCACACATGCTGAGCTGATGTCACTTCGAAGGAATGAAATGACTGGCTCACATTTTAACAAGTTTTGAGAAAATAGCTCACTAGCTATGGGACCTGCAACAAAGATATCCAGTACTACTCCTATGGAAACTTACGGAGCCTGATTTTCAAACTATTTGTGAATATCAACCATATCATCAAAGAGAGAGAGGCAGAGAGATGGAGAAAGAGAGAGGCGGAGAGATGGAGAAAGAGATAGTTCATTCCTTTCACATCTTACAGTAAGAAAGTTTGCAAAATGAGATGTGTATGTGACCAATACCTGCTTGTGTATTTTGCCTTTCGATGTATTTTCTTCTCTCTTTTGCCTGATTATAAAAGAGAAAAAAAATGAATTAATTGACTGATTAAAATAACATGACAGGCCACAAGGTAGAATTACATACAGTACATTCAATAAAAATTATTTGAAAAACAAAAGCAATGAATATGGGCATTGGAAGACAAAATTATACATTCAATGTGTATGTTAAAGCATTAAAGGGAAAGTCCACCCCGATTACAAGTTGGTTTTAAAAGAAGTGGACAAATTAGAGAAACAGATCAGTGAAGGTTTGAGCAAAATCAGATAAGAAGTAAGAAAGTTATGAATTTTTGAAGTTGTAATCAATCAAACACAAATTGGCAACTCTGTGATGTATCTTGCGAGCTCCTCTCCCATTTGCCCTGTATCCCAAAACTCATTAATTCCCATTTTCTCTAAAGAAGATTATAATAAACCATACTGTACATGCAATTTAGATATAATCATTGCTCATGTTTTTACACAACACCTGTATGAAATAAATCCATTCTTTCATTAAAAACTAAGAAAATGAAAATTTATGAGATTTCCTGTACTGAGCAGGGTGCCGTTGCATAAAACTTGCTATTATAGTAACTTTGCTATTATAGTAACTTTTCATGGAATACTGGATTTTGATTGGCTCTTGAGCAACGTTACCATGGTAGTTACCATTGATGGCAAAGTTACTATAATAGTAAGTCTTTATGCAATGGCACCCAGATGGGAGAGGAGCTCGCAAGATGCATTACAGAGTTGCCAATTTGTGTTTGATTGATTACAACTTCAAAAAATCAGAACTTTATTTCTTATCAGATTTCGCTCAAACCTTCGTGAATCTCTTTCTTTAATTTTTCTGCTTCTTTTAAAATCAACTTGTAAACAGGGTGGACTTTCCCTTTAAACTCTTTGATCATGTAAAAATAATTCATTTATTGTTCCTCCTATTCTTACAAAAACATATGGTGAACGTTCATTTGCCAATACTGCTCCAGTTTTATGGAATAGCCTCCCTGACTCTCTTAGAAACAATTTAGATACGTTTAAGTCTGCCATTAAAACACACTTATTCCAAATGTTGAACTGATAAAAGAACTCACATTTGCTCTTTGCTTTGCTTTTCTTTTTCTTCCTAAGCACGTAGAGACATACATGTATATGTACTTAATGTGTTACGTGCTATACAAGAATGGTTCATTATTATCATTATTATTAAGTTTAGAAACATGAGAGAAGTCAGTAAAGAAAACTGTGTTGAAAATAATAATCATAATAAACAGTTTCAGCGTAACCATAAGAAACAGTTTCAGCATATCTTTCAGAAGTAGAGGAACATACACATCAAAAATTTTCCATAAAAGAAAACAAGAAACAAAAATACAAGATTAATTCTACAAATCAAGTTAAGAGTGCATATATAAACAAACATGTACATGTATCAGAACAAAGGAATATAACCACTAGTTTTATGTATGTTAGGGTTATGTTTTGTACATTGACTCAGTATAAAAGATTGTGATTCTGTTAATCTTTAAGCCACGTTGTGAAGATTGAACATGAGTTGAACATGAGTGGCAAAAGAAAAGGTTAAAGAGCTAAATGTAATAAAATGTTGATGTTAACATACTGCTCTGAGTGCAAGATGAAATTAACTCATTACATATATATAGGCCTAAATGTACATGTACATGTAGCTGGAATTGTATGAAGCCTACAACACAAGATGTCAAATGGAAGGTTCAGCCTGTAGTTGAATTAATGCAGCAAGTTCGTAATTAGTAGATGGTACGAATTCCCCCAATTTTAACACGCAAGCGCATCTGTTTTGATGGATACGCTATTTGTTTAACCAAGGAGTTGATTTAACTCCTTGGTTTAACAACTAAAATCACATTGGTGTATGCATCATCAGGGTTCTCCACTAGCAGTTTTACCCGGGGGCTCCGCCCGGGTAAAATTTGAAAAACCAGTTCAGCGCCCGGACAAAAATTCCCCGCCCGGACAAAAATTCCCCGCCCGGACAAAAACTTGACGCGCCCGGATATGAAAATTGACATATTTTCATGCACAGACAAGACAGCATCAAGACCGCGCTGCATTGCGCAATCAAGCATCGACTCAAAATAATCCCCTTTCATTACAAGAGACTGTAGATTGCACCATTTGCAGTCCAAGCCCTCTAAAATGCATTTTTTCTTACAGAAAGGGGGAGCCTTTCAGTATATATATACCCATTCTCTGTAGACATATAATGCACCATCTCGACGCAGTGCACTATAATACGTATGCCGTCATGAAACCGCAAATTTGACGCCGTCACGAAACCGCAAATTTGACGCCGTCGCGAAACCGCAAATTTGACTTCGGAGGCCGACGAACACAAGAGCCCCCGGACAAAATACAGACCAGTGGAGAACCCTGCATCATGATGTGCACTCTGTCTGACAGAAAATTTGTATGCTTAAAATGTGTTTATGATGAAGTGAAATGAATAGATCAAAATCTTACATTTTCATGAGTACTATTTGCTTTCATTATGGCATATAACAAAATAAACATAGAGTTATGTGTTGGAAGAATATTATCAATGAATAAAGAAAATATATAGAATCAAGTAAAGTAAATATGAAAATGTAAATGTGTTTTCACCTAAAATACAACTTGACTACATGTACATGTAGCAGTTTTACTTCAATAGACACAATAAAAAGACAGATCATGCACACATAACAAAACTCAACTTATGTACAATCCAGAGAATGTACATGTACATGTACATTCTTTGAAAAGAATGCTTCACCTACATGTACATGTATCATGGACTTTGGTACATACATGTATTAAATGAAAAACGATTGCAAACATAAAACGAAAGCTATAATGTATATTCATGAAGCACCTCCCTAATACTTTGGGAATGGTTTACATGTACAATGTATGAACAGAGTGGCACCTGTCAACATTGAAAAGATCTGTGAATATTTTGAGTCATTAATTTGTACGATGTATTAACTCTAAAATGGTCTTACATGTAAGAAAGCTATAATGCATCGGATATAGAAGAAAATGACAGAATGTTAAAAAAATATTTTTTAATGATTTCATCAAAAAAAAAAAAATTCAATTTTTTTGCATTTTTCCTAAAAATGAATGGTTAACTGAAGTTACTTGCACATCACTTGAATACATTTAGTTATCATCTGCAAATGAATGCTGTTTCCGGTTTCACTTCATTTGCATAACAATAGAAAAGGTGAATTATCCAAACTGGGTGATGTTCAAAATTATTCATACCCTTGGTGATTTATTGACTTTGTTGATCAGTATGAATCCAATCCTTGTGATTAATGCTTGTAACACTTTTACACTGTCACAAGGCTTCCGGAGGGGTCTCTACTGGGATATCAGGCCAATACCTGTTCTCCAATCATTGCCAATGGCTCCATCTCCTTGAGGATGTTGTCCACACATGCCTTCACCTGACCTTCATGGGGTTCATTAGATTTCGTGTCTACATGTACATGTGGTGCAGTTATCGACTTCATGATGACAGGACTATGATATTGACATTTTCAGTTATTTTTTCCATGCATTTTAATGAAAATTCTGTATACAATGAAGCAAAGCTTATTCATTGGCCCCATTCTTTCAGAGTGCTCAGGAAGGCCATGTTGGTGATATTTATAAGTCATTTCATGACTCTTCAATGTCAGGTCACCATGAATTACTACATGTATGCAACGTTTGAGTACCATACACAACCCACATTGACTTTTACTGTATCTATCTTCATAAATTCTTTGTATTATCCTTGGCATGGAAGGTACAAGCCTTGATATCAATGTAAAGCAAATTTATACCATATTCCCTCCATGTTACCAGCTGCAGTGCACAAAATGCTACCACTTGACAGCACACTTGAACGTAAAGATCAGTATTTAAAGGGGGAGCAACTGGGCTTTTTAAGCCTTCAAGTACATTAGGATGGTAAATGAAAAATTGCAACTTAACTCTTACAGGACAGGAATTATTTAAGGACTAAATTGATCACATTTTGTTCTTCAAATTGGCAACAATCAAGAAAATTATAACTAATTTTGTTATTTACTAGATAAATCTATGTATCTACCTATTTGCTAGTTTCCCAAACTATGCCGTCATTCGAGAAAAGCTAAGTCAAAACGCGCACGCCCCGCCCGCGTGTGTTCCCCGTCCACCAATCATGATCGCGCAGCCGCCATGCTCTTCCTCTTCCGAGCAGTCAGAGACAGAGTCTAGGACATGTTGTCAGACAAGGAGAGGGGCTGGAGGGAGGGACATAGGTAGATACATAGATTTATCTAGTAAATAACAAAATTAGTTATAATTTTCTTGATTTACAGCAATAAATCAATGTATCTACCTATTTGCTAGAATAGCACGGATAAAAACCCGGGTGGCATGTCCCAGGACGGGAAGAACTAACGAGGGGCAGAAAGGGAAGACGAAGCAGCTCTCAAACCAGAGGTAGCAAACCTAACCTCACCCGAAGGAACATCCTTAAGATAGAAGGATGTGAAGGAGGTAGGGGAACGCCAAAAGGCAGCCCTCAAGATATCCTCCAAAGGAATACCCTGAAAAAGCGCCCAGGAAGTGGAAACACTCCTGGTATCGTGCGCTCTCGGAGGAATCTCAGACAGAAGAGCCTCCGAACCCGCAGCTTGGATAGCCTCGACAATCCAACGGGAGATAGTCTCCCGTGATGCTGGGGAATAAGGGTGACGGGAAATGAGAAAGAGCTGATCATCCTTACGAAAGACCTTAGTCCTATCCAAGTACCATTTGAGCGCCCTAACAGGGCACCAAGATTTGTCCTCTTTAACGGAAGAGAATTCCGACAGAGGACTCAAGAACACTTTGATGGAGCCAGAAGCATCAGTCTGATTCTTGGCAATAAACGAAGGTCGAGGGACAAGACGTACACCTTGCCTTTCCCATCTGATATGCCCGGGCGCCGTAGAGAGAGCCTGAATAGTGCTTCTTCTCTGCCCAGAAGCAATAGCGACAAGAAAGGCAGTCTTAATCGAGAGATGGTGCAACGACGCTTTGCACAACGGCTCAAAAGGCGGTTTGGCCAAAGCGTCCAAAACCAAAGGAAGACTCCACGCAGGAGTCAACTGGCGATTTGCTGGTCGTTTTAAGAAAAACGATCTTAGCAAATGGGTCAAGAAGGGAGAGTTCGAAACTCCAGAACCATCAGAAAAACCAAGGTGAACTGCAGCAATAGCTGATCGGTATCCACGAATGGTAGAGAGAGATCTACCCTTATCGAAAAGGGAGATCAGGAAATCTGCAATAGCACCGACTGAGGCAGAACGGGGAGAAACTCCCCCCTCCTCACACCAAGCATGGAAGGCTTCTAACCTCGAGTTGTAAACAGCTCGGGTAGATTCTCTTCTACTCTGGACTATGAACTGGGAGGCTCTCTCTGAGAGTCCTGCAGTCCTCGCATCCTCCCCGACAGAGGCCAGGCGGTCAAATGTAGAGCCGCTGGACGAAGGTGGAGGATCCCCGATAGGGGTTGAGCTATGAGGTCTGCTCTCCGGGGAAGGGAGAGCGGCCGACCTTCCAGCAGAGAGAGAAGAAGAGGAAACCAAGGTCTCCTCGGCCAACAAGGTGCTATGAGCAAAACCCACGCCTGATCCTCCTGAACTTTCCGCAGGACCTGAGGAATTAAGGAGACCGGCGGAAAGGCGTAACCCCGGAAGTTCTCCCACTGAAGGGAGAACGCATCGAGGGCCCAAGCCTCTGGATCCTGCACTCGAGAGCAGTATCGCGGGAGGCGATGGTTGAGAGATGTCGCAAACAGATCTATCTCTAGAGGGACCCAGACTGAACTGAGGTAATCGAAGACCTCTTGGTTCAGTGTCCACTCGGAGGGAAGGCACATGCCCCGGGACAGAAAATCTGCAATCAGATTGTCTTGGCCGGGAACATAGGAGGCTATCGGAATTACTCGGTGAGACCGACACCACCTCCACAGCTTGGCGGTCAGATCGTTCAGAGTAGTGGAACGAGTCCCGCCTTGTCGGTTGATGTAGGCAGCAACAGTGGTGTTGTCCGTCAAAATCAGGACGGAGCGACCTACTATCATGTTCTCGAAATGACGGAGAGACATGAAGACTGCCATCAACTCCAACACATTGATGTGGGGTAAGGTGCACAGGTGTGACCAGTCCCCCGAGACCACCTGGTCCGAACAATGGCCGCCCCACCCCAGAAGAGAGGCATCCGTCGAGATGGAGACTGACGGAAGGGGCGTGCGAAGAGACTTGCCTTGAAGAAGGAACGACTCTTTCGACCAGGGGGTAAGCAGGCGTTTGATTTCTCCGGTGAGAGGAATCCACACCTTGAGAGAGTCTACACTGGGCTTGAAAAACTTCAGAAGATGAAGTTGGAGTGGCCTCATATGAAGCCGACAGTCTTGGAGGACATCCACAAGGCTCGATAAGTGGCCCAGGAATTGGAGCCATCGGCCTGCCCGAACTCGACGTAAGAGGCGAAGAGATCGAGCTAGTAAGACAATCGCTTGAACCCTCTCCCGACTGGGGCGGGCGACTTGGTTCGCGATGTCTATTTCCGCACCCAGGTAAATGGGCTTGCGAGTAGGAGTCAACTCCGACTTGTCCCAGTTGACTATGAACCCCACTCTCTGTGTGGTACAGAGGAGTAGGTCCATGTGAGACTGAAGGACGGACACAGAGCTCGCCACCAGGAGCCAGTCGTCCAGGTAAGTGAAAAGTCTCAGACCGCGATACCTGAGGAAAGCGGCTAGGGCAGAGACTACTCGAGTAAAAACTCGAGGTGCCGGTTTCAGGCCGAATGGTAAGGCTTTGAACCGGAAAGTTTCGCCTTGGAAGGTGAAACCCAACAGGTCCCTTGAAGAAGGGTGTATCGGTACGTGAAAGTAGGCATCTTTCAGGTCTACCGAAATGGCCACGTCTGACGGTCTGATAGCCGGAAGAATCGAGGCCAAGGTTTCCATGCGGAAACGCTCTCTTGGTATGAAGGTATTTATGACCTTCATATTCAAGATCATTCTGAGCTTCCCCGAGCGTTTGGGAATTACAAAGATAGGGGAGAGACACAGATGGGGGTGGTCTCGTACCCTTTCTATCGCACCCTTTTCCAGCAGCTCTTGAATCTCTGAGGAGATGTGCTCTTGGAAAAGGGGCGAGAGTGTAGGAGGGTTGCGGCGGATGGCACCGTGTGGGAGGGGCTCTGCGAGCTTTATGCAGAAGCCTCCTCGCACGATGGAGAGCACGAACTTGTCGTCGGTAATTTCTTCCCAGGCGGGAAGAAAGTACTGAAGACGGCCTCCAACCCTCTCCTCCAACGCTCGGGGCGCACCTTCAAACTCGCCGCGAATCGTGGGCCGAACCACGGCCCCGACCGCGACCTCGGGCCTTCTTCCTACCACGAGGAGAAGGCTCCGCCTTGGCTCCAAACGAGTGTGGAGCACTGGGCTGAACTTGCGGTGCACGAGCGGGCTGATAGCCAGAAGAGACACCGCGTCGAGGAGGTGGAACGTTAGCCTGAGCCTGCGACTTCGGAGCGGAGGACTTAAGGCGTTTGGAAAGTTCCGCCGCCTGCTTACGTGATTCAACTTCATGTTGGATCACCTCAGTCACCTTACCTCCAAAGAGGTGTTGACCGGAGTGGGGAACACTGGCCAAAAGGGCAGGTATGTCCACGTCCGCAATGCCCAGAGAGGAAAGAGCCAGCTTCCTCCTAGCATTGGTGGCTAGCGCTGCCGTAACAGACAGCTCCGACCACAACGAGCCCGTCAAAGACAAGAGGGCTTCGTCTAACAACAGAATGTCCGAGTCGGACATCTGGAGTTCCTGGCTCCTAGCCCGAAGGGAAAGGAGCGTACCCAAGTAGGCAGTCAGTCTCAGGCCAGACCTGGAATGGGTTTCCATCAGGTTCGGGAACTTCTCCGCTTTGGTGTAACCTGTACTCTTAAAGTTGACACCAAGCCTTCCACCTACATGAATGAGGTCACTGGAACAAGACTTTCTCGTAAAGAAATCGAGAGTGTCTTGCTGGGAGAAGGTGAAATCCCTGGCCAAGGGACGAGCCTTACCAAGAAGGGAAGGAGGCTGTGAAGAGAAGTCATTATAGACTCGCTTAAAGTCCTCCGTAAGAGGGATGCCCTTGGAGGGACGCTCACCTTTGAAAAGGAGAGACGGATGTCCCGAATCGACCCGACTCGGTAAATACGTGTCGGGAAGATATTTCTCCAGCAGGGCTTGAGTATCGACCGCCAGGGACCGAAAGGTCTGGGGCGTAACCTCAGCCTGTGAAGAGGCATCATCCTCCGAGAATCCCGACTGCGAAGCCTGATCCCAAGAAGGGCGGTTTAGGCAGTCCCAGGATTCCTCCCCAGGCGGAGCACCAAGTGCCGCTGGTAGGGGAGCAGCCCCGACCGGACGATCAAAAGCTGAACGTGGTCGGGAGACGCCCGAAGAGGGGCGGCAAGACTCATGTCTGTTGGAGCCCAACAGCACTGAGCCGGATACCTGAGCAGAGGAACCGGATCCCAATCCACTGGAACCAGTGGTGGAAACCAAGGGAAAATCAGCGTTCCTAACCGGCGGATAACCGGTAAAACCGGATTCGGGGACCGGCAAACCGGTATCCGAAACCGGAAACCGAATTGCATCCGGTATCCGAACCGGATCCGAAACCGGACCCGGACCGGGACGGGTACAGGTATCCCCCCCTCCCCTAGGGGGGGAGGGGTTGGAGTCAGGTGTGGTGGGGGGTACGGACATAGAGTCCGACCAACCACTCTTCTCCACAATGATCTTCAGATATTTCAGAAGTTCATGGGAGACGCCCGACTCGGAAGAAGTAGTCGACCTCGGAGGGCTAACCCGCTTCTTCTTGGCCCCCCCTGACACAGTCGGTGAAGACGCGGTCGATGTCGAGGGGAGAGAGTCCGCCCCGCCGGCCGGCTGGGCAGGACTCTGGCGCTTACGTTTCTTGGACAGGCGAGCATTTTTACCGCTCCCTTTATCCTTTGAAACGGGCGCCGCTTCCGTAGTAAGCCCTGCACTGGGTACATTAGGAAGATCACGACTCCTTTTACTCTTACCCGCCTTGCTTGGATTAGAAGCGTGCGGAGAGACAAAGGGAGCCGACCCCTGAGCGAACACATCCGTGGCTAGAGAGCGAGGAGTGTCACTCGAGCGAGACGAACTGCGGGTTGGGGTATTGCCCACAGTTTTATCGGCGAGAGGTATCGGCCTAGTGAGGCACTCACTCTCCCCGTCGCCTTGTATTGCCTGTAAAGGCAATACATTGCTCGTCTCTATCCCGGAGAGAGATATTGGCCTAGTGCGGCACTCACTCTCCCGGTACATCCCGCATGAGTTGGTTGTCAATACAGACGACGAACTCATCACGGGGGGAGCCTCACACGAGGCGGGCCCTAACTTACCTACAGTCGAAGCTCCGGGGAAGATAACATTGGTGCGAGATGAACCTCTCGCAGCCAACCCTCCCAAGGCTAGGCGAGTCCCCACGGAGGGGGAGGAAACACTAGCCGTACGAGACGGAGACTTCGACATGACTGAAAACAAAGACAAGCAAACAAATACAGAACTAATATATAACAACAACCAACTCACAATTCAGAGTGGGAAAAAAAAACTCCTAAGGAGAAACACAACGTTCTGATAAAACCGCTTGCCAATGCGCGTTGAATTGAACCACCTACAGACAGGGCAACCCGGGGATAACCTACGGGGGAAGAGCCCGACGTGGCGTACTAGACACCGTCTGTGTGTAATGCCCCGAAGGGGAAGAAAAACGGCAAATTAATTTGATTAAAATACCGTGAAGGAGGTGGACTTAGGAAAAGTCCGATACACCAAAATGCTTGTAAAAGGTTGGTGAACGGAATTTTAATAGCGAATAGCAACCAAAAAAGCTTTTGGAAGTAAAAATCTCGCAATTTAGGCTAAGACTTAGCTCGTAGATGTCACTGCTCTGACGGGCGAGAAAGGAAGAGGAAGAGCATGGCGGCTGCGCGATCATGATTGGTGGACGGGGAACACACGCGGGCGGGGCGTGCGCGTTTTGACTTAGCTTTTCTCGAATGACGGCATAGTTTGGGAAACTAGCAAATAGGTAGATACATTGATTTATTGCTGTAAATAATATTTTTCTTTTAGTGCTACATGGTTCTAATAAGGTGTAATGTCTTCGAAAAAAATTTAAATGGTTGGGAAGTTGTCGAAAAATTTAAAAAATTGCCAATTTTGATGAAAAAACAATGATTTTGAACCTCTCAATGCGTTGCCAATTTAAGGATCTCCAGGTTTATTCTCGTTTTAAAATTCCTGGCATCAAATGCAATATGGTCATGCAATAAAAATGGACATAGTGTGTGTAGAAAATTATGCTCTTTCTCCTCATGCATCTGGTATATTTTTTAGAGCCCTGAATCAAAAGTTATTGAGCCAAACCACAAAATGTGGTCAATTGTCCTGAAAGGGTTAATAGTATTTGCCTAACAAATGTTGGCATTTAAGCAAGAGCATTAAAATGTTGTTTTTGTTCAAATTTATCATATTTGTCAAATTTGTTCATTTTTTTTCCAGGTTTCACAAGTAGTTTAAGCTCCAGAACCAAAAAAAAATCCATAATTTAGACATTTCTAGTAACAATTTTAGTAGAAATGTTTAGGGAAACATATTTTGAAATTTTGACCCTGTTAGATAAAAGTTACACCCTTTACTGTGAAAATGACCATATATAAAATGGGGTGACTATTTCGGGACAGGCTCCCAGAATATGTACATGTAGTGTGTTAACCCTTTCAGGACAGGAATTATTTAAGGGCTAAATTGATCACATTTTGTTCTTCAAATTGGCAATAATAATATTTTTCTTTTAGTGCTGCATGGTTCTAATAAGGTGTGATGTTTTGTAAAACAATATTCATGGTTAAAAATTCTGTTGAAAAGTTGAAAAATTGCCAATTTTGATGAAAAACAATGATTTTGAACCTCTCAATGTGTTGCCAATTTAAGGATTTTAAAGCTTATTCTGGTTTTAAAAATTCCTGGCATCAAACACAATATGGTCATGAAATAAAAGTACTTTAGTGTGTGCAGAAATTTTTGCTCTTTCTACTCATGCATCTGGTATATTTTCTAGAGCTCTGAATCACAAGTTATTGAGCCAAACCACAAAATGTGGACAATTGTCTTGAAAGGGTTAAAGGACACTGATGTTATTCAATTTGCATACCAACCAAAGAAATGTGTAAATGATGCCATACTTACACTCATAAATTTTGTCTCACAACATGTTGATAAAGTTGGTTGCTATGCACACATTACTTTCGTAGATTTTTCGTCCACTTTTAAGACAATTAAAAAATCACCTGTTGGCTGATGTACATGTAAGCTGAAACAAATGAATGTCAGGACCCGTATTCAGTTCAATACTTAAGAATGAAATGTGAGTAGTTTACTTAGGTTTCGGCCAGGATAAAATACTTAAGCAATTTTGGTATTTGATTGAATCATTTGACTAAGTATTTTACCCTGAGTCTAACTTAGACAGCACCCTAGCAGACTTAAACCAATTACTTTATTGGCAGGTATGTAGCTTTCATACATATGCAGCGCAGTATAAGCTGCGCACAAGCAAATCATATACGCGCACATCTACTGTGACGCATCTATTGTGCATGGTTTTAGACAGCATGACCTGACATCACAATGGATATCAGTGTTTTGCTTTAAAGTCGGCTTGCTAAAGTAAAGTGCTTAAATATGATCTGAATACGAGTTAAGCCAGTGTACTTAGCCAATCAAAATGCTAAGTAAAATGCTAACTTAAAGCGCATTTTGATTTGAAATTTTTGAATACCGCCCCAGGGGGGTGTTTCATAAAGCTGTTCATAAAGTTATGCATGACTTTACCAATGACTCAAATATGACAAGCCAGATGGGATGCTCAATGATTTTCAAATGCATCAACTGTGCAGATGTAGATTATTACATTCTTATTATAACAAACATTTTTCATGCAAAGTATTTTTTTTTTGCCAGAATTTAATTGAGGTTATGGGAAATACAGTCACACTTTCTTCAAACATCAGGAAAAACTTTGGGCATCCTATCTGGCACTTCATATTCAAGTCGTTCGTAAAGTCATGCGTAACTTTACAAACAGCTTTATGAAACACCCCCCAGATCTTCTTTGATTTCATGGATACAGGATTTCTTGAAAAATCGTAAACAAAGGGTAAAAGTACAAAATGAGTTGTCAGATATGATCCGATCACAGTTAATACCGGGTCACCTCAGGGAGGTGTGCTATTGGCACCTCTAGTTTTATATTCTCTGTATACATATTTACTACTCAGCTACAAAAGATGTCGTGAAAATTGTGAAATATGCCGACGATACGGCTATAGTACAATAGTACAAGTACATGTACATGTAGGTCTCATAAGTAAGGATTCTGAGGTACACTATTAAGTAAACAAGTTTGGAGAGTGGGGCAAACAAATTTTTTTTCAACTAAATTCTTCCAAACAAAAGAAATGGTTTTTCATTTCAGGACTTCCAAACGTTCAGATTTATTGCCTATTATAAAAGAATTTTTAAAAATATAGAAATTGTCAAATAATGCAAGTACATGTACCTACGCACAGAACTTGACCGAAAATTGTTATGGGCTGATCAGTGTAAGTCTGTTCTTTCTACAAGTTTTGTAAGTCTCAACGAAGAATGTATTTTCTCAGAAAATTGAAATCATTTCATGTAGATAGGACTATTCTTACTTTGTTTTACAGAAAGTGAAATGTTATTTACATGTAGTTGTGTAGTGTAGGTCTGGTATGAAGGGTGTAGAAAGAAGGGCTTTAATAGCAAACTCCAAACAATCACCAAACAAACAAGGAAGATTACAGGCGAAATTCAGAATCAAAGAAGCATGCGAATCAAAAATCTTTCTTGAATTAAGACAAATCATGAAAAATGAAAATCACTTACTGTTTCCGTACTATGTTTTTTACGCGTTCTGGTAAACGATTTCAATCAATGAACTGCCATACTCAACGTGTTCTAAATTCCTTTGTTCCTCTTTCTATCCACACATGCTACCTGATTTTTATTTTCTTCTTTATTCCTGTAATTTTCCTGGATTATGTCAACATTCGAAGATTCACTTATTAGGTGGTCTGTCGGTATCGACAGATCACCTCTTAATTTTGTCAGAATTTTCTATATTATTTATTTTTATTTTTCATACACTTTCTTGTTACCATGATTCCTCAAAATCGGCTCACCCAATTTTTATCAAATTTTCGTCAGATATCAGGTCATATCAGATCAAGTTCTGGCATTTTTTTCAAGGTCATCAGGTCATTGTGACGTCATCCAGGCGCCATTTTGTGAAATCACATTATCGATCATATCTTCATAACGAGTCATCAAAAATGAACCATATTTTACACACATAAACTTCAGGTCAAGGGTCAATGTAAAATGTCAACAAAATCCGCACAAGGGCCAGTTTCAAAATTGTCGTAATCATGTCGGACGGAATTTGATAGCAAATGTGGCAGTCATTTTTGTTCCAGAGGTAGTGGGCTTGGATTCTTCTACATAGATATTGAGAGCATACATGCTTTTTAGAATATAAGAGTATTTCCCAAAATATTGTTTCTAAATTTGTCCCAGGCTGCAAAAATTGACCATGTCGGACGGAATCGATAGAATTGAGGAGACCAGACTTTTTGTATTCAAATTGGTATTCTATCGAAAGTTTTACTGATAAGTTAAAAATTCACAGTCAAATGAACAGACAACCAATCATAGTATTTAATTCACAGAAAGTCTTTATTAAAACAATGTTGTCATGGAAACAGGAATTTCTCAAAATGACGTCATGTCGGACGGAACACACATGTCGGACGGAATGAAAAATGTTACTATTTTGGCAACTTGCAAAAATCATTAATTCTTTAGCTTTGATAGGAAGGTCATGATAGGTATTAATGTTATTGATAATTAAAAAGAGTTCACCTCTATTCATAAATTTGTTATCCATGGAAACATTGAAAAAATTCCGTCCGACATGTTAGGTTCCGTCCGACATGATCAAGCATTAATATAGCATAAAATAGCATAAAAGCAGCAAAAGTTAATTGTTCATTGTGAATTATGCTTTGTTGCACAAAAGAAAAAAGTACTATGTGAATTTTAAAGGTTAATAATTTGCCAAATTTGTAGTGAATTGGTTGCTATGGCAGTTAATTTAGTGATTTAAAACAAATGAGAAATGTATAGGAAATTACATGAAAAATTGTATGGATAGTGAAAAGTTACAAAATTTTCCATTTTGCATTTTCATTCTGGCAATGAAATTATTTTACAAAATTAGCTATTAAATTACAAAATTTTCCATTTTGCATTGTCATTCTGGCAATGAAATTATTTCTCAATTTTACAAGACAACAATGAAAATTGGTGCACACTGTACAGTGTACATGTGTCTTATACATGTATATACATGTATATAAAAAGTTGCAAAAAATGTTTCAACTCTCACTATCAGTAAGATAACATACAACAAAACTGGTATTGAATTAATCAGAAAGAATTACATGTACTCTACCAAATCAATTCCTCTTCAACCATATTATTTACTATTTTAACCCTTTCGAGACAATTGACCACATTTTGTGGTTGGGCTCAGTAACTTTTGATTCAGAACCCTGAAAAATATACTAGATACATGAGTAGAAAGAGCAAAATTTCTGCACACACTGTGTCCATTTTTGTTACATGACAATATTGTGTTTGATCCCAGGAATTTTAAAAAGGAGAATAAGATTTAAAATCCTTAAATTGGCAACACATTGAAAGGTTCAAAATCATTGTTTTTTATCAAAATTGGCAACTTTTTCAACCCTTCGCCAATTCTTTTAACCATGTATATTGTTTTCAAAAACATTACCCCTTATTACAATCTTGTAGTACTAAAAGAAAAATATTATTGTTGCCAATTTGAAGGACAAAATGTGATCAATTTAGCCCTGAAATAATTCCTGTCCTGAAAGGGTTAAAAAACATTTGAACAATTAAAAAGAGTTGTGTTTTAATGACACACAATATTGTGTTCTAATGACACACAATATTACTGTAAAAGTGTCCCCATGCATGAAAGGTGCATGTATGTTTACTCTTTTTGAAAATTTAAAGTGAAATGAATTAACTGTAAAGTGATCAATCATTCATTATTTTTTTTCAATTTTGGCCTCTAATATTGCTCTTAACTAAAATATGCTCGCAATATTAGTCCTAATTATAAACAAGAGGCTTTTCATTTCAAACTGATCAACCATTGCATGACATGTCCTTGTGAACAATAAGCATCTATCTAAATTTTGAAACATTTTGGGCTTTTTAGGCATTTAATTTGAAGCTAAAATTAGTGCAAAATTAGTGGAAAACCCCTGTGTCAATGTTATTATTACATAATTCACAAACTGATATTTACATGTACATTCTAGCTAGAAATACATGTCTGTACAATGTTGTCTCTCAAGGCAGTCATATACTGATTATCTACCAGTCGTAAAATATTTTGAACAAGAATTACAATGCTTAACAGGCCATTGGGTAATTTCACGGTAAAATGTTCCATAGCATAATTTCTTTAACACAGAATTTCCAAAATTTGAGGGTTCTAATCATGCATTTCCCTTTTACGAAAATGTCCTGTGGTATTTTCTGTGGTACTTGCATTTACCACACAAAAAACCACAGGAATACCTGATACCACAGGAAATCGTGTGGTAATGTGAACAGCGGGCTGTGGTATCCATGTAATCCTGTGGTACACATTGTTACCACACAAAATACCACAGCTGCGCATGTGATAATGTACCACAAACTTGTGTGGTAGTGTGAACGGCTGGCTGTGGTATCCTCACTATCCTGCAGTCCTGTGGTATTTCCTGTGGTACACAATGGACACAGTGATATGTGATACCACAGCTGCACAGGTGGTACCACAGACTTATGTGGTAATGTGAACGGCTGGCTGTGGTATCATGTCATCCTTTGTATTTCCCGTGGTACACACTGTTACCATACACAGGGATATGTGATACCACAGGTGGTAATGTACCACAGACTTGTGTTGTAATGTGAACGGCTGCCTGTGGTAACTACATGTAATCCTGTGGTATTTCCTGCGGTACACATTGTTACCATGTACAAACAAAATTTACAGAGAGAGGGAGAGAGGGGGGCGGGCACATTACGAAGTGCAGATAAGAGTTTGTTTGCATAAGGGGTAAGATCCAGTTTAGACCATTCGGAGAAAATCAAGTTTTTTAATTCCTCCCATATTGCAATATTTTTATGTATATGGGCGGTATAAGACTTATGTGTTCTGCATGAATTCTACATTACTGTACTTCTGCCCAATCAGATTGCAGGAAAATTCCATGGATCTGTAGTGTGTACATGTAATGTAGGTTTGTGTTTGTGATAAAGCTGGACTATACACTCATAACTGCAGCACAGTAGTGAATCTCAGAAGATTCCGTCCGACATGCATGCCAGTTTTCATGTCGGACGGAAAAAAAGTCCACCTTATTTTTTTTGTACTTGATGAAGGTAAATTTTCAAAATAATTATTTGTGCTAGTACTGCATCGAAATCATTAATACTTGCCAGGGAAGAATAAATAAAATTGCTGATAGTTTTTTACAGAAAAAACTTTTTGGAAAATTTGTGCATGTCGGACGGAAAAATTTGAGTTCAAGTTTTTAAAATTGCAGGAAATCTTCATTTCATCATATCTGGCTCCAATTTATTAATCAAGTGGTTGATTGAGATGTTTCTTAATATATATGTGAAGACAAATTTGCAACAAAGAAATTAAGTACTTACAGAGATTCTTGTACTTCATGGAAAAAATTCCGTCCGACATGATTGCAAATTTGCATAACATTACACAAATGTCTAAAAAGGTAAGAAATCATGTAATATATGCATGGAAATTGATATTTTATGAAAGAGCAGATGTGAATCATCCATAAAATGTAAATAAACATCATTTACAACCAAGTTTCAAAATTGAGCATGTTGGTTACCAATTTTGAAACAGGCCCACACGCATCATGACGCGCACGTATGCGCGCGTCAAAATTTTAAAATGCTCAAAATCACTTTTTAATCAAAGGAGAGTACGGTTCAGGACATTTTAAGCATTTCAAAATTTTCCGTCCGTGCGCGTCCGCGCGCGTGTTATGTGCGCGCACAGCGCGTACAGAACGTAAAAACGCCGTTTTTTCGCATGGTTTGTATTCCTGACACTATTCTTGACAATTTCCAACTATTTACAGTCATTCTCGACATTCCATAATGGCACACGTGCGCGTCAAACTTTCAAATTCGTGCGCGTGTCAATGGGCAATATAATGTAAAAAGTGGTAAAAACATGCCTATCTACAATCCGCCATAGCTCGTCAGAAAGCCTGGAGACCCCCCATTTTTTTTACATTTTCTGAAAGCCTATGAGTTGTAGATTGGAATTCATGAAAAAAATTTGGGGGTCGAAGGATCGGAACGTCGTGACATTTGCATATGAACTCAAAAATTCTATTTTGATAAAATGACGTCATAAATTTTGTATTTATTTGACAATATTTCACTCATAGTTGATCAATTTTCATCCAATTTTCGATATGTTGTAGCTGAGACAATTCTCTAAAAGATTAGTAATGACGATTTTTCATTTTGACAAAGGCATCATGGCGTATTTTTGCGATTAAAGGAGGCATGTCAATTTTTCACATTTTGCGTGTATTCTCTATGGGAGATGACTTTTTCTCAAATCTTGATTCTACATTCCCGTCTTCTTTGAGCAGTATCTCTGTTATTTCTGCTCAATTTTCTTCCAAATTTTGGTATGTTATAGCTGAGACTATAAGCTTTCACAAGTGTGCCCTCCAATTTTTGATCAGATGTAGGGATCATGCCCATTTTTTAACTACGAAATGTCATTTGAGAATCCCGCTTTTCGTCTACGTGTTATCTCTATTGGAAATATTTTGGTCCATTGGTAAAGCACTTGCCTCCCATTCCGGCGACCCCGGTTCGATTCCCGGTGGGTCCATTTATTTATTTTTTTTTTTTTTTTTTTTTTTTTTTGCCTTTCATTCTACCATCTTCTTCGACTATTATAACATATACATGTACCATCACAAACAATGTAATAAACTGCCTAATTTTGCGTGTTATGTCTATTTAAAGTAGTGTGCAGTAGTTTGTGTAGAATCTCATTCCCTGTCGTGTAATTAAAGCTAAGGGGATAATCTTCCACATGTCCTGCAATATCAAATCGTCCAGTTCGTTATCCCGATTTCTCCAAATCGGCTGAGTCAATTTTCTTCATATTTTCGTCAGTCATCAGTCCTAATAAGGTCAAGTTCCCACATCTTTTTCAAGGTCATTAGGTTATTGTGACGTCAGCCAGGTGCCATTTTGTGAAAATCAACTTATGGTCATATGCTCATAACGAAATGTCATTTCTCTTTCATATTTGGCATGGTTAAGGTCACTGTCATTCCAGTCAAGGTCATTTCGTTAAACGCGCTCGTACGCGTACGTCCGCGTGTCCGTGCGCGCGCAAAATTTAGAAATGATCCAAATCCTCCCAAATTCATTTTGCAGACGTTTCATGCCATTTCAAGCACTTTTCGAAAAATCGCCCATAAAATTGAACCTGAAGGGGCGCTATGCCACTTAGGTTATCGTGGTTATTGTCATCTAGGGGTGGGAGTTTCGGGTATTTTTTCAATTCGGGAACCCGACTATTTTTCGGGCGGGTTCCCGGTTACCCGAAAATGATATAACACGAATTACAAGCCAATATTTACCCCTAAGAAGCTACAAACACTGTGGGAAAACTCCTTTGTGTTTGGCAACTGAAATAAACCATTCGAGGAAAAAAAAAAAAAAAACAAAAACAACAACAACAAAACAGGCGGAGGAAATCGCGTGGGCGCAAGACAGGATAGGCATAAGCCGCCTAAATCTAATCTGTAGAAATTGTCTACCGTCTAATCATGCCAGCGCGCCAGCGCCTTAGGTAGTCACGCGCGGTCAACAGTCCCTCGCACATGTTTATCCAAAATACATGAATGTACATGTACAAGTTTATAAAAAAGGAAGGGGAATACAAAGAAATCTTATGAAGAAAAACTCGTTTGAGACGATGATCATGATGATTCTTAATAATTTTGTACGGGGAGCTCTTGGGAATTTTGACATCGTGATCGTAGAGATCGAGTCACTTACTCACTTTGTACACAAACTTCACTGTTCACACGGAGTATTGATTTGCCTGGCGAAAATGGCGAGCTTTCTGTAGTATCTACACTCCTCATACTCTAATTATACACATTGCGAGTCCTCATGCACGCGGTCATCGTCTCACCGACAGTTTCATTCTCAACGTGTGATCAACCCGCCAATTATTGAAATTCACACACACGTACCACTACTAGTACACATAAAATCATCAATACATGCCGGGTCCTCTCTCTTCGCCAGTAGCACCATTGATATCATCATCGATCATCATAATCATCAAAGACATCATCATCATAACATCATTATCAAGATAATAACATCATCAAAACAATTATCTTCATCAGACATCAAATATCATCATTCATCAAACTCATCATTCATAAAAAAAAATCATCAAGCCAACATTTTCTTCTCTGTCCGACTGCAACTTCATCCTTTAACACACACATGCGGTTCCCTTTTGAAATTCGATCTGTTTATACAAAGCGCCTTTCCGCCCAATGCCGCCGCGGTATATGAAAGGAAAAAAGAAAAAAGAAAAAAAAAGGCGCATACCTTCATTGGCTGGCTGGCATATGACTTGTCATGACTTGTTATTAACGGACCGCTCATGAAATGACGTCACAAGCCCAATTTTATGAATGAAAATGTTAATCGCGCGCACTGTAGACATCCTTTGCTTCTCACAGCCTTGCTTTTCACTTTCGCATGAACAATGAAGGATATTATTTTGGATATATCGTTCATGTACTCTTAATCTGATTTCAGTAATTGGTAACTTCTTTGCTAAAGTTTCAGGATATTGTGACAGTGTCAGATCGTGATCGTCGATGTTAAAAATACCTGTTTAATAGTGTACGAGTTGTGGGATGCCACGTGCGAGTGTGGAGCGACTGTTGAATATGTATGAGTTTGTAAACTTTACGCCCGTTAATCGCTCATAGACTTATCGTTCACTGCAAAGAAGGGGGAAGGGCACTAAATGCAAATTATGTCATGGGTTCAATGAACCAATGAGCAGTCTCCGAATAGAGGCAGTGAGCTTTGCTCTCTGTGTATACGAATGTGTAAGGTTATGTTTCACAGTGAGTTGAACGAATCAAAAGCGCATCACTGCAATGGTGCGCTAGAGCGCTACATGGATTTTTTTTACATGTAAATAGTAAATGGCTGTTCGACGTTCATCTACCGCCTTGTCGTGTACATACATAGGTGATAATTAAAATACTCATTTTCGGGTATCGGTTATCTAATATTTTGACCCGGGTCCCGAGGCTCTCGGGCGGGACTCGGGTACCCGGTTTTTAGTCCCAGACCTATTGTCATCATTATTGTCATTATGATCATCATTATCAATATATCATTATCGTCATTGTCATCACTTATATGACCATCTTATCATCATTGTCGTCAACATTATGATTATAATCTTGCAGAAATATTACATGTATCACACCTCACAAAGCAATTTGCCAAAGTGACAGACCAATCGTCTTCAGTGACAAATTAAATTTCTAGTTTCTTTTTGTAACCATACAAGTTACAGGGAAATCCAAACGTAATAGCAAGTTGTTCTGACAGAAGGAGGAAAAATCAGAGAAGCAGACTGATAAAATTTTGAACAAAATTGGCCAAGCAATAAGAAAGTTATAAACTTTGGAAAGTTGTAATCACTATACATGAGAATTTCAAATTGGCTGAATCGGTAATGTCACTGTGATGTACATGTAGTGGTGGATAACTCCCCCATTTTGCTCCAACACACAAAGTGACTAAAGTGTCATTTAAAAAAAAAAGGTATCTACATTGTACAATATTTTGAGTAGTTCCCTGATGGAAAAGGCACTTCGGAGAAAACCACAATTCAATGATAATTTTGCATACGACAAATGGGAGAGTTGTCTGCCAGTATCTCACAATCGACTCAACAAATTGCCAATTTGCAATATCTAAAACATTGGATTCCATAACTTTCTTATTCCTTGTCCAATTTCTCTCAAACTTTCACCATCCTGATTTTCTTATTTTTCTGCTTTTACACAACTCCTCTTATTACCAAGGTTGGATTACCCTTTAACTAAAATACATGTATACTGAAGAATGTCTACATGTATGTTATTATTCCGATATGATTTTAAATGTGAGCAAAACAAATTTCGAATATTGGACATTGTCCAGTGGACAATATCTTACAAAGGGTCTGAGCCAAAAGTAGTCAATGTAAACCCTAAATTGTTCAATTGAAATTTGTGTTTACCCTTGTACACTGACTGTCTATCATATGAAAGCTGAGAATCTGTACAAAAATGTACATGTCTCACCATCATCACGTCCCATTTGGCGGAAAATTACCTTTGAAGTGGTAAAAAGTGCCCTCAGAGCACGACAGGACAGAATTAATAAAAGAAGCAACTTGCAAGACCGTTTGAAATATCAAGGTTGGAGTGGGAATATTTTATGCCATGTACATTGTACATGTAATTAGTGCTGGTGTCGGCATGGAAAATCTATGTCGCCATGTCGCAATAAAATTAACGCCGATGTCGACATGTGTCGACATCTGGACATGAGTCAAACAAGTCTAAACTCGGGTCGCTCCCGTAGTGACCGTACACTATTAAACCAGAGTTACCCGACACAAATTCACAAGAGCTTTACATGGAATACATGCACTATGTCCTCACGGGCTCACACTCGCAGTCATACTCACTTACAGTTCTCAAAGATGCACACTGTCAACTATTTGCCCCAAAATTTGTTTTGTATGATCCAATTTATCAAGCATTAATGAAAGTCATGCGGTGCGAGTCAGCTAGTGTCGCATATCTAGGCATGTACATGTACGTAATGTATACCGGTCGCAGCTAGATAAGCAGCGATCGTGTCGCGCGCGCGCGCTGCTAATGCGTATGTGAAACAAATCACGTACGCGCGCACGACGCCACGGCGAGGTACATGTAAACCTAGTCTACGCGACACACTCGTTGACTCGTAGACGCATAACTAATTGTCATTTTATCACTGCAAACATGCGGCGTGCCGTGATAAATTGCTGTCTATGATTTGTGTGGATGATTGTATGCAACTTTTCAGGTAAACTTTACTCTTCTTGTGAGTGACCATGACGTACATGTATGTATAATATGTATATAAGACCCATTTTATGTCGCCATCGGAGCATGCGTGTCGACATGTCGGCAAAGTCCAAAACCAGTACTTTTGTCGCCATAGTGGCGACATCAGGCGTGTCGATACCAGCACTAAACTACATGTAATACTTCTGGCATAATATCCATTCTCGAAATAGTCTGTTTTAATTGGGTTTAAATTTCAACTTTTTTTGCGCAAAGTTGTATTGTACAGTATTTGAAGAAGTTTTAAATTCTTTTTGTCGGATAAACTGGAGTTTATACACTGAGGTTTTATCAAACTTGTACGTGTATCAATAAACTAATAATATACTATCACTTCTGTACCATCAAAATCGATTTCCTTCTATTTCAAGAAAAACTGTGGTGTGTTAAATTGTGTTCCCGTCCCTTTGCATTTAGGTTTTTTTTAGATGCGACAGTACGGAATTTAAAAATGGAAAGTACTGTATAGTCCTATGCATGTACACTGTACAATGTAATGTTAGTATTCTTATTTTAACTCTAATGCCTTTTTTGATCCTTTTAATTCAAATGAACAATAAAGACTGCCCCCCTACCTGAACAAAGTTCTACCAAAATTTTGTACCAAGTAGAACTATTTGATGAAATTTAAAATTTGTTGTCAAAATCCCTATTCATTTTATACATGGTACAAAAGTTTCTGCCCCTTCACGTTCCATCCTGTCGCACAATACCCACTGATAAATTTCCAAATAAAAAAAAACCAACAAAAAAAACGGTGGGCCAAGATCCTAGCTTGATGTTTGTATGTAATACGCTGTATCATACCAATCAAAATTCACAAGACATGGTTAGTCTTAGATTTTAACTTTAATGGAATTTGACTTTGAATCCGTTTTACAAAATTTCACCATTCTATTGTTCTGTCCTGTCGGGCTAACAAAAAATGTTGTCACCAAAGTAATGGAATCGTCATATCAGTCTTGTGATATTTATATAATACTGAATGGCCTTGAGTGGGATACAAGGGTACATGTATATCGCACGAGCTGATGAGCATATTTCACGAGTCGGCACAATGAGTGAAATATTTTCAAGTCGAGTGCGATATACAACTGTGTCCTACAAAAGAAAAGCCATTCAATATTATTATTATTAATTGTATGAAACCTACATGTAGTTCCTTAATTTTCACCAATACATGTCCTTTACATGTACAATGTATGTATTTGTATTAACCTCAACATTAAACAGAGATGGAAAACATTATTTTGTCCTTACTCAAGCATCTTGCATGGGCTGCTCGCATACATGTACATCCATTGTCTCAGCGTTTGTGTGCACCCTAAACCATGAGACATGGAGATACATGTACATGTATTGCACGGTCATCTGGGTACTTTTTCACAAACCATGATATATTGTTTTAAAGGGACCGAAAAGTCGCCAATCGTGGTGTTTCAGAGCTTGGCCCGGCTCGGGTAATATTCAGGAATCTCCGTACATCTTCGGTAAACGAGCACGCAATAGCAGTGATACGCATTCGACCGAAGAAAGGCGAACTGAACAACCCAACTGACAAACTACCCCACCCTCGACGGCAATTTTGTTCGCTGCTCCAAGATTGTTGTTATGCACGGCCTTGCAATAGGGGCAAGCGAATGAAATTGAACGTACATGGATATCGAGCGGTGGCTCCCTTTAAAATTGCATGTAGTAGTACAATAATATTCAATATGGTAAATAATTTCTTTTTTCTATCTATAATGTTCAAGCAATTACAAATAAGAATGGTTGTACAGGTTCAGCTCTATACACAACCAACATATACAATAATGTTTTTTTTTCAGAACCTGTTTGTTTTCAGTAAAGATAATCTTAATAACATCTGAATCATATCTATCTTTCATGGTAATTCATCTTTGATTAAAAAATTCTTACTTCACCTCCAGTTTTTCCTTTATGGGATGGGGGCTTTACAGCAGGTTGCAGAAAATTAGGGAAATATTCAAATATATACATGTACATCAGGGTTCTCCACTGGTCTGTATTTTGTCCGGGGGCTCTTGTGTTCGTCGGCCTCCGAAGTCAAATTTGCGGTTTCGCGACGGCGTCAAATTTGCGGTTTCGTGACGGCATACGTATTATAGTGCACTGCGTCGAGATGGTGCATTATATGTCCACAGAGAATGGGTATATATATACTGAATTCGATCGAGACGACATTTTTGATTCATCGAATGAGTGGGCGACGCACGTGCACCGCGGATCCACAGACAGAACTCGTTGCGATCGATCCAGAGGAGGTGGCCGTGATCGCAATGAGAATTCGACGTGGTTCATGCAAAGAGATAATACGTTCGTGTGGGTTTCCGACATGATCATGCGAGTAAAGTTTTTATTTTAAGTCGATGCTTGATTGCGCAATGCCGCGCGGTCTTGATGCTGTCTTGTCTGTGCGTGAAAATATGTCAATTTTCATATCCGGGCGCGTCAAGTTTTTGTCCAGGCGGGGAAATTTTGTCCGGGCGCTAAACTGGTTTTTCAAATTTTACCCGGGCGGAGCCCCCGGGTAAAACCGCTCGTGGAGAACCCTGATACATGTATGTAGATCAAAAAGATAAGGGCAATCCAGCCTTTGTAAAAAGCTGATTTGTGTGAAAGCAGGAAAATAACAGAAACGGGATGGTGAAAGTTCAAAATAAATCTGAATAAGAATAAGAAAGTTATGAATGTTTGATAAATGAGATCACTACATCTACCTGTATGCAGATCTCAAATTGGCAATTTGGTGAATCGATTGTGACGTTTTCACGGTCAACTCTCCCATTTGTCATATATGCCAAAATATTATCAAATTCCTATTTTATCCTGAGTGCCTTTTCCTTCGGGGTAGTACCCATAGCATATTGTTATAGGTCCTTCAAAAAGAAAAAAATCCTGACTTTACACCATAGCCTATCACCTTGGATATGCTGTTTGGACACAAGACAAAATAAAAGAGACTGACTACTTTCTTGGGGGGCAGGCCAATGAAAATGAAACTCCTTACAGTACTTCTCCTCAGTTTGAGTGATTTTTCTTAAATTCCTTGACTTTTCCCTGAATGGAAAAAAGAACTCATTTTCCAGGTTTTCCTTTATTTCCAGGTAGGCTGGGAACCAACGTTGTCACTACAGTGGTCGGCGCCGGTCGGAACCTTCCACCACTCAAATTTCCGACCGGCACTCAATGCAATATCACACCCGCCCGCCCGGCACTAATTTCCCCACTGACAAAGAAAAAATACTACGATTCTGACCTACGAACATGCAATTGTGGTTTAAGCCAGTAATCTGACAGCACTGACAGCAGGTATATGTACAAAGTAAACCAAATACTAGTACTTACAATGCTTAACGCTGCTGCTACAGTAAAATGTGTACTATGTAGATACATGATATTTTTACTGTTTAACTACAACTTACAAGCCCTGAAAACCGACTAGTTTTTGTCCCCCCGAATCCCCGTGGCAACTTTCAACCACTAAAAAGTCCCTGGTGACAACCCTGCTGGGAACCCCTTAAAAAGACCCTTTATCACTGTCCATTTCCAGTTCTAAATACAATGATTTTTTTTTTACCTTTCCACAGGCAATGCAAGTGCATCTGATTGGCATCCCTTCTGAGCTCCATTGCGATTCTTTTTTCTCTTTATTCCTTAAAATGAAATTCAAAAAATAAAAACAAGAGCAGAAAACAAGCTATGAGAACATGCATGCAAACTGAACAATGCAAATGTAACATATAAAACAAGATGAATGCGACTGCGTCTCCTATATGTTATACAAATATACAGGGCCCGAGGAAATCTAGTGCGATCTATGAGGTCGGTCGAAGTGACTACAGTCGTCTATTTCCTCGAGGGGCGAGAGCCCCGAGAGAAATAGACGATTGACTGTAGTCGCTGAGACCGACCCATAGACCGCACTAGATTTCTGAATAAAGGCCCTGTATATTTGTTTTATATCCCTCATCAATAATTAAATATATTTGGATTTAACTTTGATCTAGATATGACAAATTAATGTTAGATGGTATAAATCTCGCGTTGTTGTTAAATCTATAAAGGTACGGTTAGAGTAAACACAGTAGATCTAACTTAGAATAGATTGACGCGATTGATAGTCGCTGAGCCTGAGACCGACCCCGTAGATCGAAGTAGATTTCAGAATAAAGGCCCTGTATATCAATTTTCTTTTATAGGTCTCTAACTTTTAGGACTAGGTAGTCTATAACATCAAGTTAATTTTAATCCTGTTATAAAGTGTTAAAGGGTAGGCCAAGATCTAGATCTGGGCCTAGTCTCTATACCGTAACGTAATCGGTGAAAATCCGAAAGTGAAAAGTAGATCTATATGGCTAGTATAATAATGAACTGCACAGGCACAGCTAGATTAAAACTTAAGATTTAAAAAACTTGATTGATTAATGTTAAAGGGTGACTAAATTAAAAAATTGATTGCCCATTTTTCGTAGGAAGGAGTCATCAGGAGCCAAAAAATATCTATCACACACTTTTTTATGCATTCAGTCGTATTTCATAATCATTTAAAAAGTACATTTTTGCTGATTTACACAGTCATAAGCCCCGCCCCTAAAAAAAACCCATCGAGCAACATCACGATCACGTGATCTGTGACGTACGAGAAGTAAGGGAAAATATTCCACCAACCTATATACCGTGCGCGCCCGTAAGCCCCGGCAGGCCCAGCCCGGTACGTGCCATGCCGAGCATGACATTCACCGCATCGACCATTTGCATCGCATATTTTCGTGTGTTTAATTCCTCACAATAACTTTGATTTTGGGACACAATTTCATCAGTAATGCCAAATCGGTGTATAGTTGCGGGCTGTAGCAAGACCCCTAAAGATGATGTAAGCCTACGTACATCATTTTCCTTAAGATGAAAATCTACGGAAATTGTGGGTCGCAACAGTATTCTCACGCGGGCAGAGTGGCAAGGGCCAAGCGAGTGGAGTACAATTTGCAGTGATCACTTTTCTTCTCCAGCAGCTGCAGCAGCTTCACCCGCGGCCCCTTCCCCCGCGACCCCTTCACCATGCCCTGGCGCGTCTTCTGCGAGGGGTTCAAACATAATGGTCGAATTCCCCTTGCCACTGCACTTGAGCTTCTTCTCTTTCGGTATCGATAAATCATCTGATAAATCAGAGTTCGTATCTGGCTCAAAAAAGTCCTCCAAATCGGACTCGCGATCACTATCCATCTCTCTAAGTTACTCGAAGAATTCAGCCAAAAATCTAAGTCAGTACTACCGTAGTACATGTATTAAAAGCGAAGTAAAAAAAGGCGAGAGTGAAAACAAACCAAACAAAAGCGTTCACCAGTCGCTTAGTACGAGGGGGAACATAGTTGCCGTACTAAAGATGTGTAGTACACTGCACAGACGCATAAAACGGCTGTGTACGCGTTTTAGACCAATGCAAAACTATCGTTCGGCAAGCTCAGATGGATGAGAACATTGTTCAAAGAAAAGTTGAAAAAACAAAACGAGCTGTATATTTGGGCAAAAGTGTTCACTGATCTTAAAGAAAATATATTGATAATGATTATTCACTCCTTAGGCTGTATTGATTAATTTCCCTTTTTCATAAATTGTCTGTTGAACAGAGGGGTCAAATACCGCATTGTGTGTACAATGTTACATTGCCGCAGCCTGTAGATCTTGTGCCTCTTACTCTTCATACGTCACTTGGGGGTGTGACGTCAATTAGCCAATCAGCTCACGAGTTTTAAGGAACGGTCCCCAAACCTCTACTTTTCCCCCTTTTTCGCCAAAACGAGACATAATTTTGACAATCAATTGCCAGATTCGTGATTTGAATGCAAAAATACATGGAAACAGCACCCTTTTTTTCTCTAATTTAGTCACCCTTTAATTACTACTACTGTTAGAGTCTGGTAGGCTAGGTCTAACTTTGTTACTAAATAAAAAGTAACACAAACAGTACCGTAATACCGTATTAACAAACAGTTTTAAAGGGTCAAAAGACATACCGGGTAATTATGACAGTTTACACTCAAATGAAATGTTACCTGATAACCGAACACGGTATATAAAGTTTACCTGATAACTGAATATAGGCTACTTCATTTGTTTCCTGGTTTGTTTTTGGTCCTCGTCAATTAAAATCAAATATTTTTTTCCTTTCGACGGACACTGGGCTAGACATACATGTAGGTCGCCATGTTTTGATTTCGACTGATGACATATGCGCGTTATTGATTGTTACGACGCGCATTTAGTCAGTACGATTGCGCATGCATGAGAAACAGCTGATCTACTGACCTACATCCAATTACACTTCCATAACCAACACGTCTTGTGTCCGGACAGGTCACTTTTAAAACAGTAAATCGAACACAATTTCATGCAAATTGTCAAGAATCTTTGACAAGATAGGTTGACAGAATTATTAATTGCAAATATTTACTGGGCTTAGTGTTACTTCATGCATATTTTGCAAAATTGACGGCTATTTTTTGTTCAGTGTCCGCCCCCCCCCCCCCCTTCACTTTTCTTTACATGGATTCATGAAAATTCTCGGGCTCGGCGTAATTTCACTGGTGCCCGCGCCGTCCCATCGCGGGAGTTAGCCGAGGGAGACTACTGGCTGCTCGCCGTACGCGTCAGAAGAAATGATTCTAGGGAGCAAAGGGCAGTCGGAGGCATGATAGTAAAAAAACTATCATACTCTGAAAAGTTTGACGTCACTAAACCTATTTTTCTCCCGGAGTAATTTCTTTTTCTGGTAGAATTATGATTAATCACATGAAGTGCTCTCGACCAATCCAAGAGCAAGAAATTTTCAATGAGGGATATAAATATATATATGCCTCCGCCTGAATTCAGTTGATGGCTCGAACTATTCTTGAAATATTGTGATAACCAGAATAAAAAGCCTGCAATTACATTGACCTCTTTGCCATTTGACCTTACACCTTATAACCCAGAAGTCTGATCACTTTATCCCCTCCTAATGGTGAATACAAAATAGTTGAGATGTGGTGATAACAACGCTAAAACACCTTTAAAGGGAAGCTTGAGTTCTGGGAAAGGTAAAAAATAATTTGTGAGCTTTCTCATTCTCATTATGTTAGTTTGGAAGATTATAGTGGATACATGTACAGGTGTACAATATCCCCTGAAAAGGATTGCTCTTCGAATGCCCTCACATTCAAAATATGACAATTAAGAAACTGCTGAAATGTTCGGGCCGAACATTTGTATGTAGTCCCATATACATATTTCTCTGTGTGGTGCATTTGAATCTCAGTAGGATTGAGTCGATTTCTTATCATTTTGGTGATTCCAAAACCTTATAGCATACACCAATTCTTATGTGATAATCAACCTTTCCCAACTGCCTTAAGACAGTTTCTTTCACAATTCATTATCATGACAAGAACTCAACTTTATTAACATACATGTATACATATTGTGAACAAAAATCTCATCAGTTCGTCTCACTATGGTGACGCATACTACACGTACATGTACATGTACTGTAGTTCTAAGTTTGAAGTTGATGGATCAAATGGTTCTTGAGTTATTGCATTAACAAGGATAAAACCTGCAATTTCAGAATTGACCTCTATGACCTTTGACCTACATGTACTTACCCCAAAATCTTATGAGATCGTCTACCTATAGTGATACATACTAGCACCAAGTTTAAAATTCATACCTCAAATGGTTCTTGAGTTATCGCGAGAACGAGGCTAACACCTGAAATTTCAGAAATCGACTCGTGACCTTTGACCTATGTACCCCAAAATCTAAACAGATCGTCTTCCTATGGTGATACATACTAGCACCAAGTTTGAAGTTCATACCTCATGTGGTTCTTAAGTTATTGCGAGAACGAGAAAGCGGGATGGACGGACAGATGGACGGACAACCCAAAAACATAATGCCTCCGGCACCACCTTCAGTGGGTGAAGGCTAGGTGGAGGCATAAAAAATGTAAATGTTTAAAAATCATGAATCCACATACTTACACTTCCCTCTTCCCTTGGCCATAAGATCATCAATAAAAGCCGAACCCATTTTATAGGAAGAATTATAAACTAAAATCATAATCTAGAGTAGCAGTAATAAAGCTGCAGGTCAAAGAAATACTTCTTGTAATCAAATAGCTTCCACTTCCTAGAAACAGGAAGGCACTAAACAACACACTCTGAATTAAAATACTGATGGACCTGATCGATACCACTGGAGACTCATTTTTCTTTGATCATTATTTAGTCATTTAACAATCTTTAACAATTGGCAGATATTATTTATTTGCAGCTTTAAATACATGTATTCTATGTCAATTTTGTTGGATTCTGTCACAATTCTACTTCACATAAAAATGGCTATAACTACATGTACATGTACATGTATGTCAGCTACATACATGTACACTACAACACCCCCCCCCCCCCCCCCCCACTTTCATGGTAGGACAAGTGCAAAAGCTTCTATCCTTTTTCTTAAAAAGTAGAATAAAAATTATTTTCATTTGAAACAATTTTCATAAAAATTGTGAATAATGAAATGGTTTTAATACAGTGCAATGCTATTCCATTAGAAATGATTTTAAAATTATTTTAACATAATAGATTACAAGCTGACTATCAAACAAAAAGAAGCATCCTAAAATAAGAGATATCATTATAAGTTATCAGTGTTCCAAGAAGTGGGGGAGTGATCACAATCAGCTGCCGAGATTGCACTCACAATCATAAAGGAGATGGATGTGAGATTTTGTAGGAAAAAAAAAAACCTGACTCATTTTAGGACATTCTAAACCTGTTTTTAGTATTTCAATAACATTTTAAACAGAAATTTTCACTACTGTAAGAGTCACTTACATGTGTATTAATTTTGTCAAAATTAACAACAACAGATGTTACAATTACTGTAAACATGAGCTTTAAGTAAACTTAAAGACATAAAGATGAAAGGTACAAACAACTGTACATGTACATGTGCCACACCTTTAGTCTTACCATTTTTAGGGACGTTGTCACGTTTCAGCTGGTTTTCGCTATTTGATGTAGGATTGGCCATGTTTACCTGCGATGGAAGCAGTAAAGCAATTAACTGAATGTTAGGGTGAATAAGTATCGAAGGCAATTTTTGAGTTCTGGTAATGACTGACAGAAAATGAACTCTTGCATAATCAAATGAAACTTACATGTACAGTGTACACTGAATGTTCAACACTGTCAGTAAAAGAAAAAAGTAGAAAACATACTATTATTATTATTATTATTATTATTATTATTATTATTAAGTATTTGGCGTCACCTGCGCCTGGGAGGGGAAAAGCGAACTGTCATGAGTGATAAGCAAAGGAATGTATGGAAACCGAGCTACATGTACATGTGTACACATTGTAGTAGTCTCAATACAAGCATCAAAGCAGGAATCTTGTTTACCCTTGGTCCAAATTAAAGCAATCATCAAAGGGGGGGGGGGGGGGGGGGGGTGTTTATTATAGGGCAATCCAACCTTCAATTTTTCAAAATGCATACATGTATTAACTTTGTAGGATTTTTTCTTTCTTTTTGGAGGACCTACTGTACATGTATAATACTGATGTGCTATCTACAATACAATGTACATTGTATATTTTTATTACTGCCCCAAGGGAAAAGGCACTCAGGAGGAAACCTGAACTTAATGATTTTTGGGTGTACTTCCAAATGTGAGAGTTGACCGTGAATACATGTAGTCTCAATCGATTTAATTCTTTATCAGATTTCTTTCAAACTTTCACCATTATATTTCTTTTATTTCTCTGAGCACTTTCACACAAAGCAGCTTTTTACAAAGGTTGAATTGCCGTTTAAGCCTCGTTCACGTAAACCACGGGAAAAGCCAGGGCAAGAGTAGCAGGCTTTACATTTCTGTATCTTATATTCACACAGATTAGTGAGTATTGGTACGAATGTAGAATCTCTGTTACACACAGCTACTATTTTTCATCCCCACTTGCTATTAATTTACATACATGTCTAAAGCTCATGCAAGTACAGTTTTGGTAGCAGAAAGGAAATTGGAAAGAAACATGTTAAATATAGTCTCATGCTGTTTTCCATGTATCAAAAGATGTTTGTACGAGATCATTTGGTATTCCATCAGTGATTTCCGGAGAAATTTACTGTAAATATATGTAAGGTATGTTAGATAACGGCGATATACATGTAATGTCCTACGCTAGGACCTTTCCACCCCGACTGCTCCCCGCACAACAATCTCGAGGCTTTGCACGGAGATGTGTGTCATACATGTACTGTCATTATGTGTGTAGGTTTTGAACATTTGTTTAATAGGCCACTTTATGACGTACATGTACACTCTTCATAGCATCTTTGTATTGCTAGTATCTTGCTACAATGCATTATTAACAAAAATCCAATAAATCTGATGAAAAGGTTTTGAGGGCTTACCAAAACTAAACAAATGCAGCCATTATGTGAGTGAGCTTTTACTGTTGGTTCCACAATGCCAGTAATAATCTACAACAAGTACATGTACATGGCTCTGTTTCAGATAAATGGTATAACTAGGTGGACAAAATGGAAATATTTTAGAATTATGTTTTTCACTTTGAAACCTTTGCAGAAATGTTGCCTAGGGTTCAAATTATTATTATTACAGTTCCCATAGCGCCAGTGGTTTAGCCAGCCGGGCGTCTGGGCGTCTTTTGGACGCCCATTTCTTCTGGAAGACGCCCAGCAAAATTTGCAAGACGCCTTGATCAAAATCATTTGATGGACGCCCTTTTAATAGTTAAAGATCAATTTGCAAGACGCCTTTTAAAAATCATTTGATGGACGCCCTTTCAGTTTTTGTAAAGATGTTTTGTATTCACGATAATTTATATCCTCGGCTTCTCAGCAGAAGTCGAAGTCGTAAACGCTCCCGCAAACAAGTACCGTACGTGCGTACGGGTCTAGGCTGTAGCTACTTAGTCTTTGCGCGACACCTTTTGTGAAAATTTTCTTTCCGAAACGCATTATCACTGTTACAATGAGAGGTCTAAAAATTATCATCATCCGTGTAATGAGACTATCGCTAGATCTACGACCGGATACACCACACAGAGAAATTGTTCCTTACCACATTAAGTCCATGGTCACCTCAAAAAATCAATCTGTAAAGCCAAAGCCGGCCTCAAAAATACGGAATTAGTGCCATTTTTTAAAGTCCCGCGGCGCTTAAGTCGGGTTGTGAGGAACAGTCACCAAAAACGCGCTAAAACTCAAGAAATCGGTGGATTTATGACGGGGTTTTTTACTTATCGCGCGCGAGATTGATGCTCATCAAGTGAAATGGTATCCGCGAAAAACAAATTGGAAAAGAAAAATCGCCAGGAACTGTGCGCATTCAGTGTATTTATGTACGTACGCACATATACGCAGTGGCGGATTTGGGGGGGGGCAGGCAATCCCGGCCCGTGCCCCCCCCTTTTGAGGGAAAACAATGCATTGTCCCCCCCTATTTGCGATTGTGCCCCCCCCCCCTTTTCGACCAGGAAACCTTTTTTTTTTTTTTTTGCTTGTCAGAGAATTATGGAGGGGAACTGGACCCCATAGGCCATAACACCCCCCCCCCCCCCCACTGAGTGACTTTTGGAGGGCTGGCGAAAAAAAAAATTTTGGTCGACATTGGTACAGTTTTAACTTGGTGGTAAAGTAATACATTAATACATGTATAATGAAAACTTACATTCATGTAGGGAAAACAAATCATCAGAATGTGTAACTTCAACATGTTTTTACCTCAAACACTGAGGGGATAATTCCAGCAAGCTAGTAGGAGTAAACAAGCAAGGAAACAGTGTCTTTTTAGATAGAAATAATGAAAAATTTCCAGCTGCCCCCTGGACCCCCTGAACGGCTCGCTGCGCTCGCCCAATTTTTTGGACACCCTGCTTTTTAATTTGGACACCCAATTTTAAAATCCTGGCTAAAGCCCTGCACTGCGCAGGAATGAAGATATGGTGGTTGATCCAGTGTCCGAACACTTTTCAGAAAATCAACGATAGCAAATAAAATATGAAACAAATATCTGTCAAACTATACATATTGAATGCTCAAAGACCTACAAAAAAAGAAGTTGATGGAATTTTAAAAAGACAACGTAGATTTAATACGATATTCCCTTCCGAGTGAACCCCTTCCCAACGACGCGGCGTTTTGGTCCCTTGAAAAAGGTACCGTAATTCCGAACGTGTGAAACCTAGCTATACGAGCTCTGTGGCTTATCAATCTGCTACTGGCCACAGAGCTATACAGCCCATGCCTATACTGCGTGTGGAGGAAGATATCAACCAAAAAATCTAGATCTAAATATCACCATTTCCCACATACTGTGAGCCATGCAAACCACCCTCGGAGTTTGCTAAAGGGGTTACCTTCCAGGATCAACTAAGATTGTAAAAATTGAATGAATAAAAAAGAAAAAAAGCCACAAAATTGGCAGGTGTGATCAGGTTTTTTTACCTTGCACTTGTAACTTGTATATATGGGACTACACATGCAAGGTAAGATTGGTGTAGTCCCATATATACAAGTTACACTGTGTAACTTGTATATATGGGACTACACCAATCTTACCTTGCATGTGTAGTCCCATATATACAAGTTACAAGTGCATGGTAAAAAAACCTGATCACACCTGCCAATTTTGTGGCTTTTTTTCTTTTTTATTCATTCAATTTTTACAATCTTAGTTGATCCTGGAAGGTAACCCCTTTAGCAAACTCCGAGGGTGGTTTGCATGGCTCACAGTATGTGGGAAATGGTGATATTTAGATCTAGATTTTTTGGTTGATATCTTCCTCCACACGCAGTATAGGCATGGGCTGTATAGCTCTGTGGCCAGTAGCAGATTGATAAGCCACAGAGCTCGTATAGCTATGTGAAACCTATGGCTATGGGAAAAAGACACAACCTTGGTATCAATAGTGTGGTTTTCATACGCGTAATCCCACGCGTATGAAAACCCATTTTAGGCGCTTAACTTTACACGTTCGGTAATACAATCTGTTCGGAATTACAATACTTGACTATACATGTAACATCGCACCCGTTCTTGTCTAGTAGTAGAACAAGGTCAAGGGGAAATAGATTGATAAGCCAACAGAGCTCCTACAGCTACGCCCAATCTATCACTTTGTACTTACAAGTTAGATGACAACTTCTCTCAAAATGAAGATTTATAGAGCCTTTGCCGTGCGCTCCCTTTGCAAATCAACTTTCTACAATATCTCGACTCGACTCTAGGTAGGTTTTGGCTTCGCAGCTAGCTAGCTGGATTTAACCGGTTCGATGGTACGTACCAGTACGTACAAGACAGTTACCAATATGGTACGAGGGATCACCGTGCATGCTGCTAGTATGCTGCTATGGCATTGCATAGTGCGCACATATAATATACCAAAGAGTATAAATACGAAGAGTGCCCAGTTTCGAAATAAAGCACGCTTGTATACATTGTACTATCAGGGGACTATCAGTGCCGATCGTTTGCCCGCATCCCTCTTGTTATTCTGTGTCTTTAAAGGGAAATCCAACCTTAATAGCAAGTTGCTTTGAAAGAAAGAGGAAAAATCAGAGAAGCAGATTGGTGAAAGTTTGAACGAAATCGGACAAGTAATAAAGAAGTTATGATTTTTTGAAAGTTGTAATCACTATGCATATGGGAATTTCAAATTGGCCGGATAGGTAATGTCACTGTGATGTAGCTGTGGACAACTCCCCCATTCGCTCTAACACACAAAATGACTAAAATGTCATTTTTTTCCAAAATGCATTACTCAGTAGGATCTTTTCGTTCATGAGGACCTATAACAATATGCTATCTCCAATATATTTTGAGTACTGCCCCGAGGGTAAAGGCGCCTCGAAGAAAACCGCAAATTAATGATATTTTTGTGTACGACAAATGGGAGAGTTGTCCACAAAAATGTCACAATTGACTCACCAAATTGCCAATTTGAGATTCGCATAGATGTAGTGATCTCATTTTTCAAACATCCATAACTTTCTTAGTCCTTGTCCGATTTCTTCCAAACTTTCAGTATCCTATTTTTCTTATTTTTCTGCTTTCATACAAACCATCTTATTACCAAGGTTGGATTGCCCTTTAATAATTATGTTCAATCCGACTTCTAGTTCTGCTCATTCAACCTCTAGTTAATCTCCATTATTTTATTCTATGCCTTTATGTTCAATCCGACTTCTAATTCTGCTCTTTCCACCCCTATAGTATAGGCTCCGTTATTTATTCTATGTCTTTATGTTCAATCCGACTTCTAGTTCTGCTCATTCACCCTCTTTAATAAGTGGGTCCCGGGGGGGGGGGGGTACTCAGATTATAATCGGACGGGGGTGTGCGGCTGAGAACTCCAGACCCATACCCACATCCAAGGGTCCTTTTGCTGTAAATAGGCACCCATGTCTAAGGATTTTTTGTGAAAAATGGACCCATGTCTAAAGATTTCCCGGACAAATGAGGGAGAAAAGAGAGGAATGAAACAAATGATAAGAGCCGGGATAAGAGACCCATGTCTAAGGATTTTTGGGGAAAAATGGGACCCATGTCTAAGGATATTTTTAATGAAAAGGGGACCCATGTCTAAGGATCTTTCTTCAAAAAGTCACCCTTCCCAGCGGCACATCCCCGTATACCCAATATACGTGAGTACCCCCCCCCCCGGAAGTGGGTACCTGCAGGATTTATTCGACACGGAGCCTATACTATATAGGGGTTGAAAGAGCAGAATTAGAAGTCGGATTGAACATAAAGGCATAGAATAAAATAATGGAGATTAAAGGGGAAGTTCACCCTGAAGATTACTTGAGTTTAAAAAATGCAGAAAAAATAAAGAAAAATATTGGCGAAGGTTTGATGAAAATCGGTCAAATAATAAAAGAGTTATGAGTATTTAAAGTTTTGGATTCGTGACGTCACATGCGAGCAGCTGCCCATTGGTCATGTAATAAATATTCCATATATTCGCATTTTTTTTTACGTCCCACGATAAATTAATATTGTTTCTTTTCAGAATCTAGTATTGAATAACATTTCTGACAATATATCAAATGCACAGACGAAAATATTCTAAATTTTCTGAGAAAACTGTATTTTATGGAATATTTATCACATTACATAATGGAGGAGCTGCTCGCATGTGACGTCACAAAATCAAAACTTCAAAAGTCCATAACTCCGTTATTCTTTAACGGATTTTGTCCAAACTTTCGCCAATATTTTTCTTTATTTTTTCTGCATTTTTTAAACTCAAGTAATCTTCGGGGTGAACTTTCCCTTTAACTAGAGGTTGAATGAGCAGAACTAGAAGTCGGATTGAACATAAAGACACAGAATAACAAGAGTAACTATATATAGAGTTACTCTCCATTTGTCAAAAAGATATGTCTTTATGCTCAATCCGCGACTTCTATATAGGCTGCTCATTCGGGGGGCACTCGTTTTTCTGAAGGTTCGTTTTTCCAAAGGTTCGTATTTCCGAAGGTTCATAATTCCAAAACACAAATTTCCCATGCCTGGGGGTTCATAATTCCGAAAATGAAAAAGGGTTCATATAATTCCGAGCATTTGTTGCATTATTCCGAATGTTCGTTATTCCGAAGGTTCGTTTATCCGAAGGTTCATAATTCCGAAAATGAATTAGGGTTCATTTCCGAAGGTTCATAATCCCGAAAATGAAAAAGGGTTCATAATTCCGAAGATTCGTATTTCCGAAAATGAAAAAGGGTCCATAATTCCGAAAATGAAAAAGGGTCCATAATTCCGAAAATGAAATAGGTTCGTAATCCCGAAAATGAAATAGGGTTCGTAATTCCGAAAATGAAATAGGGTTCGTAATTCCGAAAATGAAAAAGGGTTCATAATTCCGAAAATGAAATAAGGTATACCTAAAAAGGTGCGAGGGACGCCAAAACGACTGAGCAGCCCCCCCCCCCCCCCACCCCAAGGGTAAAAAAAAAGAAGGGAGAGAGATAAAAGAGGAAAAAACTATTACAGAATATGAACCAGTGAATTATCTGGCGGCCGCTGGATAATTCTATCTTTCCTTAAGTTATTCTACGTTTTTATCCTTCTATCATTTCCTCTTTCTATCTTCATTATGTTATTCTTTGTTTAATTTTCTTGTATCTTCTTCTCCTTCTATCTTTCCTTATGTTATTCTTTGTTTTTATTCTATTATTTTCTCTATCTACATTCATTATGTTAAAAGTAGGAAACGATATGATAGAAACAAAAAATAACAAAAGGAAAAATAGAAAGAGAGGAAGATAGAAGGATAAAAACAAAAAATTACATGAGGAAAGTTAGAGAGAAAAGATGATGGAAGGAAAACAACATAACATTGCGAAAGAAATTATCTGGCGGCCGCCAAATACTTATCTAGCGGCCACCAATGTTATGTTGTTTTCCTTCCATCATCTTTTCTCTCTAACTTTCCTATTTTTAACATAATGAACATAGACAGAGAAAATGATGGAATAAAAAAAAAGAATAACATAATGAAGATAGTAAGAGGAAAATAATGATGGAAGAATAAAAAAAAGAATAACATAAGGAAAGATAGAGGGCAAAGATAAAAGAATAAAACAAAGAATAACTTAAGTACACATTCAAAGAACATCACAAATATGATATATACAGGGGCGGCGCTACAGGGGGGCAGAGGGGGCGACCGCCCCCCCCCCCTATGATTTTTCAAGTACTGAAAAAAGGGGAAAAAAAGAAGAAAAAAGAAGAAAAGGAGGAAGAAAAGGGAAGAAAAGGGAAGAAAGAAGAAAGAGGAGTATTAAAAAGAGAGGTCTTAAACATATAACTCTATATTACCCCTGTTATTTAATGGAGAAAAAAATATGACGTCATCTTTAGGTCGTCTTGCCCCTCCTATCAAAATACCCTGGCGCCGCCCCTGGATATATATCACTAGAAACTGGCAAGTTAACAGATAGCAGTCGTATCAGTTTAAAGTCAACTACATATCAGGTAATTAAACAATAATACAAATAAAACTACCTCCCAGCATCTGCGATATACAAGCGCTTCGCCAAAAAAATAACACTGTTTCAATGACGTCAATAAAGGGAACAATCCTGTCCAAGCAGACGACGTCCCATATAAGAATGAACATAAGTGCAGTGCAGTTATTTCTCAAAAATTATAAAGAATTTAGTGTATTCAAACGTGCCCATATTTCACACCAGGGGCGGCGCTACAGGGGGGGCAGAGGGGGCGACCGCCCCCCCCCCCTATGATTTTTCAAGTAGTGAAAAAAGAAAAAAAAAGAAGAAAAAAGGAAGAAAAGGAGCAAGAAAAGGGAAGAAAAGGGAAGAAAGAAGAAAGAGGAGTATTAAAAAGAAAGGTCTTAAACATATAACTCTATATTACCCCTGTTATTTAATGGAGAAAAAATATGACGTCATCTTTAGGTCGTCTTGCCCCTCCTATCAAAATACCCTGGCGCCGCCCCTGTTTCACACCATTCTAAAATGGGAATGAAACAGATTCTGATTACTGAAATCTTTTGTTTGTAAATATATAGGATGAGGGTTAATGAACAATCAAAGAAACCACACTTTCAAATTGAAAAGCCCGCTGAATGATTGCAAGGACGGTATTTATCCCTCATTCAACGCCGAACGTCCAGCGGTGTATGCAGCTGTGAATGCAATGGCGTCTATTTTGTTTACAAGCAACTGATTCCTTTATTCTTGTAACGCTTCATTTTCCATCCAAATAAACCAATGCACGGGGTTTAGAGTGAGGCAATATATGGATTAAACATAATAGACTAATGCTAGTGAAGTGAAATAACTGAAGAGAAGATGACAAAACAGGCACTGAAAATATGTGAGATGTTATGGGACATCGTCTGCTTGTGCAATTAACGTCCTCCCTTTGACGTCACACATTTCAGCGGCTTTCGGAGAGCTGTTCAGGTGCTATGTCGGGGCTGTATTTTAGCAATTTGTAATTGAATAATCATTACTTCGAATGTTTGCAAGCGTCGAATTTTGACAAACTTGTCCGGTCTAAGCTTCACCTACGCAATAATGAAACTTAAGTCAGTTTTAAAAATCAATGAATATCTACTTTAAGGAAAGACAGAATTATCCGGCGACCGCCAGATAATTCACTGGTTCTTATTCAGTCTGTAATAATTTTCTCAAAGTTTCTCTTTTATCTCTCTCCCTTTTTTGGGGGACCCTTGATATGGAAGGGGGGGGGGGCTGCTCAGTCGTTTTTGTACTCCCTCCCCCCCCCCCCCCCCCGCCTCCCGCCTTTTTAGGTATACCTTATTTCATTTTCGGAAAGATGAACCCTATTTCATTTTCGGAATTACGAACCCTTTTTCATTTTCGGAATTATGAACCCTATTTCATTTTCGGAATTACGAACCCTACTTCATGTTCGGAATTACGAACCCTATTTCATTTTCGGAAATAGGAACTTTCGGAATTATGAACCCTCTGTCATTTTCGGAAAAACGAACCTTCGGAATTACGGACCTTCGGAGTAACGAGCCTTCGGAATTACGAATCGTCGGAATAGCGAACCTATCGGAATTATGAACCTTCGGAAATACGAATCTTCGGAAATATACGAACCTTCGGAAAAACGACATGTAACCGCTCATTCAACCACTATACGGTTAGGCTCCGTTATTTATTCTATGTCTTTATGTTCAATCCGAATTCTAGTTCTGCATGCTCACTCACCTCTAGTTAGGCTCCGTTATTTATTCTATGTCTTTATGTTCATCCGACTTCTAGTTTTTCTCATTGAACCTCGACTAGTTAATCTCCATTATTTTATGGCAGCTGGAAGGCCAAAAGCATGCATAATTTTATTCTCATTTGATTATGCGGGGTCTCTTCCACTTATTGAGCCTAGTTCATAAAGCTTTTTCAGAGTCTCAAATTACATGTAAGCCACACTGTTACAATAAATTCAAGGTAATACCAGGGGAGCTATAATCATTCTTAAAATCCATGTTTTCACGTGTTAACCCTATGGCAGATATCGATGATGACTCTGTCAAAAAGCAGGCATGCATGATTCCGGGGATTCTATAGTGGCATTCATTGACAATAAAGGTTCAAGAAATGTTTTTTCAACTATCCATCCTTTCTCTCGTGCAAAAATCAGACTTGAAGATAGAGTAAGATATGAAATACGAAGAAAAAATGAGACATCCTCTCACGTGCACGTGTTATGGCGAACGTTCCCCCCCCCCCCCCCCACCCCCGAGTCTCTTTTAAAGTAGATATTCATTGATTTTTAAAACTGACTTAAGTTTCATTATTGCGTAGTTGAAGCTTAGACCGGACAAGTTTGTCAAAATTCGACGCTTGCAAACATTCGAAGTAATGATTATTATCAATTACAAATTGCTAAAATACAGCCCCGATATAGCACCTGAACAGCTCTCCGAAAGCCGCTGAAATGTGTGACGTCAAAGGGAGGACGTTAGCAGCTAGTAGAGGCCCTGTAGAAAGGATTGGGGATTAAGGGGGATTAATTAGTTAATACGTTAATCCTTCCGGTAAAACAACAGGAAGTATTAATTACTTAATCTATCCGGAAACGGAAGTCCATAAACCTGGGGGGAATCCATCCGGAGGATGAATTATGCGGGTATGGGGGACATGAACCCTGTAGGTCCAGTATGGATGGTAAGACTTTATACAATGTCTGTATACTTATACAAGACCAATGATGAGTACAACACTGGGATGGTGCAGATAGAGGAGTGTGTACTAGGGAATGAAGAAGAGAGGGATACAAGGGAAGATGGAATATGCCACACGATGTACCAGTAGAACTATGAACCAAGTTTAGTTTGGGACCACTCCCATTGTCTATGGAAAAAGATATAACAATAGGTGAGTTAAACACTGTCAGGACCAGAGGAAATGGGGCCCGAGAAATGGGGGTATGTCTCATGGCATGGCCATTGTTTTTGTAGAGGAGGAAGTAAGAAAAGATGCAGGTTATTGAAACTATCAAGACAAGAGTGCAGGTCAGATCTGATTGGTCAGATCAAGACATGTGACAATGTACATGACCATCTTCATGACCATGTCCCGTTTGACCAAACATGATATCCATCACTTGACCTATGTCTCTCATTGTGAGCACATAACGTTTAACTTTTACGATGATTCCAACATTGGAGTTAATGAGAAGGCTAGAGGCCTGTTCATGCCTGGCTGAAGTTTCGAACCTTCGTGATGAGCTTTATGATGAACTGGAGCCAGAACAACATGCCTTGATTTTTGCGAGGACAACTTATTTTTTAAACCTATGTGAGGAAAACAATGACCAGATAAATTCAGCCCATGATGAACATGATGAAGGTAAGTGATTTTTTTTTTAAATATTTTTTTTTTAATTTATTTTATTTTTTTTAATTATAGAAATTATGATGATGTTGACATAATAATGATGATGATGATGATGATGATACAGCATATGCTGTGATTATTTTAATTTAATTTTGTACACTAATGGGTAATTGCTTTAGCAGACTGTTAGCTAAAGGTTCAGTGATGAGTGTCAATAGATGATTGAGCTACAGTGAAAGGGGGAAATGCCATAATGATGATGATGGTGTTGCTTTTTGTGATGATAGATACACAATATCTTTGTTTTTATTTATGCCTAGATATTACTGATGAACATCTTCTCGCAGTGGATATAACCAGCCTTACCTCTGGTCTTGCAGAGAATCACCCCACAAATCAGAGATCTGACGTTCCCATTCCGAGAGCAGTGAGCCCAACACAGCAATATTTCGATGATGGTGAGTATACCATGTTTATATCATCTGAATAACATTAAAACAAATCTCAATGTACATTATGCATTGGATTATAGTATGTATAAATGTAGCTCATATGCGAAAACTGTATGCTTATTGCAATTTTTTCCCCGCCGTAGGCATACCCGATGAACATTTGATTGAAGTTGGTTTGAGTAACAGCAACCCAGGCATCACAGCCAGGCCTTCCCCTTGTAACGTGGCACTTTCATCACCAACACCGGGACTCTCTCATAGTCGCCCCCAAGCTGGCCCGTCAACAAGCTTCGATAGAGCAGGACCTTCTCTTGCTGGTCCATCTACAAGCGGCAACAACAACAACCCAACAGCTGGCCCTTCAACAAGCAGGGATAGAGCCGGACCTTTTTTGGGCCCATCTACAAGCGGCAACAACAACACAACAGCTGGTCCTTCAACAAGCAGGGATAGAGCCAGACCTTTTTTGGGCCCATCTACAAGTGGCATCCGAGGCGGCCCTTTAGCCAGCCACGTCGGGGGAGCTTCAGCCAAAGCATCCAAGAAACGCAAGGCAGAGACACTCCCCACGAGAGACGTCCCTCTTCCAACACACCACGTGACCAAAGTAAGTCAAAAACATGTCAGAAAATTCAATGCTAGAGTTACCGATTATAGCATTTCTTTCCAACCTGTGGAGAGAATGAGGCCTTTGCTTGATGTAATGCCCAGGGTCAATGAAATGTTCCAAAATATCATTGATGAAATGTTAGTTGGTGTTAGAGATAGGGATTTTGTTAGGTTGGTTTTCAATGCACCTCAGTTGGATAGACCTGTGAGCCTCCCTTTTATCCGAAGGGATCAGATGAATCATGAGGCATTTGCTGCAAAGTTGGAGGCCACGATTCAATCCCATGAAGACATCACCCTGGATGAGAATGTTGACTTTAATGTTGTACACATGGCTATGCCGGAAGGCGGTCGAGGGTCAAAGAAGAAGTTCCTGACCATCAAAGAGCGTCTTTTCAACAAAAAGAGCATTATTCAGATGCGAAATAAAGACAATATGTGCTGTCCTAGGGCTATTGTGACTGGGATATGCCGCATCGAAAAGCATCCAAATTGGCATTCCATCCGGCAAGGATATAAGGAGCAGCGAGAATACGCGGTGGACATGTACAGAGCAGCGGGAATTCCAGTCAACACAAAATGCGGCATCGAAGAAATCAAAAAGTTTGAGCAGACGGAACGCATGTCCAATTATCGCGTGGTCCTTGTCTCCAAGGAACATTTGGATTTCATTATTTACGCGGGTCCAGATGACAGAGAACACAACATCTATTTGTATGTCCATGATGGGCACTATGACCTCATCACTTCTATGAGTGCTTTCTATGATAAGTGCTATTTCTGTGACACATGTTTCAAGGGATACAACGTCAAAGGGCAGCATGCATGCATCAATGCCTGTAAGATGTGTCGTAGTGGAGACTGCCCACCTGCTACTGAGAATGATGTATACCAGCGGTGCAAGAAGTGCCATCGCAACTTCAAGAACAAGTGGTGCTTTGAGGAACACAGGAAAAACAAGGTATGTGAACGTTACTTTCAGTGTGAACAGTGCCAAACTCTCTGCAGCAGGGTGCTGCTGAAGAAGTTGAAACGAGAGCATATCTGTGGGCAAACCTGGTGCAAACTTTGCAGAATTTTAGCCAACCCAGGGCATAAATGCCATATCCAGCCAGAAGATTCCTTCGCAGAGACAGAAAGCTACCCGGAAGATGAAGAGGAAATGGAGGAAGAGGAAAGACAGCAGGATACATTGAAAGAGAAGAAGAAGAAAGTGTCCAAGTTTGTTTTCTTTGACTTTGAGTGTACGCAAGATACAGGTAGACACATACCCAACTACTGCGTAGCGCAGAAAGCTTGTGATCGCTGTGCTGATCGACCATTTGAAGAGGACTGCCGCATTTGTGGGGAGGCTGAAGAAAAGCAATATGTTTTCCAAGGACCAAACACTGGTGAAGACTTTTGCAAATGGATCTTTGAATCAGAAGATAACCGCGGAGCCATCTTCATCGCACATAACTTTAAGAGCTATGATGGGATATTTATACAGGATTACTTGTACAGTAACTGTATCATCCCTAAGCTCATATTGGCTGGTGGGAAGATTATGAGCATGACAGTGCCATTTAATGCAGTACGCTTCATTGATTCATTGAACTTTCTAGCAATGCCGCTCTCTGCACTGCCAGCCACGTTCGGTGTTGAAGAGCTGAAAAAAGGCTTCTTCCCGCATCTTTTCAACACTGATGCAAACATGGAATACAGGGGGCCAATACCCGATGCCAAATATTACCACCCAGCCGGCATGTCAACCAAGAAGAGGGAGGAGTTTCTGGCCTGGTACGCAGAAGAGGTGTCATCTGGGAGGGACTTTGTCATGGCAGAGGAAATACATGCCTACTGCGTTAGTGATGTGGACATCCTCAGAAGGTGCTGCCTCCAATTCAGGACCTTGTTCATGGAAGTTTCTCGGCGGTGTGAGATTGATCCAGGTGTAGATCCACTGTCGAAATGCATCACCATCGCCGCTGCCTGCCATCTCGTCTTTAGAAGAAACTTTCTCGAGAAGAAGACGATTGGCATCATACCTCCACAAGGCTATGCACCTGAAGACATCCAATCCAATAAAGCCATACGATGGTTGACCCATGTTGCGGAGAAGGAGCAAGTCTACATCCGACATGCACGAAATGAAGGAGAGGTGAAGATAGGAAAATACAAGGTGGATGGGTATTGCGAAGAGAACAAAACCGTCTATGAGTTCAACGGCTGTTTTTGGCATGGTTGCTCCAAGTGTTATTCCTTCGATACCGACAGTGGAAGAAGAGGACTCAAAAGAACAATGGGAGAAATACATCTCGACACACTGGAGAAGGAGAGGTACGTGAAAAACATCCTAAAAGACTGGCGTTACATCACGATGTGGGAATGCGACTGGAACGTGGAGGAGCAGACCATCCCCCGACACATCATACAGAAGCTTCCAAATCCTATTCCCCTGGATCCTCGTGAAGCTTTTTACGGCGGACGCACGAATGCCAGCTGCTTGCTCTATGAGTGTCAACAAGGAGAAAAAATAAAATACGTAGACTTCACGTCACTCTATCCAAGCATAAACAAGTATGGATCATATCCCTTGGGTCATCCTAAAGTCATAACAGAAAACTTCAAAGATGCATCACAATATTATGGCTTCATTCGATGTACAGTCCTCCCCCCGCAAAATTTGTTTCACCCGGTCCTACCCATCAAAGTGAAGGGCAAACTCATGTTTCCACTCTGTCGTACCTGTTCCGAAATCAGTCAACAAACGCTTTGCCAGCATAGTGAAGAAGAAAGGATGCTTCGAAGTACCTGGGTCTCCCTTGAGCTGCAAAAGGCTGTTGAAATGGGGTACAGGATTCACAACATCGAGTCTGTCTGGCACTTCTCTGAGCAGTCAAAATACAAGAAGGAGGGCGACCGACCAATCGTGGACTCTGGCTTGTTCACGGTCTACATTAACACCTTCCTGAAAATCAAGCAGGAGGCATCAGGATGGCCAGAATGGTGTCGCACAGAGGAGGACAAAGCAAGGTACATCGCTGACTATCAGGTACACGAAGGCATTGAACTTGACCCAGAAAAGGTCAAGAAAAATAAGGGGCTACGTTCTCTGAGCAAACTCATGCTCAATTCCTTCTGGGGAAGGTTTGGCATGAGGAATAACCTCCCTGACACTAAAGTGGTGTTTGACCCCGCACAATTCTACGAGCTCCTGACTTCAGATGAAATTGAAGTCAGTGACGTCAATTTTATCAATGACGAGGTCGTAGAGGTGCGCACCATCAGCAAGGACCAGTTTGAAAAAATGAGTCCTAAGGCAAGTGTGGTGATTGCTGCTTTCACCACAGCGCAAGCCAGGCTAAAGATGTTTGAGGTGTTGCATCGTTTGGGAGAACGTGTCCTGTATTATGATACCGACAGCATCGTGTACATTGAAAGAGCAGGTGTAGCTGGAGAATGGTGTCCTCCTCTCGGAGATTACCTCGGAGAACTGACGGATGAGCTGGATGGGAAACATATCACATCCTTCATCTCGGGCGGACCTAAAAACTACGCCTACAAAATCAACACTGGTGAAACCACATGCAAAGTGAAAGGAATCACATTAAACTTCAGCAATTCACAGGTGATCAACTATGAGACGATGAAGCAGATGGTCCAACAGGTCAACGGGCCTAATGGACCGGGAAAAGTCACCGTCACAGACCCCTATCAAATCACTCGAGTCAACAAAAAACAACGCATCGAAACTAGAGTGGGCCACAAGGACTACAGGATAGTGTATGACAAGCGGGTCATGAGAGATGATTTCTTCACTATTCCTTACGGTTATTTAAATTGACCATCTGCCGGGTATACGCTAGATTTCATTTAATTGCATGATCACTCTACCTTACACATCACTTGCACAAAATCCATCGAATGAGAAGCATGCTTTCTCCAGCGGGGCGTTTACCACTATTTGCTTTGCAGCAGACACCCAAGACGTGGGTTGGAATCCTCGTTCTTTTACTAGTAAACATTGCTATTATCGCCTATATTTACTCCGGACACACCCTGGTTTCATCATCCTCATCCTCCGTGGCCTCCCACTTTCTAGCATCCTCTCTCTTCTCAACGCAAGAACCAGCATTCACTACAGACGCATACAATTAACCATGGGCTCACAGCAATATCCAAGACGTGGGTTGAATATCATGGCACCATACTATAACTGTATATCAAATATTGTTCAGAGCATGTACTTGTGTGTCTGTAAAATAATGTATTATATTAAGCGTGGATATGCCTTCATAAATCCATAGAATTCTATATATCTTTCATTTATGGTGGGAAAGGCGAAACGAGGAGGATTGAAACTTTGGAGACGAATGTCATCATGACCATTAAGTTTATTCATCCTTTCACCTGCATAGTAGCAGGCCCTACGGGGAGTGGCAAGACTGTTTTTGTTAGAAAACTTTTAAAATACAATCGGGATATGATCGAACAACCTCCTCAAAAAATCATTTGGTGTTATGGAGTGTATCAGAAAGCCTATACTGAAATGTTAAATGAAATACCAGGCATTGAATTTATTGAAGGATTTCCATGTAATTTTGAAAGTCTTGTTGATCCAAATGTTCGTAATTTGATTATTGTCGATGATTTGATGGCCGAATGTACCAAAGACACAAACATGACTAGCTTGTTTACACGAGGTTCACATCATCGCAACCTGTCTGTCATATTTATTGTTCAGAATTTATTTCATGCCGGTAAAGAGACACGTACCATAAGTTTAAACGCTCAGTATTTGGTTATTTACAAAAATCCAAGAGATAAATCTCAAATAACTCATCTGGGGCGTCAACTCTATCCGGGTCAAACTAAATATGTACAAGAGGCTTACCATGACGCTACTAAAAATCCTTACGGTTATTTGTTGATCGATTTGAAAGCCATTACACCTGAACCTCATAGGTTAAGAACACACATATTTCCTAATGAGTTTACCACTGTGTATGTCCCTAAAAGTATAAGGTAAGATGTGATTTCATTTCACGATTCATTTGATCGTCATGACTCAGAGGGTAAAGACCCATTTGCCTGAACTGCGTGTACTTGCCAAGTGCACTCCTCGGCAGAGGAAAGCTTTCTTACAGCATGCCAACAAAACACTCATTACCTGCCTTTCAGAATGCTGCGCAAATACTTTAAAAGGTAATGTTCCTCTGACAGCAACTCAAAAGAAGACTTTATCTCGGTATAAGAAGCACATTCGCCAAGCTGCGGGTAAACGCACCAACCACAAAACCAAGAGAGAAATTTTTGTGCAGAAGGGAGGATTTTTAGGTGCGATCATTGGCCCAGTCTTACGGCTGTTGATGGGATCGGGATAAATATGGAACATACCAAGAAAATGACATTGGTACCGGAAGAATTGGCGCGTGCAGTTCAGGCATCCATGGGAAGCACTCAACCAACACGCAAGGTGTTATCCAACTTAGACGAAAGTATTCGGTCCATTTTAGAGTCAGATAATGTATCGGATAAAGAAAAAGTGGTATTGTATCATGAAGCCTTGCAAAAGTATCTCCAACTGCAGCAACATGATGCAAGGCCTACATCTATTCACCTTAGAGTCAGTGAACAACCTTCTCCAGAAAGTAACGTTCGAGATGCACTCCCAAAGAGTGAGATGGAGCAAACAAGCTCCATAAGGGAACAAGTTTTAAAGATGTTGCCTGTAAAATTAAAACACAAGGCCACATTATTGATGGATCATATTTTGAAGCAACCGGAAGATGATTTATGGAGTTGGAATAGACGAGGTGAATTGATATTTAATGGCCGTGTTATAGGAGGTTCAAATATGATAGATTTGATGTATGATGTATTGAAAGATCGTAAAATAGTCAAGCCTACTGGCTGGCAATATTTCTTACATGTCCTGCGTGACGCAAATGTACCAGAGTCTTTGATCATGAATAAAGACCGACGTGAAATCTTGCAACAGATCAAATTGAAACCCATCGGTGCCGCAAAGTCTCCCAAAGTGTTACCCCAAACACCACCCATCATGACCACAAGGTCTAAAACACCTCTGCGTGCACCATCCAAAAAACCCAAGAAATCCACTTTGAAATGGGAAACTTTTTGAAGATCCCTCCCGTAAACAATTTTTAGAGTACACTGGAAAGTTGCATTGTTTTTCCCCGTCTTTTATGATTATTATGTATTGAACTACTCTTTTTATTATGTCATGTAAACACATACTGGACTATCTTCCAATTCTCTCATATTTCTCGCTCTCTCTCTCTCTCTCAAATTATCTTGTTTCCATACTTTAAAAAAATTCTTTAATCCTGTTTCAGCAAAATTATTTGTGTTAACTCTTTCCAAACAACTGGATTGTATTCATTATAGATATTGTATCATTCCCCCAAATTCAAAGTGATAACTGTAATCCCATGACACTTGTAAGAAAAGAATATTGAAGACAATTGTATTTTATATGTAACTGAGACACTTTATTGAAATATATATATATATATATCAAGACAATAAAATATGACATCAATGTATACATGACAATGAAATGATTTCCTTTTTCCCCATTTGTTCAAACGATGTATTTCTCTTAGCATGCATGTATGAGTGTCTTTGTGTGTGATTGGTTTGTCAATACATTAATACATTTGAAAACGATTAAACCTCTACACTAGATTTGCACAAAACTATTCTACTCTTTTTTTTTTTTTTTTTTTAATTTCCTGCACATAACTCTAGATACACAAAATTATACAATAATGACCTAAGTATAACAATATACATGTATACATATACATTTTTTTTTTTAAAATCTAATACTTTCATAACTCAGTAGTAACTTCAAAATTTTCTCTACATTTATGAACTATCATTTATGAACTATCATTTAAAGACTTTGCTATTTGTTTGAGAATGAAATTTGGATCGTGAATGGGTGCATTTCTGTTTGGATAGAGTCGTTGGATGGATGCGTGAACTTTTTTGTCATTTTGTGTGCGGCTCTGATTGAATGTAGATACAATACTAGCCATGCTATTTCCCCTGACCCGATGCAACAAAAAATACAGACAATATTGCCCGCACACTGCGGACCAGAATGATTGCAAGGACCTTTGGTTATAAGTCCATGCTTTGGAAAACTTGTTCAAGAAAGGTTTGAAATGAGGAGAACACATGGAAGGATGTCTCCCAAATGAATCAAAGAATTCACCCATTTTACTTTTGGTAAAATAAATGGCTACCCAGTGGCTTCCTTCTTGGTTATGCCTATCTACATTGGCAATGAGAGCAGCAGGGTATGACTCAATGACTGGGGGTAAACGATTGGATGGGAAAACGCCCAAAAAGATGGTGTTTAGTTTAGGATCTGACATTCCAATATATCTTATTTTTGGGGTATCCATGACATATAAAATATAAGACCAAAGTTCAGTCTCAACCACCAAAATCAACGATAACGTTGCGGTTTCTGTCAATCTCTATCACACTTTCATATTCTGCATAGACCATCACATTTACAGTCTCTGGTAGTGCTCTTGCAAACTGCATCTCCAGACGTACATTGCCATGTTTACGCAAATTGAAACAGTCTCCAGTGGAAAGGTCTGGTGTCATGTCAAACGCATACAGCGTGTATCCTTTGTCATAATCTGTTCGGGTAATCTGGTTTCCCTTGTCATGGAACATGGAATTGATGCCTGAATAGAGGGTCTGGTAGGCTAAGATGAAGTTTGGGTCAGGTCCAGAAAAGTTGGGTCGGATGGGTTTCCATGGTATTTGCTCCGAGTCGGCGTACAGGGCCAGAAAGTTCAGATCGTAATGATGAAAGTTGAAAGGATTCTTGGCGTAGTCCCCATTGAAAGCGGTGTTACTGACACAGCCAATCACGAGCCGTTTTGGCAGCTGCCCTAAGATGAGACTTTCTCTGGTGAAAGACAGGTTTCCTCGTGGTATAGAAAATGTTTTGACTTCAGCTCGCCGTATGGGATACTTGGCCGTTTGTGTCTCCAACGTCTTGGCATGGAGGAGAGCTGCCTCTGGGCTCAGTTTGATTCTTCTCACATGTAGCGATGCGCTGGTGATGAGAACTTTGTAATTGGCGTTCTCGACGGACGACATCAGACTGAAGCTGTTCTTACTGCGATTGAGTTTAAGTTTAATGTCCACACCACCGAGCAGCAGTCTATCCTGAAAGACCATGTCGAGATGGAGGACACCCACCATGTCCACGGTATTGCTCTCCTTTATAAAATGATGCCTCTCTCGTAGTCCTTGGTTACCATCTCCAGCACTTAGGGGGTTCCCATCGTCCATGTGACCGGGCGTGTCTTTGTAGAAGAGGGCGGATGTAAGTTGAGATTCTTTGGCTTCCGGTCCGTAGGTGAGTAATGTTTCGAGGGCAGCCCTGTAGGCGTAAGTGTTGGTTGATGGGGTGACGAGTCTGTCGTTCAGCATCATGTCGACATCGCTGAAGAGGGAGTGCAGGAACATGTTGGTAGGCCCAACTTGAGCTTCTCGATCCAGAGGCGTGCCATCGCCATTGACTACTTTTGCCTGGACATGGAGTAAACTTTGCGAGAGGTCTGTGTACTCTTCCGTGGATCCTTGGAGATGAAACTGGATGGGCGTTGAGTCCGATATGTTTGTAAGGGGAAAGAATTGCACCCATTTCCCTTTCTCCACAGTGGTTTGAGTTGGTGGGATGCTGAACAAATCGATTTCAGATTTTGAGCAATCACAAGACATGTGATGTATTCTCTCCATCTTTACTGTTTCTAGCTGTCAAATATGTCAGACGTTCTCCTTCTCTTAGCTGGTTGCAAACTGACGGGCTTCTTCTTTGAACGTTTCCTTTTAACCCTTTTTTTCGGTTGGCCTGTTGTCTTAGATGCCAATTGCTGACCCAGTTTTTTGAGATTGGATGATGTGGCGGATGAGATGTTTTCCCCATTCGCTACATCACGCATCACGTTCAACCCGGTCTGCAGTGTTTTCTTGCCCACTAATTTTGCTCCCGATTTGACGATGGGGATGGCAGATTTAAGAAGCCCCCTCAACATACTACCCAAACCGTACCCCCTTTGCATTCGAGCTCCTCTAAAGATGGGTAATCCTCCTCCTCCTATATGCTCCATGATGATGCAGTCCAATAATCACAGGCTAAATGGATGTCTCCGTACAGATCGAAAGTGTAGTTTCAAGACCACCTTCCCGTTTTGAAATGGCACCTTATCCCCAAAATCACTCCTTATATCTATATGTATGGTGTCGATGTATTTAGTTTTCACAGGTAGGTAGTGGGGCATTTGGTAGGATCGTTCGATGACCTCGCCAGCTCGTTGGTGGTCTACCGATACAATCCTCAGCAGAGGAGCGCTGATATCCCCGACTCTCTGGTTTTCAACAATGTCAGTGTAAACGTACAAGGCATAAAGTCCTCCGTTGATGTCCGGAAAAAATTTGGCTTCTTCGTTGGAGTAGAGAGTACCTTCGGGAAAACCGAACAATTGTCCCAATCCCTCACTCAGGTAAACACTGCTGTTTGGATGTATCGTAGCCCTGACTTTGTGTGTTGCTGGATTAATGTTAAAACAAGCCTTGTTTCGCAGCTTGGCGGGCAAGGACTCATTGAATGCCATGCATATGCTCTGTGCATCTCTGTAATGTCCTTCGGGAATACGACCCACCGTGATAACCTGATCTCCGATGGAAAAGCTGTATTTATTGTTCGTGAAGTTGACGTTATACCACGAATGGGGATAGATAATATCTACCAATGCCACTTCATATTCCCCACGCAATACCAAAGGAGTTGCCAATTTGGTTGTGAAACTGGTCAACGTGTTATTGGGAAAATAACCCATAGAACTGTTGCTTGGCAGCGTGATATAAACTTGGTCTTCACTCTCCATGATTGTAGGTTGAAATGGGGATGTTAACGCCTGTGGTAGGATTTTTGAATATTATCGACCCAGAGGTTAAAAGATGAAGGATAGCCCAAGAACTTAACAAAATATTCCTTTTTGCCATGGCGGGTTCTCCTTTTCAATATTTTTTCAACTCTAAACAGGCCCTCTTTGTCTTTCTTCACCTTCTGCAACTCCGGTTCATAGAAGGTACCTGTAACTTTCTCCCCAAGATCATCCTCCAAGTCATACACAGGCACGTCCCGCATCTTACGTCTGGTGACGTTAAACACTTCTCTCGTCCAATTTGGGCGGTACCCCTTTTCAAATGTTTGTTTGGCTCTGCTTATGCGAACACGATCTCCCACTATATATTGTGGGTTTTTCTTCTTTTCACGCTTCTTCTTCATGTACAAGGTTTTCCAAATGTCTCCTTCATTGTCTTTTGTCACGAGTATGGGTTTGGTTTGAATGGAGCGGTGGTAAGAGTGATTGTAAGCCCTTACAAATCTGGGTAGCATGTTGATATATTTTGAGGTATCACGGTGGGTAAAGTACTTGTGCATCTTCTCCTTTAACGTGCGGTTATACCGTTCAATCACAGACGCTTTGGTGGTGTTGTTGGTCGTGTAAAAGTGTATGCCTTTTTTCTTCAAAAAGGACTGAAAAATTCTATTGGTAAATTCAGTCCCTTTGTCAGTCTGGATGTACACAGGTTCTCGTTTAGACTCGAGTATTTTCTTGAGTGCTTTCACCAAACTTTTTCCTGTTTTATTTTTGAGAGGAATGACCCAAGCAAATTTGGATAACACATCGATACATGTCAACAGGTACTTGTACCCAGAGTTGTATTGTGATAAAGAAGCCATATCCACCAAATCAAGTTGCCATAATTCATCCATAGCATAGGCCATGACCCGACTCTTTGTAAACTTTTTGCGTACGGGACGATGAAGAGTGTAGGTTTCATTGCCAGCCAACCATTCTCGCACCTGTTTCCGCGTCATCTTATACACTCCATCTTTTTTCACAAACTGATACAACTTCTCAGCTCCACCAAACCCTGCCTCATGCCCAGGATCTCCATAAATTTTGCTCAAATATGCATCCATATTTCACCACTCTGCTAACATTACTTTTACCTGAATGACAACTTTTCATCTAGTGCATCATCATTTATACAGGACATAAAAATATACATTTTCTCTTTTGTTCTCCTTTTTTTTTTTTTAGTTATCAGTTTGTTATTTAAAAAAAAAAATTTATTTTAATTCTTTTTTTTTTTACTTTTTTTGTTCTTTTTTTTTTTCATTTAAATTCATTCTCTTATTTTTTTTTTTATTCTTTTATTGTTTACTCTTTTTTTTTGTTCTTTTTATTTTCATTTAAATTTATTTTATTTTTTTAATTTTTTTTTTTTATTTTATTTTTTTTTCTCACTCTTCTGTCTTTCTCTCTCTCTTTTTCTTCTATCTCTCTCTCCCTCTTTGCTTTCTCTTTTCTCTCTCTCCTATTTCTCTCATTGATATCTCTCTTTTTTATCTCCCTCTCTCCTCTAATCCCTCTCTCTCTCTCTCTTTGCTATTTCTTTTTTTTTCTCTTTTCTATCTCTCTCTCTCTTTATCCTTTCAATCTTTTTTTTTAAAGAAAATTATTATTATAATTATATATATATTATTTTCAATCATCACCACACTACCATAACTCAATGACGATTCCTCATACACTCCAGTACTAAACATGTATAAGCTGCAAACAGAAAATGACAGTTAAACATACATTTTATTAATCAATTTCAAGAGGAACAAAAAAGAAATAAATAAATAATAATAATAGCATTGTCAAAAAATGAGTACTGCACTCAGAATAGGGAGTTAGAGTCCATTTTATGCGTGTTTAGCAACATATCCTTAATGTGCTGCTGCACCATGCTGGTTTTCATGTCAACTGTGAGGAACTGTATTGCTTCCTTCTGTGCTGCTTTGCGTTCTGAGTTGAACAGTTCTCTCACTGGGTACACACATGGGAAAAAGGATAGCAGTACTTCCTCGGTTAGTTTTTGCAAGGCTTGAGAAAAGTACAGATCCACTTTTTCATCCCACGGCATGAGAATACACTGTGGATGGTCCATTTGGCCACCGTAGTTGTTGATGCATCCCTCGCAATTAGCAGTCACAACATCATGAATGAGAGAAAAAAGCGCTCTCACCACCATCATGGATGGCCCAACAGGGATACATGAAGATCGGTTTATACCGTCATACTGTTGGCCAATGAGGTGCATCTCCTTGTCCATGATGTCCTCATCCTCCATCTCCACGTTAACTGTTTCCAGTTTTTCAATCAGTTGGGTTAGTTCTTGATCAGGGATGTCTTCCCACTCCACCTCTTCCTGCTGCTGCTGCTGCTCCTCCTCTTTGTCAACTGTCATTTGCTCCAGTTCCTTGTCTTCTGTGTGGATGACAGGAACCTCTTCGTCCACAAAAACATCATCATCTAGCTCCTCCTCCTCCTCATGGTCCGACTCAATGATGATGATTTCATCATCCTCTTCCTCCTCTTTGAAGCTGAGCATGCGTCGTACAGTGTCCATGACTGAATGACTTGTCTGTCGATGGAGTTCTCGGAGAGGAGCCCAAAGGTTTGGTTCTGGTGCATTGGTAATGGGCGTTGGGTCATTGGGGCTTCTCCCGTTTTCCAGCTGGTGTTCCATTTGAGAAACAACGGCCTGAAGTTGAGATGGAGAAAAGCAGGGTGTCCTATTAGCCAAATTTTGTCATGATATATATATATATTTCCCCACATTCAATAACATTTACTCCTAGCAATCACTATCCTCTTTTACTTTATTACGAACAGCATCACTGATACCCATGAAATTACGAGTGAATTTCCACCATTGCTCAGAAGTTAAATTGATCCCCCTCAGTCCTGGTAACATTTTGTTGTCACGTTTCTCTTTATTTTTATAATACTCACGTACAGCAACATACGTGACCCCCCTGTACTTTTTCACTACTGCAAATCGATCCCCACCCAAATGGAAAGGTTTTGATCCCAATTCAAATTCACACACTTCAAAAGTTTCTTCATGACTGTAATGACACCCTGCCTCTTCTTGCACCTTTAACTTTTTGCCTTTGCTATCAAATGTCACATCCTATACACAAAGACAAAATAAAATGAAAAGATTTAATTTTAAAATGAAGTATAAAATAGGAATGCAATTTGCTCAATGGAGACATGCAAATTTTTCTTCCCCCATGCATCTTTTTTTAAAATATAGAAATATGTCATACATTCAAACAAATAAACCCCCAACAAAAAAAAAAATAAAAATTAATAAATAAATAAACAATAAATAATTAAAAATCTGTCAAACAAATTGAGAAAAAACATGCACAAAAAAAAAGGGAATATAAAAAAGTAATAAAAGTATTCAATGTACATACCTTTATTGCCAAGACATTTTCAGGCAAGCTTCCAGTTCCTGATGACAATGTATCTGTGCGCTGGCGTTTACCATGGTGAGATGGCCAACCAAAAGATTCATCCTCCGGCATTCTTTTTACACTTGGAGTATTCAGCGACAGAACAGATTCCGAATCGGAGGTGCTTGAAGTTTTTCTGCCAGCCATCATATTGGTGTAGAGGTGGTAGTACGTTGTTGAAGTGAGTATGGCACGAGGAGAATGCACAAGTGGCAATGTTGGAGAGGGGGGCAAATGCGCTGCTGTTTATACCCATCGCCCGTATGGTCCCTCCCCCCTTCAGTCACGGACACCATTTCTCTCGTCCAATCCCAAGCGAGGGCCAGTATGATGTCACATCCTTTCTAAAAATCCTTGTCTTCTCATTGGTCTCCCCTTTTATTTTTCATACTCAACACACATACTCAGATATAGTGGGGTCCACTTCCTGCACTCTTGTCTTGATAGTTTCAACAACCTGCATCTTTTCTTACTTCCTCCTCTACAAAAAACAATGGCCATGCCATGAGACATACCCCCATTTCTCGGGCCCCATTTCCTCTGGTCCTGACAGTGTTTAACTCACCTATTGTTATATCTTTTTCCATAGACAATGGGAGTGGTCCCAAACTAAACTTGGTTCATAGTTCTACTGGTACATCGTGTGGCATATTCCATCTTCCCTTGTATCCCTCTCTTCTTCATTCCCTAGTACACACTCCTCTATCTGCACCATCCCAGTGTTGTACTCATCATTGGTCTTGTATAAGTATACAGACATTGTATAAAGTCTTACCATCCATACTGGACCTACAGGGTTCATGTCCCCCATACCCGCATAATTCATCCTCCGGATGGATTCCCCCAGGTTTATGGACTTCCGTTTCCGGATAGATTAAGTAATTAATACTTCCTGTTGTTTTACCGGAAGGATTAACGTATTAACTAATTAATCCCCCTTAATCCCCAATCCTTTCTACAGGGCCTCTACTAGCTGCTGACGTTAATTGCACAAGCAGACGATGTCCCATAACATCTCACATATTTTCAGTGCCTGTTTTGTCATCTTCTCTTCAGTTATTTCACTTCACTAGCATTAGTCTATTATGTTTAATCCATATATTGCCTCACTCTAAACCCCGTGCATGGGTTTATTTGGATGGAAAATGAAGCGTTACAAGAATAAAGGAATCAGTTGCTTGTAAACAAAATAGACGCCATATTGCATTCACAGCTGCATACACCGCTGGACGTTCGGCGTTGAATGAGGGATAAATACCGTCCTTGCAATCATTCAGCGGGCTTTTCAATTTGAAAGTGTGGTTTCTTTGATTGTTCATTAACCCTCATCCTATATATTTACAAACAAAAGATTTCTGTAATCAGAATCTGTTTCATTCCCATTTTAGAATGGTGTGAAATATGGGCACGTTTGAATACACTAAATTCTTTATAATTTGAGAAATAACTGCACTGCACTTATGTTCATTCTTTATGGGACGTCGTCTGCTTGGACAGGATTGTTCCCTTTATTGACGTCATTGAAACAGTGTTATTTTTTTGGCGAAGCGCTTGTATATCGCAGATGCTGGGAGGTAGTTTTATTTGTATTATTGTTTAATTACCTGATATGTAGTTGACTTTAAACTGATACGATTGCTATCTGTTAACTTGCCAGTTTCTACACTCTCAGAAATGTTGGTTAAAAATTATTAGGTTGTTTAAAATATGAACGTACCAACTGTTGGTTTAAAAAAACTGTATGTAAAACATATGTGATTTTTTTTAAACCAACAGTTGGTAGGTTCATATTTTAAACAACCTAAAAACTTTTCTGAGAGTGTAGTGATACATTATTTATCATATTTGTGATTTTCTTTGAATGTGTACTTTAACACAGCACTTTACGTCTCCCGAATGTACTACGGAAGTAGGTGTGAGTAATCTGTCTGATTAAAAGTCGACAAGCATCGAGAATTCTAAAACGCCGCGGTACCGGCAAATTAAAGAGTATCAATTTATACGAAGAGTGCTCAGTCCCGAAATAAAGCACGCGTATATATTGTGGTACATGTCGATCGGCCCATAGAGAAAGGTTATAGTCTTTATCAAGATGTTTGTATTTATTATTTTCTTTATTTTTTCATTTTGTTTTGGGACATCGCTTTTGGTAAAGCCGTATAGGCATAATAATTGATATTGTCCCTTATTTAATACAAACTTATGTCCCAAAACAGATAGGAATCAACTCTATCAACCAGGGAGGAGAGGGAGCTGGAGAGATGTTTGTATTTTTGTATTTTTTTTTTAAATTTGCTGTGAAATTTCTATTGATATTTATGTTATGGGGGGGGGGGGGCGTGGTCCAAACATGTTCCCTAATGTTAAGCTCTGTATGAGCAAACACTGCGATATCTGACGGGAATGTCGAGAAAAGTAATTTAAAAAAAGTAATAATAATAAAATGCTATCTTTATTTTTCTAAATCAGAATATTTCATTTCATATCATGATTATTGCAAATTAAAGGGATTATATAGACCTATAATGTAAATTTATTGGCCTTATTCTGTTAAAAGTCAAGACAGAAAAGGCTTATATAAATATAAAGATTAATTAAGAGTGGCGTATCAAAGATTCTCCTATTGTTATTGGTGGTGTGTCCATGAATGCACGTGCCCCTACTATGTGCTAGCCAAAACCAAATCTGACATTTCTTAGTTACACATCGAATGAAAGGAAATCTGTGCCCCCCCCCCCCACCCCCGGCACAGAAGGAACATGAACATGTGACAAGTCCTTTTTTCCTTTCTTGTCCGAAAATTCAGAATAGAAGGCATCTGATATTTTGTTCGTCAGGCGTGAGCCCCCTCCCCTCCCCCTGCATTCCTGGATACGCCACCAATATAAATAACTGACGTTGAGTTATTTTTGATATTCTGATGTAGCAGTTTGAGACGGCAGGCGAAGAAAACAGTATAGGGGATTGCTCTGAAGCCCTCACCAGCGCAATAGCTAGTGCCTAATGGCTACTAATTGTATGATGAAAAGGGGGAAAACGGCCTCCGTATTTTGAATTGATTTAACTATACTAACCAACAATAGCAACTGACGATATAATTCATTTATTACAAGTCCTAGTTCTGTCTTACCCGCCCCCCCCCTCCCTCACAGGCTTTCATTTTCTCATACTCTCTTATTATCTTATTCTCTCTTACAACCCATCTGTAAAAATGACTCCAATAGAAATGAGCACAAAATAATGATCTTTTGTTGTTGTTGTTGTTTTTTGTTGTTTTTTTGTTCAGTCTTTATACAATGAGATCGACCGCCAACACTATATATGCAATCCCATTTTTCACATCCATGACAGAATAGTAGGGGTGGATCCGGGGGGGGGGGTGAATCGGCTGCGGCCCCCTTTTTGATACCCAACTGGTATACCTTAAGTACACAATAAAAATATAATTGCCTCCTTCATTGTGTACTTTTCCGGCTCTGTACCCCCTCTTTTACAAAATCCTGGATCCACCCCTGGAATAGGAATTACATTCTCTTGAACTACAAACTATAGGCATACGCGGGCTCTTGTCTAAAACGTAAATAAAACTGGAATGAGCACCATTAGTTTGGGAGCCCATGAGGCTAACAATGTCGGTCTATTAATCCTCCGAGAAAACTTATAAAAAGGCCTACCTCGCAAGACTGACGTGACAGTCTCATACCGGTGGCGGATTTAGGGGGGGGGGGCAATCCTGGCCCGTGCCCCCATCTTTTGAAAGAAACTTATACATCATTTTGCCTCCTTTTAGAACTGATAACTTATTATTTATTTTTTATTTTTTTATTTTTTTGCTTGTCAGAGAATTATGTAGGAATATTGGATCCCATAAAATCTGATAACCACCCACTGAGCGACTAATGGAGGGCTTGCGAGAAGATAAAAATACGAATCTCCCTCTAAGCTGTTGACAGCCCTGCATTTGTGTGCCCCCATCTCCCCCCCCCCTTTTTTTTTTTTTTTTTTTTTTTTTTTTTTTTTTTTTTTTTTTTACTGTATTCGCCCCTGTCATGGACTGTCAGTGTCAGACTCATTTGGTTCAGAAGCCCCCTCCAACTACATTGTCGGTCTCTCGGGGCTGTCCGTCTCGTTGGCTGAAGCCAAACTAAACGGCGATCAGCAAACAAAATACTTTGATGAGCCAAGTTTGAGGAAAGCAGACAGAGTTCCATCGGCAACGCCACAACCTCGATCGGGATCGCAGAGGGGTAGACCCTAGCCATGCCGCTAGGGCTATATAGACACCTTCTCGGTCACAATTCAGCTCAGCTATTCTACTTGCATAATCTAACATCTGTCATTTGGCTAGGCGTAATTCGGTGATAGAACATTGATTATATGAATTTATAAATTTTACACATTGAATTTTTCCTCTGGTCCGTTAGAAATATAATACTGGACTGGAATAATATAGTTAGAGTTTCTTCTTATCGGCTGGGCTGGGCTTGCCTTTGGGCGGACATACATCGTCTGCTAGCGCAAGATCTCATTGGATGTGGATCTCACGTGATGGACTACACGCCTATGTACACGCCCACCTTACGTCATCAATAACAACATACGGTTGAACGTGTGTAATACGACAACTTTTTTTTTTTGGGGGGGGGGGGGGGGGGGTCAAGAGCATGCATATTCCCGTTTATCTATTGGACTCATCGAGCCTTAAATATACCTTTTCAGAGATTTAAATTTCATGTAAATCACATTTTTCATAATTTCAAATATATACTAGATGAATTAAAATCATTTCAAAATCCCTGTTTTCATGTGTTAACCTATGGCAGCTGGAAGGCCAAAAGCATGCATATTCCTGTTTATTCATGCGGGGTCTACTGGACTCATCGAGCCTTAACTATACCTTTCCAGAGCTTTAAATCTCATGTAAATCACATTTCTTATATTTTCAAATAAAAACAAAGGGATTTATAATCATCCTAATATTCCTTGTTTTCACGTGTAAACCTATGGCAGCCGAGACTTTTTTTGTCAAAAGCATGCATATTCCCGTTTATATATGCGGGGTCTATTGGACTCATCGAACCATAATTATATCTTTTCAGAGCTTTAAATTTTATGTAAATCACATTTTTTGTATTTTCAAATAAAGACTATGGGAATTATAATCATCCTAAAATTCCTTGTTTTCGCGTGTAAACCTGTGGCAGGCGAGACTTTTTTTTGTTGGTCAAAAGCATGCATATTCCCGTTTATATATGCGGGGTCTATTGGACTCATCGAGCCTTAATTATACCTTTCCAGAGATTTAAATTTCATGTAAATCACATTTCTCATAGTTTCAAATAAATATTATGGGAATTTAAATCATTTCAAAATCCCTGTTTTTGCGTGTTAACCCATGGCAGCTGGAAGGCCAAAAGCATGCATTCCCGTTTATTCATGCGGTGTCTCTTCCACTTTTTGAGCCTTCATTAATCTTTTTCAGAGTCTCAAATTACATGTAAGCCAAATTTACAATAAATTCAAGGTAATACTAGGGGAGCTATAATCATTCTTAAATTCCCTGTTTTCACGTGTTAACCCTATGGCAGATGACTCTGTCAAAAAGCAGGCATGATCCCGGGGATCCATCCTTTCTCTCGTGCAGAAATCAGATTTTAAAAAAGATAGAGTAAGATATGAAATATCAAGAAAAATTTGACATCTTTTCACGAGTTATACCTATGGCGAACGTATTTTCCCCCGAGTCTTTTTAACACAGCAATTTACGCCTGCCAAATGTACTACGGAAGTTGGTGAGAGTAATCTGTCTTGATACTATTAAAAGTCTTTGGTACCGGTACTTCAGGGTAAATATTGCGAAATCGAATGGAATAATTGGGTGGATCGGACAATTATGAGCGGAACTATAGCGGTCGGCGAGTACTCGGCAGGATCATGGGGGCACACAAGAGTAATTCATCCGCTCATCAATAATAATCTGTCTAAACACGATTCTTAGTTACATGAGAAGCAAATCCCAATACAACATACCACTTAGCATGCATCTAACGTGCACCATGAACTAAAGGCATAAAAATATTACACAATTGAGTAATGTAAGAAGGGGCGTTTTTACCTCCCTACCTGCAAACGGAAAGATACAGAATGGATGAATGGTACCAAAAGTTTCAGTAGAGAAAACTCTTCAAAGTGGAAGCAAAATATCTCATATTTTCAAGATATGACATACACTATATAGGGCACACACGAGTAATTCATCCGCTGCCGATGAATTTGGGACTAGCGTAAGATGACGTAATGGTAGCTGATCAAAAATATTCATATAAAATTGAATACTTGTCGGCTGTAAATCTTTTCAAGAGAAATAGTGTTTGGAAGTCACATTCTTTCATATTTCACCCCTATGTGGAAGCTTGGACGCCTTTGGGTATTTTAGAGGAATTATTTGATCTGCAGTGCATTTCCACTGTTCACAGCAGTGAAAAGTCTTAGTTCGTGATAAGCCTCGTTTCAGCCTTCACAGTATTTGATGTAGCCGATTAAGTGCCCAAATAAAGTACCTAATTTTGTAGTACCATCAGTGTAGTTGCTACTCTGTCAGTTAAAACAATTTTTGTAGAGAGATTATTTAAATAGGAATTTTTGATGTGCTTCAATTTAACACGTGTTACTATGGGGGCCCGAATTACTCGTGTGTGCCCTATACCGATCAAGCCTATATAGCGTTGCTAGGAAGGCGTCGGCTGCTAGCGGAGCTTTGCAGATGTTCTGAAATGACTTTCTTACAGGACAAAACATCGTGAAACATCATTGGGGCGTCGATCCCTTCAAGTTAATGTATTTTTATACAATTTGAGACACGATTAATGAGAAAATGTAGAAATAGAGCAAGAAAAGTAAGTTGAATGTAGTTTGCAATGTGGTGATCTGAGTGAAGCAGAATGTACACGATGGGCTATTAGCCTCGGCGTTTTTGTTATGATTCACCCCCTAACGCCCCCCCCCTCTCTCTCCCCCTCTCTCTCTGCCTCTCTCTCTATATTCTTCTCCGTCCCCCCCCCCCTCCCCCCGTCTCAATGAGGAATCCTGCTCGGTATGATGTTTCCAGCGTGAGAAAGAAAGAAATGAATTGAATGTGCATGGACTATCGCTAGAATGTGCTTTTTATTTTCTTTGTTTTAAAGCAAGGGGGGGGGGGCTGCAGTTTTTCTCTACCTTTTCCACTATTGGTCCCATTCATCAATAATAATCCGTCTAAACGCGATTCTTAGTTACATGAGAAGCAAATCCCAATACAACATACCACTTAGCGTGCATCTAACGTGCACCATGAACTAAAGGCATAAAAATAGTACACAATTGAGTAATGTAAGAAGGGGCGTTTTTACCTCCCTACCTGCAAACGCAAAGACTACATAATGGATGAATGGTACCAAAAGTTTCAGTAGAGAAAACTCTTCAAAGTGGAAGCAAAATATCTCATATTTTCAAGATATGACATACACTATAGGGCACACACGAGTAATATTCATCCGCTGCCGATGAATTTGAGACTAGCGTATAGATGACGTAATGGTAGCTGATCAAAAATATTCATATAAAATTGAATACTTGTCGGCTGTAAATCTTTTCAAGAGAAATAGTGTTTGGAAGTCACATTCTTTCATATTTCACCCCTATCTGGAAGCTTGGACGCCTTTGGGTATTTTAGAGGAATTATTTGATCTGCAGTGCATTTCCACTGTTCACAGCTGCAGTTAAAAGTCTTAGTTCGTGATAAGCCTCGTTTCAGCCTTCACAGTATTTGATGTAGCCGATTAAGTGCCCAAATAAAGTACCTAATTTTGTAGTACCATCAGTGTAAATGCTACTCTGTCAGTTAAAACAATTTTTGTGCAGAGATTATTTAAATAGGAATTTTTGATGTGCTTCAATGTAACACGTGTTACTATGGGGGCCCGAATTACTCGTGTGTGCCCTATACCGAAGCCTAGCATAGCGTTGCTAGGAAGGCGTCGGCTGCTAGCGGAGCTTTGCAGATGTTCTGAAATGACTTTCTTACAGGACAAGACATCGTGAAATATCATTGGGGCGTCGATCCCTTCAAGTTAATGTATTTTTATACAATTTGAGACACAATTAATGAGAAAATGTAGAAATAGAGCAAGAAAAGTAAGTTGAATGTAGTTTGCAATACGGTGATCTGAGTGAAGCAGAATGTACACGATGGGCTATTAGCCTCGGCGTTTTTGTTATGATTCACCCCCTAACGCCCCCCCCCCTCTCTCTCTATCTCTGTCTCTTTCTTCTCCACCCCCCCCCCCTCCCCCCGTCTCAATGAGGAATCCTGCTCGGTATGATGTTTCCAGCGTGAGAAAGAAAGAAATGAACTGAATGTGGACTATCGCTAGAATGTGCTTTTTATTTTCTTTGTTTTAAAGCAAGAGGGGAGGGGGGGGGGGCTGCAGTTTTTCTCTACCTTTTCCACTATTGGTCCCATTCATCAATAATAATCTGTCTAAACGCGATTCTTAGTTACATGAGAAGCAAATCCCAATACAACATACCACTTAGCGTGCATCTAACGTGCACCATGAACTAAAGGCATAAAAATAGTACACAATTGAGTAATGTAAGAAGGGGCGTTTTTACCTCCCTACCTGCAAACGCAAAGACTACATAATGGATGAATGGTACCAAAAGTTTCAGTAGAGAAAACTCTTCAAAGTGGAAGCAAAAGATTTTCAAGATATGACATACACTATAGGGCACACACGAGTAATATTCATCCGCTGCCGATGAATTTGGGACTAGCGTAAGATGACGTAATGGTAGCTGATCAAAAATATGCATATAAAATTGAATACTTGTCGGCTGTAAATCTTTTCAAGAGAAATAGTGTTTGGAAGTCACATTCTTTCATATTTCACCCCTATGTGGAAGCTTGGACGCCTTTGGGTATTTTAGAGGAATTATTTGATCTGCAGTGCATTTCCACTGTTCACAGCAGTGAAAAGTCTTAGTTCGTGATAAGCCTCGTTTCAGCCTTCACAGTATTTGATGTAGCCGATTAAGTGCCCAAATAAAGTACCTAATTTTGTAGTACCATCAGTGTAGTTGCTACTCTGTCAGTTAAAACAATTTTTGTAGAGAGATTATTTAAATAGGAATTTTTGATGTGCTTCAATTTAACACGTGTTACTATGGGGGCCCGAATTACTCGTGTATGCCCTATACCGAAGCCTAGCATAGCGTTGCTAGGAAGGCGTCGGCTGCTAGCGGAGCTTTGCAGATGTTCTGAAATGACTTTCTTACAGGACAAAACATCGTGAAATATCATTGGGGCGTCGATCCCTTCAAGTTAATGTATTTATACAATTTGAGACACAATTAATGAGAAAATGTAGAAATAGAGCAAGAAAAGTAAGTTGAATGTAGTTTGCACTATGTTGATCTGAGTGAAGCAGAATGTACACGATGGGCTATTAGCCTCGGCGTTTTTGTTATGATTCACCCCCTAACGCTCCCCCCCCCTCTCTCTCTCTCTCTGCCCTTCTCTCTGTCTCTTTCTTCTCCGTCCCCCCCCCCCCCCCCCCGTCTCAATGAGGAATCCTGCTCGGTATGATGTTTCCAGCGTGAGAAAGAAAGAAATGAACTGAATGTGGACTATCGCTAGAATGTGCTTTTTATTTTCTTTATTTTAAAGCAAGGGGGGGGGGGGGCTGCAGTTTTTCTCTACCTTTTCCACTATTGGTCCCATTCATCAATAATAATCTGTCTAAACGCGATTCTTAGTTACATGAGAAGCAAATCCCAATACAACATACCACTTAGCGTGCATCTAACGTGCACCATGAACTAAAGGCATAAAAATAGTACACAATTGAGTAATGTAAGAAGGGGCGTTTTTACCTCCCTACCTGCAAACGCAAAGACTACAGAATGGATGAATGGTACCAAAAGTTTCAGTAGAGAAAACTCTTCAAAGTGGAAGCAAAATATCTCATATTTTCAAGATATGACATACACTATAGGGCACACACGAGTAATTCATCCGCTGCCGATGAATTTGGGACTAGCGTAAGATGACGTAATGGTAGCTGATCAAAAATATGCATATAAAATTGAATACTTGTCGGCTGTAAATCTTTTCAAGAGAAATAGTGTTTGGAAGTCACATTCTTTCATATTTCACCCCTATCTGGAAGCTTGGACGCCTTTGGGTATTTTAGAGGAATTATTTGATCTGCAGTGCATTTCCACTGTTCACAGCTGCAGTGAAAAGTCTTAGTTCGTGATAAGCCTCGTTTCAGCCTTCACAGTATTTGATGTAGCCGATTAAGTGCCCAAATAAAGTACCTAATTTTGTAGTACCATCAGTGTAGTTGCTACTCTATCAGTTAAAACAATTTTTGTAGAGAGATTATTTAAATAGGAATTTTTGATGTGCTTCAATTTAACACGTGTTACTATGGGGGCCCGAATTACTCGTGTGTGCCCTATATACCGAAGCCTAGCATAGCGTTGCTAGGAAGGCGTCGGCTACTAGCGGAGCTTTGCAGATGTTCTGAAATGACTTTCTTACAGGACAAAACATCGTGAAATATCATTGGGGCGTCGATCCCTTCAAGTTAATGTATTTTTATACAATTTGAGACACAATTACTGAGAAAATGTAGAAATAGAGCAAGAAAAGTAAGTTGAATGTAGTTTGCAATACGGTGATCTGAGTGAAGCAGAATGTACACGATGGGCTATTAGCCTCGGCGTTTTTGTTATGATTCACCCCCTAACGCCCCCCCCCCCCTCTCTCTCTCTATCTCTGTCTCTTTCTTCTCCGTCCCCCCCCCCCTCCCCCCGTCTCAATGAGGAATCCTGCTCGGTATGATGTTTCCAGCGTGAGAAAGAAAGAAATGAACTGAATGTGGACTATCGCTAGAATGTGCTTTTTATTTTCTTTGTTGTAAAGCAAGGGGGGGGGGGGGGGCTGCAGTTTTTCTCTACCTTTTCCACTATTGGTCCCATTCATCAATAATAATCTGTCTAAACGCGATTCTTAGTTACATGAGAAGCAAATCCCAATACAACATACCACTTAGCGTGCATCTAACGTGCACCATGAACTAAAGGCATAAAAATAGTACACAATTGAGTAATGTAAGAAGGGGCGTTTTTACCTCCCTACCTGCAAACGCAAAGACTACAGAATGGATGAATGGTACCAAAAGTTTCAGTAGAGAAAACTCTTCAAAGTGGAAGCAAAAGATTTCAAGATATGACATACACTATAGGGCACACACGAGTAATATTCATCCGCTGCCGATGAATTTGGGACTAGCGTAAGATGACGTAATGGTAGCTGATCAAAAATATGCATATAAAATTGAATACTTGTCGGCTGTAAATCTTTTCAAGAGAAATAGTGTTTGGAAGTCACATTCTTTCATATTTCACCCCTATCTGGAAGCTTGGACGCCTTTGGGTATTTTAGAGGAATTATTTGATCTGCAGTGCATTTCCACTGTTCACAGCAGTGAAAAGTCTTAGTTCGTGATAAGCCTCGTTTCAGCCTTCACAGTATTTGATGTAGCCGATTAAGTGCCCAAATAAAGTACCTAATTTTGTAGTACCATCAGTGTAGTTGCTACTCTGTCAGTTAAAACAATTTTTGTAGAGAGATTATTTAAATAGGAATTTTTGATGTGCTTCAATTTAACACGTGTTACTATGGGGGCCCGAATTACTCGTGTATGCCCTATACCGAAGCCTAGCATAGCGTTGCTAGGAAGGCGTCGGCTGCTAGCGGAGCTTTGCAGATGTTCTGAAATGACTTTCTTACAGGACAAAACATCGTGAAATATCATTGGGGCGTCGATCCCTTCAAGTTAATGTATTTATACAATTTGAGACACAATTAATGAGAAAATGTAGAAATAGAGCAAGAAAAGTAAGTTGAATGTAGTTTGCACTATGGTGATCTGAGTGAAGCAGAATGTACACGATGGGCTATTAGCCTCGGCGTTTTTGTTATGATTCACCCCCTAACGCCCCCCCCCCCTCTCTCTCTCTCTCTGCCCTTCTCTCTGTCTCTTTCTTCTCCGTTCCCCCCCCCCCCTCCCCCCGTCTCAATGAGGAATCCTGCTCGGTATGATGTTTCCAGCGTGAGAAAGAAAGAAATGAACTGAATGTGGACTATCGCTAGAATGTGCTTTTTATTTTCTTTATTTTAAAGCAAGGGGGGGGGGGGGCTGCAGTTTTTCTCTACCTTTTCCACTATTGGTCCCATTCATCAATAATAATCTGTCTAAACGCGATTCTTAGTTACATGAGAAGCAAATCCCAATACCACATACCACTTAGCGTGCATCTAACGTGCACCATGAACTAAAGGCATAAAAATAGTACACAATTGAGTAATGTAAGAAGGGGCGTTTTTACCTCCCTACCTGCAAACGCAAAGACTACAGAATGGATGAATGGTACCAAAAGTTTCAGTAGAGAAAACTCTTCAAAGTGGAAGCAAAATATCTCATATTTTCAAGATATGACATACACTATAGGGCACACACGAGTAATTCATCCGCTGCCGATGAATTTGGGACTAGCGTAAGATGACGTAATGGTAGCTGATCAAAAATATTCATATAAAATTGAATACTTGTCGGCTGTAAATCTTTTCAAGAGAAATAGTGTTTGGAAGTCACATTCTTTCATATTTCACCCCTATCTGGAAGCTTGGACGCCTTTGGGTATTTTAGAGGAATTATTTGATCTGCAGTGCATTTCCACTGTTCACAGCAGTGAAAAGTCTTAGTTCGTGATAAGCCTCGTTTCAGCCTTCACAGTATTTGATGTAGCCGATTAAGTGCCCAAATAAAGTACCTAATTTTGTAGTACCATCAGTGTAGTTGCTACTCTGTCAGTTAAAACAATTTTTGTAGAGAGATTATTTAAATAGGAATTTTTGATGTGCTTCAATTTAACACGCGTTACTATGGGGGCGGAATTACTCGTGTGTGCCCAGAGGTGTATGATAATTACTGACGTCATAAAATTAATATAGGGCGCGCGCGCGCGATTTATAATGCATGCTGATATGTGTTTGAAATAATGAGGGAACTGGGAAATAGTATACAAATAATGACTGCTCATGAGGATGTTGGTGGAAATCAAAGAATTTTAATAGTATCAAGACAGATTACTCTCACCTACTTCCGTAGTACATTTGTCAGGCGTAAATTGCTGTGTTAAAAAGACTCGGGGGAAAATACGTTCGCCATAGGTATAATAACACGTGAAAAGATGTCACATTTTATCTTGATATTTCATATCTTACTCTATCTTTTTAAAATCTGATTTCTGCACGAAAGAAAGGATGGATAGTTCAAAAAACATTTCTTGAACCTTTATTGTCAATAAACGCCACTATAATCCCCGGGATCATGCCTGCTTTTTGACAAAGTCATCTGCCATAGGGTTAACACGTGAGAACAGGGAATTTAAGAATGATTATAGCTCCCCTAGTATTACCTTGAATTTATTGTAAATTTGGCTTACATGTAATTTGAGACTCTGAAAAAGATTAATGATGGCTCAGATAGTGGAAGAGACACCACATGAATAAACGGGAATATGCATGCTTTTGGCCTTCCAGCTGCCATAGGTTAACAAGCAAAAACAGGGATTTTGAAATGATTTAAATTCCCATAACATTTATTTGAAATTATGAGAAATGTGATTTACATGAAATTTAAATCTATAATTAAGGCTCAATGAGTCCAATAGACCCCGCATATATGAACGGGAATATGCATGCTTTTGACCAAAAAAAAGGTCTCGCCTGCCATAGGTTTACACGCGAAAACAAGGAATTTTAGGATGATATGTAAGAGTGTAATTTTGTAATGTTCTGTTATTCTATCAATGTCACAGTTAGCTTTCCATACTCTGCCTCATTTCTATCATTCTATGCCCCTTAAACTCTGCCTCATTTCCAATGCCTAAACTCTTCTCTTCCGATTCAAACATTGCCTCTTTTGTCCTTTCCCCATCAAGTATTCAGGACATGTGTTCTGTCTTCTATTTTTCTTCTAGTCATTTTCTATTGGTTCTCCTTCCCTCTAAGACTATTCTATTTTACCGGACTTGTCCATTTTCTGTTATATCATTCAGTCAGACCGCAGGTCGTATGCAAATGAGCAAAAAGGGCTGATTTTATTTCCAGTGCCTGAAATGGCACACTCTCCTTGTTGCCAGTGGGCTGTTTTGCATGGTCATATTCAAAGTTAATTAAATCAAGAAATATCAATGCTATGCTCATCAAATTTTCTGGAAAGATAGATGGATAGTTTATCAATGCAGACATACCCTGTTTCAGTTATAATTCAAATAATAAGTAGTTGAAAATTAGTGATAAAATAGTGACACAAAATACTTTTCCTTGTAAGATTTCAAGTCAATAAAAGACATATAAAAAGTATATGAGCCACTATTGAAATGCATATGTATGGAAGCGTTGAAGTTTCATCTTTTACATTATCATATTCAAAACATCCATACATTTATGACAGGGTCAGGATCCAGCAATATTCAACCCAAGTACATAATTTATCCTTGAAATTGTCAAGACCATAGAATCCTAGCACTGTGATTGGCTGGCGAGGCCACCCTGCAAGATTATGGCGCGATATTTGAAACCACATGCCACCTGTTGGGTGAACTCTTGACCTCTTGTGCAAACATGGTCCTGGCTGTGACAAACATGTTGATCTATTTTTGGGAAAGGGCTTGTGAAGTAACCAATCAGAGAGCTGGAATCAACTGTTTGAAGGATACAATGTGTACTTTGGTTACATTTTGCTGGATCCTGACCCTGTCATTAAGTGTACATACATATTATTTCAATATTTGTAAAGTATAGATATTGCCCTTTACACTCATGTCAAATTCAGCCTGGCTCATAATAAAACCATGTGAGTTTTTTACAGGTTTACTTTTCATTTCATTTCCATTTTTTGCTCATAAAATAACATTATTTTTCACCAATTTTTTCACATTTTTCATAGACAAATAGAGTATGTCATGAATCTCTAATTCCTCCTCTTTTATTTGATGTATAAATCATGAGAATCAGTAAATGTTAACCAGTCCATTCAATCATTTGGAAATCAGATGTTCCCAGGGATTCCTGCTCATTATGTATTCAGAGACTGACCCAGTCAAGCAAAACTGGAAATAAAATAGAGCACTTTTTGGGGACCTGCGGTTTGACTGCATTGGTTAATCTATAATTATATGTGAGTTTTCTGCAGAGAGCAGTCTGTAGTACTGAACAATAAAGCAGAGCAATATGGACTTCAACTTGTACACTTCATTATTTAGGCTCCATCTTAGCTACTGTTTTAGAGTTTAATTTAATAATTATTTTGGTGCTCCTTCTGATGCTTCGTTTGATTGGTTTTGGTTCCTGAGTGTTTGATTGTGGGGTGAATAAATGAATAAACTGTGAATGCATGAATAAACTGTGATTACTCCAGGAAGATGTACATTTCACCCACTGACACCCTCCTTCAGGATACTATATCAGTTCAAACTAAGAAACTCTACATTTGTATGGTGAGTCAGAAATTTATAAAGCTCAGATATTTCAGTAGCTATTACCTCAATCACCCTCCTTCATTCCTGTGAGCTTACTATCGGGGTCAAACTGCAGGATTTCACCTTCATCTACTCATGAGCTGATCAAGAAGTTACTATAGTTTCTGGTAAAAAGTGAAAGCTGCTCTACCCTCATTTTGTAAGCTGTTAAAGGTGGAAGAAAGATTTCTAGCTGTCTTTTCTGTAATTTTAGACTGGAGAGTTCCACCCTTCTTCATTACAGTTGCATGTTTAGAATTCTTGAGTAGCATTACCTGTGACTGCTATATAACCAGAATTGTTTATGTGGACTAGCTAGACAGTAATTTCCCATGATGTTTCGCGTAGAATTACCAGAAATATTTACTGGAGATGACGGCAAGGATTTCCGACAGTGGATAAAGCGCTTTGAGGTTGCTGTGAGTGTTGGTCCGGAAGCATCAAGCCGTATGCATAATCTCCTCCCTTCACGCTTAGCTGGTTCAGCTTTTACTGTCTGGGAAAGCCTAGATCAATCAAAAAAGAAAAACTTTACACATGTGAAGGAGAAGCTAACTACAGTTTTTGGACGAACTGCTTACCTTGCTACTTTCTAATCGTGCATTAATGCAAGAAGCAGACAGCCTAATGAGCCAATAGAAGTGTATGCTGCTGCTATCACTACACTTGTGGAAGAAGCATTCCCGACGTATGAAGACGTCGTTAAAGAGGGAGAGCAGTTTCGGCGTTTTATTGATGGACTGAACAACTTTCTCCAAGTACGTATTCATGAGATGGGGGCTAAGACATTCCAAGAAGCTGTAGATACTGCCATCCGCATTGAGCGTGCTCACTCGCTTGGATCCAAAGCACCCAAAGAGACTGAACCACAGGTCGCTGCAACAACTGATGTTAGTACTGACCTCTATGACCTGTCACCTTTGACCTACGTGAACAAAAATCTAATCAGTTCATCTCATTATGATGATGCATACTAGTTCCAAGTTTGAAGTTAATGGATCAAATGGTTCTTGAGATATCACGTTAAGGCTAAAACCTGCAATTTCAGAATTGACCTCTATGACCTTTGACCTTTGACCTACGTATCCCAAAATCTAATCAGATCGTCTTTCTATTGCAATACGTACTAGTACCAAGTTTAAAGTTCATACCTCAAATGGTTCATGAGATATCGCATTAACAAAGCTATAACACTTGCAATTTCAGAAAGTGACCTGTGACCTTTGACCTACATACCCCAAAGTCTAATCAGATCCTCTTCCTATACTAGCACCAAGTTTGAAGTTCATACCTCAAATGGTTCTTGAGTTATCGCGAGAACGAGGCTAACACCTAAAATTTCAGAAATTGGCCTCTGTGACCTTGACCTTTGACCTACGTACCCCAAAATCTACTCAGATCATCTTCCTGTGGTGATACATACTACCACTAAGTTTGAAGTTCATACCTCAAATGGTTCTTGAGTTATCGCTATAGAACGAGGCTAACACCTGAAATTTCAGAAATTGGCCTCTGTGACCTTGACCTTTGACCTACGTACCCCAAAATCTACTCAGATCGTCTTCCTATGGTGATGCATACTAGCACCAAGTCTGAAGTTCATACCTTATGTGGTTCTTGAGTTATCGCTAGAACGAGAAACCGGGATGGATGGACGGACAACCCGAAAACATAATGCCTCCGACACCACCTTCGGTGGGCGGAGGCATAAAATTATGCCTCGATGCCTTGCCTGGACCAGGATATGAATATTTCTACAAATGCCAGGAAATTAATATATTAGTATTTCCATTGTTATGCAAAAAAGGTGAAACCACAATTATTGTTCACCTCAAGCTAACAATTAAAAGTATTCAACCATTGCCCAAATTCCACTAGTCTGCCTTTCATTCTTAAGAAAAACACAAAAGACTTCAAAATTACAAGGGGTATGAATAATTTTGTTGTTAACTGTACATACATGTATTTGTATTCTGAAGTTGCATGTAGATGACTCCCAGTTTTTATCACCACATTCAATGTACATATGAATGTACATGATGAACGGGCGACTCTTAAAGGGTCTCTGAGGTCAAAAAAAATAATTTGTATACAGTTAGAATGTATAAAATTAACCCCAAATAACTTTACCCGGCATTCTACAGGTTAGCGGTTAAGGAGTTTGAAGAGAATAAAGGACAGCGTGAACGAACGACGCGCGGAACTCAACTCCAGTTGAGTTCCGCGCGAGCAGTTTTCTATGCGTGTGCGTTTTTTTTATGCGTGCACGTTCGGCAAACGCCAAGACGCGATAGTGGAATTATCGCGATCGCATTATCGCGTTGTCGTCTGTTATGTACAGCGCCGGGGCTGACAAACACTCGAAAATTGATTTGGGGCGGAACTTACGGATAATGTTCAACCCTAATGAAACAACCCAAATAAAATATGAAATGAATGGAGTATACACCGCAAATTTTTTTTATCGAATAGAAAATTGGTTCGGCGCATAAATTACAAAGAATCTACAGACCAAGCGAAACAACAAATAAATTAGAACTAAGACGCAAAATATATTTATCGAATCGAAAATTGATTTGGCGCTTAACTTAGAAATAATATACAACCCAAATAAAATATGAAATGAATGAAGTATACAACGCAAAATGTTTTTTTATCGATGGAAATTCATTTGGCACGTAGCTAATGGATAATATACAACCCAAATAAAACATGAAATGGATGAAGTATACAACGCACAATTTTTATATCGAATAGAAAATTGGTTCGGCGCATAATTTACAAAGAATCTACAGACCAAGCGAAACAACAAATAAATTAGAACTAAGACGCAAAATATATTTATCGAATCGAAAATTGATTTGGCGCTTAACTTAGAAATAATATACAACCCAAATAAAATATGAAATGAATGAAGTATACAACGCAAAATGTTTTTTTATCGATGGAAATTGATTTGGCACGTAGCTAATGAATAATATACAATCCTAATAAAACATCGAATGGATGAAGTGTACAACGCAAAATGTTTATATCGAATAGAAAATTGGTTCGGCGCATAAATTACAAAGAATCTACAGACCAAGCGAAACAACAAATAAATTAGAACTAAGACGCAAAATATATTTATCGAATCGAAAATTGATTTGGCGCTTAACTTAGAAATAATATACAACCCAAATAAAATATGAAATGAATGAAGTATACAACGCAAAATGTTTTTTTATCGATGGAAATTCATTTGGCACGTAGCTATAATGAATAATATACAATCCTAATAAAACATCGAATGGATGAAGTGTACAACGCAAAATGTTTATATCGAATAGAAAATTGGTTCGGCGCATAAATTACAAAGAATCTACAGACCAAGCGAAACAACAAATAAATTAGAACTAAGACGCAAAATATATTTATCGAATCGAAAATTGATTTGGCGCTTAACTTAGAAATAATATACAACCCAAATAAAATATGAAATGAATGAAGTATACAACGCAAAATGTTTTTTTATCGATGGAAATTGATTTGGCACGTAGCTAATGAATAATATACAATCCTAATAAAACATCAAATGGATGAAGTGTACAACGCAAAATGTTTATATCGAATAGAAAATTGGTTCGGCGCATAAATTACAAAGAATCTACAGACCAAGCGAAACAACAAATAAATTAGAACTAAGACGCAAAATATATTTATCGAATCGAAAATTGATTTGGCGCTTAACTTAGAAATAATATACAACCCAAATAAAATATGAAATGAATGAAGTATACAACGCAAAATGTTTTTTTATCGATGGAAATTGATTTGGCACGTAGCTAATGAATAATATACAATCCTAATAAAACATCAAATGGATGAAGTGTACAACGCAAAATGTTTATATCGAATAGAAAATTGGTTCGGCGCATAAATTACAAAGAATCTACAGACCAAGCGAAACAACAAATAAATTAGAACTAAGACGCAAAATATATTTATCGAATCGAAAATTGATTTGGCGCTTAACTTAGAAATAATATACAACCCAAATAAAATATGAAATGAATGAAGTATACAACGCAAAATGTTTATATCGAATAGAAAATTGGTTCGGCGCATAAATTACAAAGAATCTACAGACCAAGCGAAACAACAAATAAATTAGAACTAAGACGCAAAATATATTTATCGAATCGAAAACTGATTTGGCGCTTAACTTAGAAATAATATACAACCCAAATAAAATATGAAATGAATGAAGTGTACAACGCAAAATGTTTATATCGAATAGAAAATTGGTTCGGCGCATAAATTACAAAGAATCTACAGACCAAGCGAAACAACAAATAAATTAGAACTAAGACGCAAAATATATTTATCGAATCGAAAACTGATTTGGCGCTTAACTTAGAAATAATATACAACCCAAATAAAATATGAAATGAATGAAGTATACAACGCAAAATGTTTTTTTATCGATGGAAATTGATTTGGCACGTAGCTAATGAATAATATACAATCCTAATAAAACATCAAATGGATGAAGTGTACAACGCAAAATGTTTATATCGAATAGAAAATTGGTTCGGCGCATAAATTACAAAGAATCTACAGACCAAGCGAAACAACAAATAAATTAGAACTAAGACGCAAAATATATTTATCGAATCAAAAATTGATTTGGCGCTTAACTTATAAATAATATACAACCCAAATAAAATACGAAATGGATGAAGTATACAACGCATTTTTTTTTTTAATCGATTGGAAATTGATTTGGCACGTAACTTAGGAATAATATACAACCCAAATAAAATATAAAATGAATGAAGTATACAACGCAAAATGTTTATATCAAATAGAAAATTGGTTCAGCGCATAAATTACAAAGAATCTACAGACCAAGTGAAACAACAAATGAATTAGAACTAAGACGCAAAGTATATTTATCGAATCGAAAATTGATTTAGCGCTTAACTTAGGGATACAGCTCAAATAAAACAAAATGAATGAAGTATACGACGCAAAATGTTTTATCGAAATGAAAATTATAAGTTGGCGCGTAATTTATGAAGAATCTACAACCCAAATAAAAGATGAAATGGATGAAGTATACATCGCACATTTTTTATATCGAATATAGAATTGGTTCTGCGCATAAATTACTAAGACTCTACTGACCAAATGAAACATTAAATAAATTAGAAATAAAACGCAAAATACATATATCGAATCGAAAATTGAATTAACGCTTAATTAAAGGATAATATATAACCCAAATAATATATGACATGAATGAAGTATACAACGCAAAATGTTTTTTTATCGATTGGAAATTGATTAGGCGCGTAATAATGGATAATATACAACCCAAATAAAACATGAAATGGATGAAGTATACAACGCACAATTTTTATATCGAATAGAAAATTGGTTCGGCGCATAATTTACAAAGAATCTACAGACCAAGCGAAACAACAAATAAATTAGAACTAAGACGCAAAATATATTTATCGAATCGAAAATTGATTTGGCGCTTAACTTAGAAATAATATACAACCCAAATAAAATATGAAATGAATGAAGTATACAACGCAAAATGTTTTTTTATCGATGGAAATTGATTTGGCACGTAGCTAATGAATAATATACAATCCTAATAAAACATCAAATGGATGAAGTGTACAACGCAAAATGTTTATATCGAATAGAAAATTGGTTCGGCGCATAAATTACAAAGAATCTACAGACCAAGCGAAACAACAAATAAATTAGAACTAAGACGCAAAATATATTTATCGAATCGAAAATTGATTTGGCGCTTAACTTAGAAATAATATACAACCCAAATAAAATATGAAATGAATGAAGTATACAACGCAAAATGTTTTTTTATCGATGGAAATTGATTTGGCACGTAGCTAATGAATAATATACAATCCTAATAAAACATCAAATGGATGAAGTGTACAACGCAAAATGTTTATATCGAATAGAAAATTGGTTCGGCGCATAAATTACAAAGAATCTACAGACCAAGCGAAACAACAAATAAATTAGAACTAAGACGCAAAATATATTTATCGAATCAAAAATTGATTTGGCGCTTAACTTAGAAATAATATACAACCCAAATAAAATAAGAAATGGATGAAGTATACAACGCATTTTTTTTTTTAATCGATTGGAAATTGATTTGGCACGTAACTTAGGAATAATATACAACCCAAATAAAATATAAAATGAATGAAGTATACAACGCAAAATGTTTATATCAAATAGAAAATTGGTTCAGCGCATAAATTACAAAGAATCTACAGACCAAGTGAAACAACAAATGAATTAGAACTAAGACGCAAAGTATATTTATCGAATCGAAAATTGATTTAGCGCTTAACTTAGGGATACAGCTCAAATAAAACAAAATGAATGAAGTATACGACGCAAAATGTTTTATCGAAATGAAAATTATAAGTTGGCGCGTAATTTATGAAGAATCTACAACCCAAATAAAAGATGAAATGGATGAAGTATACATCGCACATTTTTTATATCGAATATAGAATTGGTTCTGCGCATAAATTACTAAGACTCTACTGACCAAATGAAACATTAAATAAATTAGAAATAAGACGCAAAATACATATATCGAATCGAAAATTGAATTAACGCTTAATTAAAGGATAATATATAACCCAAATAATATATGAAATGAATGAAGTATACAACGCAAAATGTTTTTTTATCGATTGGAAATTGATTAGGCGCGTAATAATGGATAATATACAACCCAAATAAAACATGAAATGGATGAAGTATACAACGCACAATTTTTATATCGAATAGAAAATTGGTTCGGCGCATAATTTACAAAGAATCTACAGACCAAAAGAAACAACAAATAAATTAGAAATAAGACGCAAAATACATATATCGAATCGAAAATTGATTTGGCGCTTAACTTAGGAATAATATACAACCCAAATAAAATATGAAATAAATGAAGTATACAACGCAAAATGTTTTTATCCAAATGAAAAATATAAGTTGGTGCGTAATTTATAGTGAATCTACAAACCAAATAAAACAAAAAATGAATCAAGTATTCAATACAAAACGTTTATGTCGAATATTACATTGGTTTGGCGCATAAATTACAAAGAATTTACAGACCAAATGAAACAACAAACAAATCAGAACTATGACGCAAGATACATTTACCGAATCAACAATTGATTTGGCGCTTAACTTATAGGAATAATATACAACCCAAATAAAATATGAAATGAATGAAGTATACAACGCAAAATGTTTTTTTAAATTTTTTTAATCGAATTGGAAATTGAACTGGAAATTGATTTGGCGCGTAACTTACGAATAATATACAACCCAAATAAAACATCAAATGGATGAAGTATACAACGCAAACTGTTTTCATCGAACTGAAAATTCAGTTGCCGCGTATATGGAGAATCTACAACCCAAACAAAACAACAGATGAATCGAGTATTTAACGCAAAACGTTTACATCGAATAGAAAATTGGTTTGGCGCATAAATTACAAAGAATCTACAGACCAAATGAAACAACAAATAAATTAGAACTAAGTCGCAAAATTCATTTATCGAATCGAAAATTGAAAGTGAAGACGTTTCTGAATCGATATATCGTTAGGTGAGCTATCGTGATCGATCGACTAGTCTTTGCTCAAGTCTTATTTATATTAATTTTTAGGGGTATTTTATTTTCAAAAATCAATATCTCCTGTATCCTGTCACCGTTGAATGTCGTGTTAAGTTTTCTGGGGTTGATTTTGTGCAAGCTAACTATATACAAATTATTTTTTCAGGCCTCAGGTACCCTTTAAGTCAAAATACCCCAGTTGACAAACATGAATCATACCCCGATGAATCGCTTTTTGAGTCTTTTCATAGCTTGAGAATGTCCTCCCCCTTGAATTGCTTATGGCCATGTACAAGAAGTGAACAAAAGTATGTTACATTATGCAGTAATAGTCGAAAAACGAAAAAGTGGGGGGGGGGGGGGGCAAAATGCATTTTCGCCCCCCCTCCCCATAAAAAAAAAAAAAAAAAATCAGTAGTAAAGGAGTAAAATTGGAGGGGGAACCAAAAAGAAAATAAACAAAAATAAATATTCTGAAAGGTGTGTACGTGCGTCTGTATTGTTGTGAGAGGGTGGGAAAGCGTGTGTGTTTTTTTTAGGGGTGAGAAGACATGGCCCTTGAAAGGTGAGCCCCCTTGAATGTTTGCCCCCCCCCCCCCCCCCAATCTCAAACTGCTTCCGGCGCGCCTGTCCCCCCCCCCCCCCTTAGGCACAATTTTTAGTGATGTTTTCCTGGTAGCTAGGACCCTCGGCTATCAGAATCTGCCTGTTTGCCATAGAGTTAGTGGTGGGTGTGGCCACCAGGGCCGTTGCCATGGCAACGTATCAAGGAAATATAGGAATTTACGAAAATCCCCAATATTTCTAATTAAGAAATTTGAAAAATGACTGGTAAGCATCTAAAAATATGTATTTTGAACTTCCCGATCGATTGAAACCAAAATCTAGGTCATTTGAAGTCACGGTCATGTCAAAAATCGACCGTTACTATGGAAACGGTACCATAAAAAGTGGACAATTTAAAAAAAAAATCTAAACTTATCAGTGTAAAATAGACAGAAAGGTGTCTACACAATCTTAGATTAGATTTTTCTATTAGCTAGGACCCTCAACTTTCATAATCTGCCTGTTTTCCATAGAGTTCAAGGTGGGCGTGACTGCTAGAGCCGTTACCATGGTAACATATAACGAAATACTGAAATTTAGAAAATACCGTATATTTGTCATTTAACAGCATAAAATATATGGTAAGGATTCTAATATATGTATTTCAAGCTGCTCCACTGATTCCAACCACAATCTGAGTCATTTGAAGTCATGGGCGTGTCAAAAAAGGCCGTTGCTATGGAAATGGTCCCCAAAATGTTGATATTTGTGGAAAATATCTATGATTAATCAATACAAAATGGGGAAAAAACTGTCTGCACAATCGTAAATCATGTTTTTCTGTTAGCTAGGACCTTCAGCTCTCATATTCTTCCTGTTTTACATAAAGTTGGTAGTGGGCGGGACCACTAGGGTTGTTACCATGGTAACACACCAGGGATTTGAATTTTAGAAAATACCATTATCTGTAATTCAACATCACAAAATCAAATTGTAATCATCTAACTATATGTATTTTGGGGTGCCCGTTTGATTGCAAGCAAAATCTGAGTCATTGGAAGTCACCGTACGTCATGTCAAAAAATGGCTGTTGCTATAGAAACGGTATGGTGAAATAGTAAATATTTGTGAAAAAATCTATAACTATTCAATACACTGTATAAAGCAAGGGTCTCCACAACCTGAAATGATGTTGTTTTTTTTCTGTTAGCTAGGACCCTTGGTACTATATCCTCCCTGACTGCCACAAAGTCGGATGTCGGGCGACCACTCGGGCTGTTACCATGGTAATAAAATAGGAAATAACATACATCTGTAATTCAACAACGTGACTGTACTACTTATTAGGCATTACATCTATTTCAAGCAGCCCGTTTGAGTGCAATTTTTGTGTGTGTGCTTTCAAGGTCACAGTCAGGTAAAACAATTATAATTCTTATTATCGGTTTGGTCTGAAACTGACGATATGGTGGGTGTGACCACCAGCACCATTACTGTGACAATTAACGCACCATCAGAATATTGGAAATTGTTTGAAAATTACTTATTTCTGTTTTAACAATAGAAAACACAAGATATTGGTCTAAATATACATATTATAAACTGCCTGAGTTATTACAGTCATAATCCAAATCATTTAAGGCCATAGTAATGTCAAAACAGGGTTGTCGCTATGGTAATATTATGAAAATTCAGAAATTGAAAAAAAAAAGTGACATATTTTGTTATTACACAGCAGCAGTTATGTTGCAAATACATTTTCTAACTGTTCGGATAGTTCTGGGCAAGATGTGGGTGTCTGAGTTGATAATTGTGTTTTAATTTGTTACCTTTGCAGTAACAACAATTGATCCTAACTGGTTAGCTGTACTTGAGTAGTTATGCTTCCACCTCTATGCCTTGGCACTGAGAGGGAGGCAGTGGAAGCTTAATATATGGATTAACCTTCAGTCACAGAACCTGATGTATTCATAAGATGATAAACTTGTTGGTTTGTAGCTTAAACCAGTCTACTTGAAATAAATCTGGGGAGATTGGAATAGAATTTTAGCAATTTTCCCCCTAATCCTGCCCATAAGAAATCTGCATGTTCATTAAGGATCAACCGCATGACCAAGGTGGTCTAGGATATGGACTTCATCAGAAACAGGGCGAAAGCATTGAACTTTTGGGTGCCTCATCATAGCTCTAGTCCAGGACTAAAGTGCTGATTGCTGCCTGGAGGTTTTTTATATTTGCTAGAAGGTATTCAAAAGAGCAACTGAGAAGGCCTGTGGTGCAATTGCAGCTCAGCATTCTCACGACTTGCATTATTGGCTACCATCTACGTTCTCTGCTTACTATACTCGTACATGACATCTTGTATGCATAATGTTTATCAAATTCTCCAGCAATTTCTGTCCTTCTCTCTTTCTTTTTGTATGTCTCCCTCACCTCTTCTCTCTTCAATCTAATCCTCTCTCTTTCTTTCTCTCTTCAGTGCTGAATATTTCTTTTCTCTATTGTGTACAATACTTACCTTCTTCAGAAATATTCTTCTTTCTTCTTGACTTCTTACCTTTCCATTATTTAGTATCGTGCAATATTAATTAATAAGCAGTGAAGTATTACTTTTACTTATATATACAATAATATATGTGTTGTTGTTTTTTCAACTTTTGATATGTATATTTCAATTCTTTCTCATGTGATTTCATTAATGGAATTTATTTTACAAACTTTTTACATACTATTTTACATGTTTTAGTACTTTTGCAATTTGTATTAATTTTGTATTTCAGTTGCTGTAAAACATGTACAATTCAGTCTGTGTACTGCTAATCATGTTTTAATAAACCTTTATTGAATTGAATTGAATTGAATTGAATGTATATTAGCCATGGACTTGATGTGTTGGGGACCATAAGACCTATAAGTTTACATATTAGTTGCCCTTCCAGGTAAGCTGCAGTTCTCTTGGCTTTACAGGAGATATAGCCAATAGTTTGTGAGATGGTTCTTCTTCAACTATCTTGCCTTAAGCATGGTTGGATTAAGGATGGGGTAGTGCAGTTTAGTGGCTAAGTCCATGATGTTGTGAAATTAGTGAACACCAGTGGGCAGGGTTTGTCTATATATCTTTTAAAGCTTTACGGCTTTCTGCAGCCTTACTTGAACTGAGTATTCTCTTATTAAAACTTGGTTGACTTTCTTACAAGTCTGATATGGTGAGGCACTCCTATCTGGTTTGAATCACAGGCTGAGAAGGTCATGGTGAGGATATTATCAAATCTTGCTGGTGTTTGGTTTGGCAGAATAAAGTCAGAACTCAGGATGGAGATATAGGTGTCATCTACTTCCACCACTATGTTGGAAGAGAATACAAGTTTTTGAAATGCTGGAAAGGTCTCTATGGTTTGGATGAAGATGATGAGTGAATCCTCATTTCACCCTAGAGGGAATTCAAGTTAGTATAGTTCCGTATGTACTTCTGAAGTCTGTCAATGCCCTCTTGTATATGTTCTTCATGATAGCTCTGACGGGTAATCCTCAACCTCATCCAAAGTAGCGGGTGTTGCTGCAAGAGGAGTTCTGCTGAAAATGCTCCGTACCTCTATTCAAAGGATGCTCTCTAACTTCTGATTCCTAATGGCATCCATTTATAGAACCCCCTGCAGGGGGAAAGTGGAGTAGCTCTCAATCATGTCAACTGCGTGTGGACACTTGTGTACCTCACTTATCAGTTCACAGATGACCGTGAAATAACCATGAACTCAATACCGACACATTGCAGTTTGCAGTACAGACAGAAATTCATTTTATAAAAATAATATCATCACCAACATTATGTTTCGGGTTATAAAATCACAGAAATATGCCACTTTTTTTCTAAAAATAGATTTCTCGATCATATATCTGCCTTCGCAGTGATTATTTGGATATGATCATCGTCTTAAATAATTAACATTTTCAATGCAATCATTCAGGCTGCTTGCAATGGAGATATCTAGCATGTCTAGACTGTTATATTGTTTTTAATGCTAAACTACAACAATGGCACTTTCTGAAATGCCAATATTCTTAAGGTGATGTTGGTGCTCACAGCCACAGTTCAACACCTACCAAGCAGTCAAAGTTATAGTAACAGATCCTGTGTAAAATGAGAACACAGGAGAGTATCTAAAAGTACAGTAGTACTGTTTCAATACTATATGAATTGGCTTATGCAATGAATTTTCAGAAGCCATGCATATCTACTTTAACATTTGCATATCTTCGTTTGCCATAACAAGTGTCCTACCAGGCATAACTAGAGGCCTCCAACCTGGAAAATATTCTTGATCTGGATTTGAACTAATAGGACAATTACGAATTTATGAACTCAGGCACTTGTTTATGATAATTCATTATTCAGATACATGAATATCCCTTTCTTCAAAAACAATATTCACTTTCTTATTATGCTATTCCTTTAGCAACGGCATATTTTCATATGACTGTGACCTAAAATATCCCGGCTTTTGATTGCAATTAAAGGCGCAGCTTCATTTGTGTATAGTTATAGATGCCTACATTGTACTTTGTTACATTACAAATACATGGTGGAAGCACTGTGGTATATTGGTGAAGGCCTTTCACTCTCATACGAGGGTGTCTTGGATTCGATCCTTGATCGGTGCTTACATCCCTGGGCAAGGTATTTTTTGCCCACATTTGTTTCGCTTGACCCAGATGTATGAAATGTGTACCGGGCAATGATAGTTGCAAGGCAGTAATATTACTGATGTGGCTATCCTAGGTAAGTAACATCAATTTATTATTATTTATTATTCTAAAACTCTGATGTTTCTTGGTGCCTTACCATGGTATCTACCTTGACAGTCTCACCCACAACCAACTTTGTGGCTATTAGGAAGCTTTTGATTATGATAGCTGAGGGTCCTAGCTGACAGATAAACACCATCTCAGGCTGTACAGACACTTGTTCTTTGTTTTGTATTGATTAGTTACAGAAATATTCCAATTTTATCATACTGTTTCTATAGCAACAGCCATGTTTTGACATGACGGTGACTTCCAATGACTCAGATTCTGCTTGCAATCAAACAGGCACCCCAAAATACATAAAGTTAGATGGTTACAATTTGTTTTTGTGATGTTGAATTATAGATATATGGTATTTTCTAAAATACAATTCCTTGGTGTGTTACCATAGTAACCACTCTAGTGGCCACGCCTACCCCCAACTTTATGTCAAACAAGAAGAATATGAGAGCTGAGGGTCCTAGCTAACAGAAAAACATGATTTAAGATTGTGCAGACAGTTGTTTTCTATTTTATATTGATAAATCATAGCAACGGCCCTTTTTTACATGCCCATGACTTCAAATGACTCAGATTGTGGTTGGAATCAGTCGGGAAGCTTGAAATACATCTATTAGGATCCTTGCCTTGTATTCAAGGTTGTTAAATATCAAATACATGGTATTGTCTCAAACACCAGTATTTCTTGATGTGTTACCATAGTAACAACCCTAGCGGTCACGCCCACCACCACAATGATGTCAAACAGGCAAATTACAATAGCTGAGGGTCATAACTAATATAAAAACATTATTAAAGATTGTGCAGACACCTTTTTCTTTCTATTTTGTAATGGTTAGTTATAGATTTTTTCACAAATAACAGCTTTTTGTTGGACCGTTTCCATAGCAACCTTTTTTGACATGCCCATGACTTTAAATGGCTCAGATTGTGGTTGGAATCAGTAAGGCAGCTTGAAATACACATATCAGGATGCTTACCATATATTTTATAGCTACTGAATTACAAATATACAGTATCTTCTAAAATTCCAGTATACTTTGATGTGTTACCATGGTAACGGCCCTAGAGGCCACACCCACCACCAACTGTACATCAAATCAGCAGATTATGATAGCTGAGGGTCCTAGCTAATAGAAAAACATACTTTAGGCTTGTGCAGACACCTTTTTGTCTATTTCATATTGATAAGTTTAGAAATTTTTCAAAAATACCCGCTTTTTATGGTACCGTTTCCATAGTAACAGCCATTTTTTGACATGATCATGACTTTAAATGACTCTGATTATGGTTGCAATCGATTGGGCACCTTAAAATACATATATTAAGATGCTTTCCAAGTATTTTTAGATTGTTGAATTGGAATTATATGACTTTTCCTAAAATTCACATTTTTCTTGATCTGTTACCATGGTAACTGTCCTGACGGCCACACCCACCACCAACTTTATGGCAAACAAGCAGATTCTGATAGCTGAGGGTCCTAACTAACAGAAAAAAATCATTAAAAATTGTGCCTAAGGGGGGGGGGACCTTTTCGGTTACTGGCCCATGGACTATAAGAACATAGGACACAATCAAAGCCACAATCAAAGCCACAATTAAGGCAAAATTTCAATTTCAATAGAGTTAGCCTAAACCCCCAATATCGTAGGTTTGGCCACCAACATTTCATTGTGTTTCTTATTTGAAATAAAAATAATTTAAAGGGCATTTCATAGTCATAGATGACCTATAAAAACAAACAAAGTGTTGGGTTTTTTTCAAAACCTAATCTAATATTAGTTACCTCAAGAGTAAGTTTATCTGGGTTCCCTGGTGTTTTTCTTTGCTGCTTGATACTTCAGTTTGCTCAATACACATAATGCTATTTTATTTAGGGACCAAAATACAGTCAGATGCGCTTTTGACTTTAAACAAAAGTTTATTAAAATTTTGATTTAATTTGCAAATTTCTATGACAGAGACATATTACCTCTTGAAAACAAAAACAAAAACAAATGCACAAAAAAAATCATAACGTTTTCTCATGTCAGTTTGGTACATGGTTCACTATAATAGAATTTATCCCCAAATGAGAGCTACAATGCTTTTTAGTCACAGACATATATATAACAATGAAGAATTCATACCATCGAAGCATCAGAAGATTGACATTTTAAGGACATCTATGAAAATAACAAACTGGATATGAAAAGAAAAGATCTTCAAGATGCTTGATTTTCAATATCAAGATTCAAGCCTTTACTTAAAGACAACTACAGGGACGCAATGAATAATAACAAAAAAGTCCTCTGTGACAGTTGGCCTTTCAACAAGAAAGAGTGCTCAAAGAAATTGAAATAAAGTACATACTAGGTTGTCAATTTTAAGGCAGGTTAGACTGTATAGCATAATGAGGAATCTTTTTTTTTTTTTTGTAGACGATACTCAAGAAATATCACTTGTTTCATTTGATTCCATCCTTCACTAACCCAGCTTATGAATGATAATTAAATTGACTTGTAATCTTACTTTCACATAGGTATTCTACAAACACGTTCATAATCTACTACAATTATTCATTAAGGTGGACCAAGTCAGACCTGGTTTAATTTAGTCCACTCATTCAGAAAGCACAAAGTTTTTTAAATTCTTTATTCTGTAAAAGTTACTGTAATTATGTAACAAAAGTAATAAACAAAATAATCCAGTCGAGAAATGAAAACGATACGCTGATTTTATGCTGAGATGTCTTTTGTTCGTCCATTTAGTTACATAATTATGGTAATTTTATAGCATAAGAAGGTTGATTCATAACTGGTGCTCCAAAAATGAGTGGACTAAATCTACCCACTTAAAACCTGAACTAAAGTTAGTATGCGTTTAGGAATACCTCCCTACATCGTTATACTCTCCTCACTTCCAGGTTTCTAGATGCTGTCACAAGCTGGACTTGTGAGTCATCTTGGTGTAACTAGGCATTCTTGCTCATAATAGCATTACAGATTTTAAAAACCCTACCACCTCACACCCTCTCTTTCTTAGTGATGCTTATCCCCTGTTTAGACTACCTAAATTCATTGCATGGCTATACAAGAATCGTATAGCTATATGATAAGTAATTAAATTTTCATAGTCTGAACATCGTACATTTATAAAGAAACGTTGTATAATGAAACGTTATATAGCGAAATGCATGTTTGAGAATCTTTACAAAAGAAAACTTGATAAAGAATCAGCATGCCCTTGTGTCTGAACATCGTATCGTACGAGAATCGTATAACTGGGCGGGGCTTATTGTGTGTGTGCACTGATGAGACCAATCAGCTGTAATATCGTATGCTCCATCGCTGTCCTTGACGTAACCTGATACAACTCATATGGTGTCAGCTGACTTCCCCAAACCTGTTTCTTTACACGATGTTGTAGTCTGTACACTCCTTTCACTATACCATGATTCTTTATATGACGTTGCTTTTTAGGAGTATCGTATAATTTCCCTGTAGTAAGAACAGGCTATCACATATGTCTTATGTCACTGACATAGCTACAAATATATTATGTTCTTGAAATATTTTTAAAAAGGGTTTTTCTCTAAAGAATCTGGATGCTCTGAAGGGTGAAGGGCTGGTCAAACCTCTTCCATAATGATAGTGATAACGAGATTTTCAATTAAAGGGACACCCTGTGCTGTGTGTACATTTGAGTTTGCTCGTGTATATTAATAGTAGGACAGTTGTAGGGAGTACCTTTGATTGAAAATCTCGCAACTGTTATCGTTATCGGCGAGGTCTGACTCGCACTTAAGTGTGCCTATAATTTTAAGGCTTGTATCAATGTCATTAGTCCCTGTAGTTGACAAGGATGTATTGTTTTTCAGCGGTTATGGACTTGGTTGAATAATCTGTTCTTGATGACTTGTGACATGAGACCATGGATGACCTCTATGGTGGACTTGCAGCTGAAGGGTATAAAAGGAGGAGTGAAAAAATGATTAGACATTGAGATATGAGGAGTTGAGTAAGCATTATAAAACTGTTTTCTAGAAAAAAGACCTCTGAAATGTCCAGCATTGTTTGCGTAATATCAGGTATTGCAGAAACTTCAAAGCCACAGAACAGCAATCAATATACATGTGAGCTCAGTGTGATTTTGCCCCTGGGGCTAATAAATAGCCCCTGTAGACCTCCACAGATGCCCCTCTATTTTTTCTTATTTTAGGGAAATCTACATACATTTTCCTACTTTCGGACAAATATTTTTTGTGGCAAATCAAGATCGCCCCTATAATTAGTACCATCATAAAAAAAACATCTAAGATAACAATCTCAACCAGGATCATCATCAGAGCCCCAATTCAGAAAACTTATTTTTCAAGTTACAGTAACTGATATGAGGTACTGGTACTAAAAAAAATATTGCACTTGATTGCCTGTGAGCAAATTTGTCATTGAACTTTGGCACTTGTTATCGATGAAAAGTTATGAAACAGGACCAAGATGTAACCATCATCATCTTAATCTCCAGATCATCTTCTTACTTATCTCTAGTAGCTTTTCCTAGTTTGTCTTAAGCCTTCTTTTAATGGTCAACAGCAAACATGAAGTGACCCCAACATTAACAAAAATCCTCAATGTTAAAGATCAAATCATTATCGTAATAAGAAAAGATTCAGCATATTCATAACGACTATCATTCAACTATCATCTTCATTAAGATCATGATCACTGATCTCCTCACCTATCTCTGGTAGCTTTCCCTAGTTTGTCTTCAGCCTTCTTCTCATGGTCCACGGCAAGCATGAAGCTACCCCGCCCTAGCTGGCTCTCTGCGTTCTCTAGCTTCTCGGAAAGATCTGAGACTTGGCCTATTGTATAGTCTGCATTCTATTATCAATGACAGATGAAGAGAGAGAGAAAGAAAATAGAGAGATGTAGAGCATTATTACATCATGAAATTATCCTCCACCGTTGACTCTAATTGACTCTCCAGTTTTCTCTGTTGGATCAGATACTGACACTTTCCTGAGAAATGTGTTTGCAAAGGCTGGGTGTGACCTATAAACATCTACAGACATCATAGCATTCCTACAAACCCTGAATAAGTGGAGAAAACCCATGTATGTATATGAATGGGACTACAGTTAATGTGTGCTCTATTTATACATACCTACAAATTATTTGAATATAGTCTATCATATAACCTATAATCTGTAAACAGGAAGTATATAAAAGAGAGAGGAGACTGTGGTAGTAGTACATGTAGTTACATTTTATTACAACATACAAAACAAATACAAATAGCTTCATAGTTAACTATTTAAGATGCAAATGAGATGGAATGTGCAACAGAACAAACTTACAATGACATAAGAGGCTTGAAGTTGGACCTCTGTATTAAAGCACTGATCTTAGCATTCAGTTTACTTGCCTATTCTAATAAAAAACATATAATAGCAAAGTGATAGGACCACTAACCTAATCCTTCACCTGACATCAAACCAAATCACAATCCACACCCTATCTCCATCTCTTTGATGAAATGATGCCTGAAGCAAATGAAGGATCCCCAATATGATTTCTGACAACATATAAACTGACAAATGTTGTCTTTGAAACCAAAAACATTTTTCATGAAAATACTGTCAAACCCGCTTAGGAACCACCTGTACAGAAAGACCACCTGTCTATAAAGACCACAATTTTTGTTTCCCTTGAACAAGGTTTCTCATTGAAACATGAATTAAAGGGATCTGTCCATAAAGACCACCTGCTCATAAAGACTGCTTTTCTTGTCTCCCTTGAGTGGTCTTTATATACAGGTTTCACTGTATTGCACATCTGAACATGGCCTATGAGATGATACTCACTGTAAGTAAACTAGATGAGCTGAGTGTGTTGACCCAGTACTTGTTCCAGAGAGATTCTAGCAGCTTCCGATCCAGCGCTGACTTGAAGTATGAGATCTCCAGGCTATAGTATTGTTTGCAGTGCACACCAAAGTCTTCTATCTTGTTTAGTGGAATGGTTTGGTATTCTGATGGCCCATCATCAGGTGGTTTGTAGCCCTGAGAGAGGAAAGAAAAGAGAAGGTTAATTCAAAATGCAGTAATCTTGATGATAAAAATATGTGTAAATCACTGCTAATGTGTGACATTTCAGACCTGAAAGTTTCATAAAACAAAGTGGACCTTTGTTGTGGACTCTTCAAGATATCACTAAAAATAACCCATTTCTCAATGATCACCAGGTGGGCATTTAGTAAAAGTCCATAAGAACAGGATTTTTCTTTTCTTCTTTACTTTAAATTATACATGTACTACCATGATGCAAACTGAAATTATCTGTATCTATTCTGATTCAAACAAGGCAGTTGCATACCAGGGCCTTGTTCATGAAACTTGTTATCAATAACAAGTTGCAATAACTGTTATAAGCTACTGAAATCCTTGCATCTGATTGGCTGAGACCAAATTTGTCATAGAAATGTAGTAGTTGTTTTCTGAAATGGGGCCCTGTTCAGACAACCACTTCAGATAAAACTACAAAATTACATCAGTTTCTGCAATCACTCTTCACCATTTTGTACTTTAGTCAATGAACAATTATGTCTTTAGAAAGCATTACTCACCTTAGGATATGTTCTGAAAGCACCAATGTTCACCTTCCCAGCTGATATCGTTCTCACTGGATCAACCTGCAAGGAGAGACATTATGATATGTTTGATAAAGTCTGGAGGGTATAGGAGATTTGTAATGGTGACTGTTCCAAGTGAAATTGCAATTTTGAGGTGAAAGAATCCATCTGGATCAAAAAGATTAATCCCTCACTGAACAGAGACTCTGGCTATTCATTGTCACCTATCTTCTCTCCAGTGATCACGAGGCAGCAGACAGCAAGAAACTGTGTGAAGAATCACTTGGCTGGAGAAAGTCCACAGGAGTGGATGAAAGCTTGCCTTCTAAATCTATAGGTTGGTAGAAGCTTAAATTACATGTTAAGTTTGAGCTTAAACCTAATCTTGAATTTTGGTAATCAAAGTGAATTTCAAGAGAAACTTTTATCGTGGATTAATTAGATGGGTTATATTGACAAGCAAAATGTAATGCTGGAAATCATGTATTGATATCTTGCACATTCAGTGCAAGTCGGGTTGCATTCTGTAAACATCAATTTTCTGTCATTATCCGTAACTGGGAGAAAGACTATCTGGGGCTGAAACATTATTACATTTTGAAATCTCACAAGGAAACTACTGTAAACGTGGAATATTTCGCGTAGTGGAAATTTTCGCGCACTTAGTTTTGCGTGGCATGAAATTTGTGCGAAAATAAAAACACGCAAATATATTTGCTTATGTATTTTTGATAATTTTGCTCTTGAGCCTAGTGCATTGGCAAAATTAAATAACTCGAAATTCACCTTGCTCGGCCGAGTGAAAACCGCATGAAAATTTCCACTTTTACAGTACAACAGTTTTCAATCAAAAATAAAAAATCTCACAAGGAACTAATAAAAAAAAAAATCAAAATTTCTTGAAATCTGTGAGGATGAATTCCACTTTGAATGTTTTTGTATTATCATTTGAGATAAAATGACATCAAAAATTCTGCAACCCTATACCACATCTGATCTCATTTTGTACTGAAATTCAAATTTTTCAAAATGACCCAGAACTGCATCGTTGTAGATGTGGAGAGAATAGACAGGCCCCTAAAGAAAAGCCAGGGGTGCATGCACACATTCCAATAATGTACAAATTTTGGAAAATAAAACTCACCACAATTCAAATTTTTCAAAATGACCCAGAACTGCATCGTTGTAGATGTGGAGAGAATAGACAGGCCCCTACAGAAAAGCCAGGGGTGCATGCACACATTCCAATAATGTACAAATTTTGGAAAATAAAACTCACCACAATGGCCACAAAAGGTTCTTGGAACTGTTGATTGAGCATTTGTGTTCCTACATCGATACCTGATAACCAACATCCATAACCAGGATGACTGTGATACCAACCGATGGCGTTCTCTAAACGTCCAACCTGTCAAAATGTGAACAGAATCAAAGTCACTTGTTGATGTGACCCAAAGCAATTTGCATGCACTTATAAACAAACTACATGTAAGAAACATTATTCTATGGCCTTTTATTTGCAATTACAAATGTTTTTCAAACTAGAAACTATAATATCTCAAAGTGCTTGGAACTCATGGAGATATCATTATCACCAAATTCAGGATAGGTTTCACAAATCTATCTGCATGAAACTTAAAATGAATTTGTTAACTATGAACAGTTAGAACAGATTTCAAGTAACATGTACATGTAACAGGTTAACATTAGGCCTTATTCTGAAAACTATGCTCTTTTGTGGTAGTAAAAAGTTTGTTTATCCTAACAAATTGAAAGTGTATGAAATAAGCATGTATTATTGGTACTCGTACATAGGTCTCTCTTGACTACATGTATATATGTAGCTTTGCCAAGACATCCAGTGACTTCCCAACCCATATTTGATATGACAATTAACATACTTAACTCACATAAAAGATAACTTGGTTTCAGAATACCTCCCTGATTACAAGTTGATTTTAAAAGAAGCAGTAAATTTAAAGAAACAGATCAGTGGAGGTTTGAGCAAAATACGATAAGAAATATGAAATATCTCTCCCATTTGCCCTGTACCCCCAAAATCATTAATTTTCATTTTCTCTAAAGAAAATATTCAATCATACATGCACCTTAGATATAATATTTGCTCATATGTTTTTACACAAAACCTGTATGAAACAAATTTATTCCTTCATCAAAAACTTAGAAAATTAAAATCTATGAGATTTTCTATACTGAGCAAATGGGAGAGGAGCTGGCAAGATGTTCAAAAATTCATAACTTTCGTATTTCTTGTCGGATTTTGCTCAAACTTTCACCAATCTGTTTCTCTCATTTTTCTTCTTTTATTCAAATCAACTTAATACCAGCATGGACTTTCCCTTGAAGAGGATCAATGCGTACCTGTTTTGCATTTTCAATGTAAGCAGCCATGTATTCATAGGCTGCAGCCTGTGCATTGACCCTTGTCTCTGTTCCTTCTACTGGAAGAGCAAAGCAATCCATCACGATCATAGTCTCTCCATCAACCTGCAACAAATCATGAAAATGTGGTTTGTTAATTATAGCCAGGGCTTTCCCTTAACATTTTTGAAGGTGGCCAGCCGGGCCACTTAAGCATGAGATCCAGGTGGCCAAATGGATTCTTAGGTGGCCCGGATGCTACATTTTATTGATTTGTATCTTACACTGTATTTTTTCGCCGGCCAGCCAGGCCACCGATCCGACAGTTTCAGGCGGCCCGACGCCATTTCAGGAGGCCATTGGCACCCGGGCCACCGTTAAAGTCAAGCCCTGATAGCCATGTCACATTATAAATAGGGTAGAAGAAGAATTGGTCCCATTTTATTAAACCGGGGAGTATTCAAACACTCTTGAGCAAACGAAAAAATGAAATTGTTCAGCCTATATACAGTAAATGGCTTCCTCGCAATTTAGAATTTTGAGACAAACAAGATTACAAATTACATCACTATTGAATAAAATGGGGTTGATAACATCAGTATGAACAGTGATTTTGAATAATTACATGTAGTTTTACAATAATTTTTCTTATTATTCATATCTTTATTAATTTATACATGTAGGGTAATATAATCAATAATTTCTTCTTCTTCTTCTTCTTCTTCTTCTTCTTCTTCTCCTTCTCCTCCTCCTTCTCTCTCCCTCTTCTTTTTAAACCCCCTTTTATTTGATGGTGGGGGTGGAAGGTAATTACTAAAGCCTTAACATGGACTCTTAATTAAATTTTCTAGAGACAATACCCTCCCCCACTTCCCCTTGCCCATCAGAGATTTGATCATTTACTTACATGTAACTAGAAAGGTGCTATATAAACAACAGTTATGACTATTATCATTATTATCAAATAATTAATTAGCTGTTATTCAGGAAGATGTCCCATAAAAAAGTCAGACATAATAACATGAAGGTTACCTTTCCAAGGAGAAGTCCCATGACCTCCAGAGTACCTCCTGATCGTGCATGCATCACCATCTTTAGTAAAGCCAGAGCCGAGATCTTGATATATTTGAAGTATTGATTGCTGTCAAAACATTAAATAGATACAGACTAGAGTCAGTAGAGTGTAATCATCATGCAGCATCAGCGTTGCATTTGTACCAGCAGTTTCATGCACAATCTAGGACACACTCATCGAGGCAAAGAGGTCTTACGGAAGTGTAGCTTGATAGTTGTTTTCAAACCATTTCTTTTTGGGACAGATATGTACATCTTAACTGCAGTCTTTTCCCAATGTATTTCAGATCTTAAAAATGAAACCACGTCCATGTGACTGAATATCACATTTGCCAAATGACTGGATTCATGATCTTTTCAAATGAGACTTGCAACAGATTTTAATCATTTAGAGTCCAATATGAAAGCTAAATTGCGCAATTTCATCTTCCTCAATGCCACTAAACATCAGGGGTACTTGGTTTGGGGGTACTAGGTTATCCCAGATAATTTTTGAGTGATATCCCTGGCCCAGTCAAAGCTGTTTTGTTTTGAATGGGTAATGGGCAAGGAAAATCAGTATCCTACAAGAACAACCCACAAAAGAAATTATGATAATGTGACCATAATTCGTATGACCAAAGTTCGTGGATGGCCTTTGTCTTTTTTAAGCAACCAAAAATTACCTTGTTTCTAAATTTTCTGTTAAAATTGAAATGGATGTCGAATTGTCATATATGACAAAAGATTGCAAAGTTTATGTGCATTCTGAAGGAAAAAAAATGTGACCTCACCGATAAGGTCTAGAAATGTTAATTCATCAAGACGATGCAATATTTCTGAAAATTTTTATGCAGATTGATTTTGTAATTTCACCCAATCATGTTTTTAAATTTATAGCCTAACAAAGTTAAACTCTATTAGGTTGACTAGACTACTACTACTAGACTAGTTCTAACTTTCTTTGTTCAGTTGTTAGAATACGTTAGATGTTCTTAACTCTTTTGCTGTAAATTTGATTATCAAACAAAACATGATATAAATCTATCGTGGTTCATTTAATTATATTTCTAAAGACTAAAAAATAGTTTAATGTGTAGCCTACACAGCTCACCCAATCTACAAAAATCAAACAAACAACAAAAAATACATTTTCAACAAAGTTAACAAGTAGAAAGTCTAAAATAAAAAGTCTAAATCTAGAAACAAACACACACAGAGCCTAGTACAAGCTACAAAGCCGTCATCAATCGTGCATGCATCAATTCAATTACAATTTTGTTTTTCTGTCGGATACAAAAAGTGAAGAAAAAATATGTTAATCATGTTAATGCAGCGCCGCCGCCGGCGGCGGAGCTCCCTGCCGAACAACCCAGCATAAATTGCAACGGTTGGGACCGGTATTAACTTACTCTTTCGTCCAAGGTTTTGCTTGGAGGATTTCATGCTGTTGTTTCTTGTCATACTTGTATATCTCATCAACGTTTTGGACAAGCTCAACATTGTTAGACATCTCCCATGTCTTCTGCGCTATTTCACGATCCATAATCACGGATTATCTTCACAATTTCAGAGAGAAGTTGATTGAAGTTGGCTAGCTCATTCCTTAATCACAAGTGTTGCCAATTTTGAGCATTCGACTTGACACAGGAATTCAATGACGAGCGCGAGCTAGAGCTAGGGTTCTATACATACATGTATGGATAACACAATGATCGATGGTGATATGTTTTGTTTTCGTTTTGGCGTTTCAGGTACATGTAGAATTTTTATATGAGAAACGTAATATTTCGAATCCGTATTTCTAAGAGTGTGGTACATATATACAGGCCTACATGAAAAAATGGATTGTGTGGTCACTCAAATATCACAATTAAAAACTTTTTTTTTTCCCCTCCATTTTTCCCCTGTGCACCCTGTGCACTCGTGCATAAACCTCGACCAAATTTGAGAACTTTTTCTCTTCTTGTGATAAATTTTCAAAACATACAACAAACAAATACGGAAATATATCCTGGATCTGCCACTAGCTGCTTGCTCCTTTTCAATCCCCAAGAAGCAGTGGGGTATCCAGGATTTTATAAAAAGGGGGAGGGCCCGGGAGGGGGAAGGGGAGGGGAGGGGGAGGGGAGGGGGAGGGGGAGGGGAGGGGGAAGGGGAGGAAGAGGGGGAGGGGGAGGGAATCTAAATGCAGGGCTGTCAACTATGTGGAACAGCTTGGAGGGAGATTTGTATATTTTTCTTCTCGCCATCCCTCCAAAAGTCACTCAGTGGGGGCAGGGGCGGATCCAGGATTTTGTATAAGAGGGGGCACACACAAATGCAGGTTTGTCAACTTTTGGAAAAGGGAGACCCCTATTTTTTTGTCTCGCCAGCTTTCAAAAAGTAGCTCAGTGGGAGGGGGGGGGGGGGGGTTTGACAAAAAAAAATTTTTTGCCAGACCTCCAAAATTCGCTGGGGGGGGGGGGGGGGGGGGGGGGGGTTATGAGAGTCCAGTTCCCCTCCATAATTCTCTGACAAGCAATTAAAAAAAAAAAAAGTTTTCGTTCTAAAAGGGGGCCACAATCGAAAAAAGAGGGTCGCAAATGCATACTTTTCTTTCAAAAGGGGGGGGGGGGGAGGAGCACAGGCCAGATATGCCCCCCCCCCCATAAATCTGCCACTGAGTGGGGGGGGGGGGGTATCAGATTTTATGAGGTCCAGTTTTCCTCCATAATTCTCTGACAAGCAAAAAAAAAAAAGAAAAAGAAAGAAAAAAAAAAGAAGTATCATGCAGTTCTAAAAGATATAGATCCGTATTTTTTTCTCTTCTCACCAGCCCCCTCAGCCCTCCAAAGTCGCTCAGTAGGAGGGGGGGGGGGGGGGGGGGGGGTGTCAGATTTTGTGGAGTCCAGAATTGTCTGACAAGCAACAATAACAACAAAATTAAAAGAAAAAAATATCAGTTCTAAAGGGGGGGGGGGTCTTCCTCCTGCCCCCCTTGGGTATGCTAGTGCCATGAAGCTTGCACCACATTACACACCCATGAAAACACAACAATCAGACATTTGAGGCTGCATGCAAAGGATAAGATCTGTCTCTTTTGTGAGTAATTTAAGAGTTGCTGATCAAGGTCATAACTAAGACCTGTGAAGCTTGATGGGCATTTTTCTCCCAAGGATATAGTAACCCATACACCATAAAATCAGAAAATCACATTTGGTGTCAAAAAATTTGGAGATCATGATCCAACATTTCTCATTGATGTCAGCATAGTGGGGGGTCTTTTATGACAAACATTATGCAGCAGGTAGGCCTACTTCTGCAAAATGTTGTATACATACGTGGCCTTCAGAATGTACACTAAATACAAGCAGTACATTCTCAGTGCTAATAAGAGCATCCACAAAACAACAGCTGAACTATACATATTTCTGCTTTCATACAAGAACAGTATAACTGTCTCTTTTAATTTCATCTTCATGTCATTTTCACATTAGGAAATTGCTTTCAAGTTCTTTTAAACACAAGCTCATTTACAAGTATGTACACAACACAAAATACATATATTCTATAAGACGGGCTGGTCTACATACAATTCAGTAAGACACTCCTATATTATAAATATATATATTGAATCACACACACATATTTTAATTGTAAACCATTCAGAAAGAATACTTATTTTATCAAGGTATCAATTAGAGTCATCATTCAGCACTATACACAAATATCTCTTTAATAATAACAGATGAATTCATCTTTTTATAAGTAAATTTGCCACTTGCAATATTTGCCACATTCGATAAACATTAATATGTCGATATATTTCCACATAAATAAGACAATGGAAGAATCTGCAACATTATACGACACAAGCAAATAGATAGAAATACTTCTCACAATTTCATTTTTCTTGGCAATATCTTTCCCTGCAATATGCTTTCTGGGTTACACATAACTATATAAAATAATCGATGAAAAAGAAATACATGTATATATCATATCCCCTTATACAGCTCATATCCCTATGTTCTGGCACATTTGATTAGATATAGGAACAAATGTCAGGGCATTTAAAAATGTGACACAATAATGGATATACCAACAGAAATTTTGGAAAGGGGGGGGGGGGTGGTGTATCATATTTCCCCTACCCCCTCCTTTAGCAATGTCTCTGTCACAATAGGTAACACAGAAAAAATGTATCAGCTAGTTCATGGCCCAAACATACCTGTCAATTACAAAAACAATCTCATGTGCATCAAGTTCTAATATTATAAATACCTGTGGTACATACCTGATATACTTAGGTATGTTGTGGCATATTTTTTCCTCGGTGCTCAAATAAAATTAAGCCCCAGGGTCCACGACAAATCAAGTAATCAGCTACAATCAGTACATTTGAATTAAACTTGCAGTCACTGTCCGATCACTTTCACATTCTTTCATGATCCAAATGTGAAATACATGTACTGTACAATCAGAAAATGGTAAAGATTCATGCTAGTTTCATGCTGCAAACAGCCCCTCTGAACAAATTGCAAAAATTTTGTTTTACAGCAGGAGAAATGCATATAAATACTCTTTATCAGAATGAAAAGACACAGAACTGATGGGCCAGTCTAAGGTATTTTATACAGTGGAAACTCATTATAAAGAGCTCTGATATAACAAGATTCCTGATATAACAAGGTAATTTTGCTGGTCCCATGTCTTTATGTTCTTTTGGTTTTTTACCCTGATAGAAGGAGATTCCTGACATAACAAAGTAATTTTGCTGGTCCCATGTCTTTATATTCTTTTGTTTTTTTACCCTGATATACATGTAAGGAGATTCCTGTTATAACAAGGTAATTCTCATGGTCCCATGTCTTTATGTTCTTTTGGTTTTTTACCCTGATATAAGGAGATTTCTGTTATAACAAGGTAATTTTCCTGGTCCCAAGGTCATTGTTATAGTGTGTTTCCACTGTACAACATAATACCTACTATATTCAAGATCTAAGTATACCTGACAATTGTATTACAATAACAGCCCCACTACAGCTTAGATTAGACCACATACTACAGCTTGGATCAGACCAAATGTGAAGAAAAATTAAACTTTCAATATCAACAATGTTCATTGTTCTATAATGCTTGTTAACTATCAGATACAAAGTTACAAACTACCTTGAGGATTTGCCCTGAAGAAAATGAAATGCAAGAGGGAGGGAGACATAAAACGGTGGAAAGATGGGAGACAAACTATTAACTCTTTATCTGCTTTGGTCGCCTAATGGAACAGTTGATTTTGTCACACGTACGATGAGACATATACTCCCCCCAAATTTGGCAGTCTAGGATTTCAATCCATGGCAGATAAACAGTTAATATAATAGCTGGGGGGGAGGGGGGGGGGACTGAAGAGGAGAAGATGGGACAGATATTTGGAATCACACTATACACAGAAAGAAAATACATTGTAACAAACTGTACATTCATAATAGTCAAGGTGAATTGATGAGGCTCTTAAGACACTGGAAATAAATGCACATTGGATGAATAAAAGCAGAGGAGAACACTACATAGGTCCCATTCCTTCATACATCAGTTAATATAGGAGGCTGGAGCTTGCTATTTTCAGACCCATTCTAACCCTGATTTAGATGTTTTCTCCAAGCAATACTGTTTCAAGACATGAACTGCCTTTCCTTAAATTCAATTGTCCTTTTTTCATGAATTATCTTGGAATGAACTGCAAAGCTGTCTCAGTTTGTAGGTTAAGGCATGGTAAACAATTGCTTTGGTCTATGGCTTACAAGCTGGAATGTTGCTTCTAGGAAAAGTGAATACAGAAACAAGGAATCTTAGCAAGAGAAAAAGCCTGACAATGCAGGTTTAAAACACATTCACAAAATAGTTACTGTTATTGTACGTCTAAAATTGTCTATACTATAAAAATCTATTGGAAAATAAGTTTATGACGTGCATTCAACCAAACCAAATTTCTGTAGCTCAGCTTTGTGATAATTAACATATTTCTCTATAAAAAAATTCATCACTTTTCGACAAAGTTCCCAACCATGTATATTGTTTTCAAGGACATTACATCTTATTAGAACCATGTTAGCACTAAAATAAAATAGTATTTTTGCCAATTTGAAGAACAAAATGTGATCAATTTAGCCCCTAAATAATTCTCGTCACAAAAGGGTTAATGTCTTTCTGGCTCTCAGCAGCAGATATGTGAGAGCAAGGACAGCCTACTCAGCCATTTTACATGCATTATAAAAGAAGTTATAACTTATAACAGGGGGGCGTTTCATGAAAGGACTTGTCAGATATTTTATCCGACAAATTTCCTCTCAGCCAATCAGATGCAAGGATTTCAGTAGCTTATAACAGTTGTCGGATAAAATATCCGACAACTTCCTTTCATGAAACGCTCCCAAGTAAGCTGGATTATAATAACAAATGAACATTGAAAATTACTGACTGAAAACTCTAAGCTTCTGCAAAACTTACTAAGAAGATTTCCAAATTAAGAAATAAATAAAACCTGTCCACCAGGTCAACAATTATTGGTCAACAATTATCGTCTTTTAGATTGACCTGTTACACATAACTGCTTGCTGATATCATACCGTATGATTGCGTGTGGGCTACTGAAGACTACCTATTCTGCAGCTTGGCCAAACTGTTTGCTGATATCGTACTGTGGAACTGATTGTGGACTACTGAATATGACCTGCCCTTTAGCCTGGACAGACTGCTTGCTGATATCATACTGCAGGATTGAATGTGGACTACTGTAGACGACCTACTCTGTAGCTTGGCTAAACTGTTTGCTGATATCGTACTGTGGCATTGGTGTGTGGACTACATAAGACTACCTGCCCTGTAGCTTTGCCAAACTACTTGCTGATATCATACTGCTGAATTGGTTGAGGACTACGTAAGACTACCTGCCTTGTAGCTTGGCCAAACTGCTTGCTGATATCATACTGCTGAATTGGTTGAGAACTACATAGGACTACCTGCCCTGTAGCTTGGCCACATTACTTGTAGATATCATAATGTGACATTGGGTGTAGGGTACTGAAGACTACCTTCCCTGTAGCTTGGCTAAACTGCTTGCTGATATCGTACCATGGGCTTGGCTGTAGCTGCCGAACGTGGACCGAGGTGCTCCTGATGAACTTGTGTTCTTCGACCCAAACTGTTTTCGGCCTACAGAGTGAGAATGCCTGCTGTCTTGGGCTGAGATCGGTCTTTGAGCTGGGACCTGAAAAATAAATACACATTCACACAATACACTTAATATAGAGAAACTACATTTTCAAAGATCTACCGTGAAAAGAATCAACCCAGTGAAAACCAAAGCCAAAACCAATAACTTGTGTGACCTTCAAACTTCCAGTATCAATGTCTAGTAAAATGGAAAAAAATGTTCAAAATTTAAAACAAAGCTGAGAAACAGCTTTCTCTTCATTCTGTTTCAAACGTAATTGAATTTAAAGCTGATAATGCATTATTGTATTTTACATAGTGTCATGAGAAAATAAAAAGAGAATGTGCTCGGCAGAAGGGCCCGAGTATACAGTAAGGTTAAAACTTTAAAATGAATATTTCTTGGAATGTACATCCGCTGGTCGTGTATCCGTTCACAGCCTTCTTTCTTTGAATTTTTTGGTCTTACTTTCAGGCCCTTTCATTTCTCCATCCCAAAGTGTGGTTTATTACTGCCCTGTCTATATAATATGGATTGAACAGCAATCACCCCTTCTGGTACACACATACATGTATGACATACACAAAATGAGTTAATATCCCCCGTTTTAAATAAATCCATACAATGAACTCACTGCAAGCTATCAAGTACCACAGCTCATATAGAAGAAATAGTTGTGACAAGTGCATATGCTCAAAGGTCCATTTATGGAGCTCCAAAATGCTTTCCCTTCCAAAGACATGTACAATCTCTATGGGAGTGAACTATTCAGTCAACCGTGTATGTGACCTATGACTGAGAGCACATCACAACTACCTCTCCTCTCCAAGCTATGTCAGTAAGAACAGTGAAAAAACACGAAAGAGATAACTGATGTGAATTCTGAGACTGCATTCCACTACCTACCAGGGAGTCTGATGTTTCCTTATATCACTGGAGGAAAGTGGGAAAAAATGTACTTAGATTTTTAAGTATCTCTCACTCCTCACATACAAAGTAATGAGCAATCGCTGGGATACTCCCTACACAAAGTTTGGTTGATAAAGATGTACCATGAGACATCTAAAAGAGATTTATTCATTTCCTAGATCAAGTTTGAAATCTGAAGAATCTATACAGATGTTTTCACAGATTCACCTTGGACGTGCCAAATTTGGATTTTTGGTGTAAACTGTGTATAGCATGGTATTTGTACACGCATCTCAGATTATCATTTCTTTTAGAGGGAGGGAATAAGGTAAAGAAGGTTTCTAATGATGAAATGAGCATTTTCTTCAAACTACTGAACTACCAATCAATCCTTCATTACAACTTGCAAAAGAAACAGGACTCCCTGATAGCATACAAATGACGCATGCAAATAAATTTGTTAGACCAATCTACCAGCACGAGGTGAGACTGTGTGCATCTTTTGTAAGAAACCGTAGCTTGATAAATTCACTCCGTATAAAGACTGTTATTTTCCTTGACGGGTCCGTACATACAGGTTTGACTGCAAGCTAATGTTCTTCCCAGCTGAAATGCTAAAAGTGCCCATAATCTGAAGGGACATGTTACTGAAGTGTCCAACCAAAATTTTTGCTCAAAAAAACACCTATTATAACAATAACTTACCAGTCTTGAGCTGGACACAGCTAGGCTCCCTCCGTGATGACCTTTGGTATCCCTAGTGATGGTGCTATTGCGTATGCCGGCTGAGAATGACCTGGTGCGCTGGTGATGACCAGAGGATGGACGTTGCTGACCAAAGCTTGATGCCTGGTACTGGTTCTCATTGCCATTGTATTGACTCTGTAAGAAACAGTTAATAATGACGATGGTAACAATGTTTTCTTTTTTTATAGCACGTACATGTATCACATTGTAAGAGATTATCTTTATGTGCTTCCATATTGCTTGAAAGTAATAACCCACTTTAGCTCCTGCAACTTTGTAACACCCACTTAAAATGTGGGTTGAGACAGACATCTGTAGATAAAATGTCTTATCTGAGAACATACGCACAAGGCAGAGATTTGCCCCCTAAACCTCTTGTTTGAGAGGCAAGTGAATGAACCACTATACCACAGTGCTTCCACAATGAAAAACTCTTCTCAGAGGAAGATATGGGTCTGAACCCTGATTCATTGAATTTATAAACTCTGTATGTTTTTTTAATAACCATATGACAGGGGTACCCCTCAAAATCGATAGCGCACACCATCTCCCCCCCCCCCCCCCCCGGTGTTTAGCAAGAGATAGCAAGAGAGATGGAGAAAAGAGAGGAAGCGAGTGAGAGAGGGAGAGAGAGAGAGAGAGAGCATGCAGTGAGGGGAAGAGAGGGATAGAGCAGTGATGGGAGAGAAAGGGGGGGGGGGGTGAAGAGGAAAACAAAAAACAGGAAAAAGAAGATGAAGTGTGATCCAAGACCGACCCCCCCCCCCCCCTGTTTAGCAAGAGATAGCAAAAGAGAGAGAGAGAGAGAGAGGAAGTGAATTAGAGAGGGAGAGAGAGAGTGTGCAGTGAGGGGAAGATAGGGATAGTGCAGTGATGGGAGAGAGAGAGAGAGACGGGGGGGGGGGGGGGGGGGAATGAAGAGGAAAACAACTAGCACATCAATGATGTGGCGCTCATCCGGCATGCAGCAAAGAAATTGATGCAATTTGTACTTTGAACACATTAGACATTGTAATGAATCGATGAAATGTACATGTATTGGTTACATGCATGTACAGATGATGAAGTGCCTATTGCAGATCTGGCTAAATGTGGTTTTGGAAGGAGACAGTGACATGTAGATATGAATGAAAGTCTGGAAATTGACAACTCAAGTTGCACGACTTCAGTTAAAAGATTTTGGGGAATGTAAATTTTAATAGTTTTACTGTGTGACAGAGAAATTTGAAATAAAGCATAAAGTTAGTCAAGGTGAGGTATCTCTACCAACTGTGAAATCTTTATTGAGAGAGATTTGAAGGTTAAGATTTGTAATAAAAGAGAAAAGCACTGAATGACATAAGTTATGCATTGGTGTAAAAAAAGAATTTTAAGGTTGGGACATTTAAGGGTGGCTTCAGTGCATTGTCCCTCACTGTTTCAAGTCTTTATTAGCTCATAACCCGCTATTGTTGACCACTGTCACTTCTGGGTTCTCGGTTCTGTCGATGATGTCGACAGAAATCATGTAGAAAGGTATAGCCTTTGAAATAATCCAGCAGCCATGGGTTTCATAATGGACAGGGCAAAGAGTTAAAATAAATTTTGTATAAATTACCATAAATAATTTTCTAGATAAAATTTCAAAATTCCGAGTAGAAGTTCAATGAACCTCATGAAAGTCTTCCTCAATAAATGAGGAAGAAGAAGCAAGTTTTGTGATTTTGTAATAAATTTCGCATAAATTAGCATAAATAATTTTCTAGACAAAATTTCAAAATTCCATGAAGAAGTTCAATGAACCTCATGAAAGTCTTCCTCAATAAATGAGGAAGAAGAAGCAAGTTTTGTGATTTTGTAATAAATTTTGCATAAATTTGCATAAATAATTAGCATAAATTATTTTCTAGACAAAATTTTAAAATTCCGAGTAGAAGTTTAATAAACCTCATGAAAGTCTTTCAAATGGAACAAAAAAAAAAATCGAAATCGGTCAATAAATGAGGAAGAAGAAGCCATTTTTGTGATCTTTTTAATAAATTTCGCATAAATTAGCATAAATAATTTTCTAGACAAAATTTCAAATTTCCGAGTAGAAGTTCAATGAACCTCATGAAAGTCTTTCAGATGGAAAAAAAAAATCGAAATCGGTCAATAAATGAGGAAGAAGAAGCAATTTTTGTGATTTTTGAATAAATATCGCATAAATTAGCATAATTAATTTTGTAGACAAAATTTCAAAATTCTGTGTAGAAGTTCAATGAACCTCATGAAAGTCTTTCAGATGGAACAAAAAAAATCGAAATCGGTCACTAAATGAGGAAGGAGAAGCAATTTTTGTGATTTTTGAGAAATGCGCATAAATTAGCATATTTAATGAGTTTCAAAATTCTGTATAGAAGTTTCGAATCCCCCACCTAGTGCTATCATATAAAGCAAACGGAATTAAAATCGGGTAAGAAATGGCGAAGAAGAAGCATTTTGAAATTGTGGACGGACGACAGACGAAGGACGGACGGACGGACGGACGGACGGACGGACGGACGCCTCGCCACGGCATAAGCTCATCTGGCCCATTCGGGCCGGATGAGCTAAAAACAGGAAAAAGAAGATGAAGTGTGATCAAAGAACAGGCACAAAGAACATATACATGTACATATAGCATACTTTAATAACTTGTATTTACTTCAGGACAGGAATTTTTAAAGGGCTAAATTGATCACATTTTGTTCTTCAAATTGGCAACAACAATATTTTTCTTTTACTGCTACATGGTTCTAAAAAGGTGTAATATCTTTGAAAACAATATACATGGTTAGGAATTTTGTCGAAAAGTTGAAAAATTGCCAATTTTGATCAAAAACAATGATTTTGAACCTCTCAATGTGTTGCCAATTTAAGGATTTTAAAGCTTATTCTTGTTTTTTAAATTCCCGGCACCAAACGCAATGTGGTCACGCAACAAAAATGGACATAGTGTGTGCAGAAAATTTTGCTCTTTCTACTCATGCATCAGGTATATTTTTTAGAGCTCTGAATCGAAAGTTATTGAGTAAACCACAAAATGTGGTCAATTGTCTTGAAAGGGTTAAACATAATAGTGTAACTTACTGCAGCAATATTCTCTACACTCCTTTGTCTCTGTAGGTTTTGTCTCACTGAGTTCTTTCTCTGCATTGCAACAGCAGGAGGTGGATCTGCTGTTGTTCTCCCAAATGCCACACCTGTCAAACACAAAAGACATGAAATATGCCTGCTGAACTAATGTACTTGTAACGGAATGCACTTTCAGGGGTGAAGAGAATACAAACTCTGTATTTGGTAATTAGTTTGGGGGTATAATACAGTGTACAGGAGATAGAGGAATTTGTAAGTGTGGACATGCTGAAAATCTTAGGAATAAAATGCATGAATTAATATGTGCAAGATGTAAAATACCATAGGAGAAAATGGGGCCACACATGTCATAAGCAGTACAATTTAGCACAAATGACAAAGCATGCAAAACACTTTTGAAGTGCATGGAATCATGTATACTGTGATATACCGTGTGCAAAAATGGAATGCTGGGACTCATATTTATGGGAAATGATTCATAATGTCTACAAGATCATTTTAACCCTTTGACTACTGAATTCTTTCATTCCCATAGACTTAATACAGGGACCACTTGGTTCCTGTAAGCAACAGGTTAAGATTAAAATCTGCTTTGTCAGGAGCACAGCTCTCACTGATGCTTGAGTTACATGCATGCGTATGCCAGTGTAGGAGTTAGCACTGGTGGTACTTGGGAGTTTAGTGTTGATGTTCATGCTGATTCACCTGTCTGGAGCATGGGAGCACTGGAGGTATGGTGTAGGCGCTTGTTGGGGGTGTGTCCATTCCCCAAGGATGAGCTCAAGGGGGGCCTATGTTTCCTTGCCTCGGCTATACCACAGCAAGCCAAGATCATGACATCACAGATAGGCACAGTGAGAAAGGATACCAGCACAGCAAAGGACACAGGCATACCAGACAAACACATGCAAACAGAAACAGAAATTAGAAAGAAGCACAAATGAAACACAATATTATAAAAAACGAGAATGTTTCTAAATCTCTTTGACTACTCGAGAACTTGCTGTAACACATCACAAACACATTTACAAGCACCATCTAAAATGGAAATTGGTAAATACACACAAAGATTTACAGATCTAGAATAATGTTAAGAATTCATAGGTATAATTGCTCTACACTATTTCTGCAGTGGTGCATCTACCTTCATAGATAAAAATAGAAAGTGCGCTTTGCTAAGTTCTAAAGTTATACTTTTTAATGCAAGTCCATTCACAGAAATATCACCAATCAAAGCATTCAAAATCATGTCTTGATATGTTTTGAATTTCAGTCAAGCATAAATAGGAAGCTACAAATGCAAGCACTAATCAAGAAGTGGTGAATCAGACCCCAGCAATATGCTCACAGTTTCATGCAAAATTATCATACCAATTCATATCAAACCCCCTAAAATTCCTTGCAAAATGAAGGACAAAGATAAAGTTAAGTTCTGGTCATGCGATTACATTGTGAAAGAAACTGTCTCAAAGCAATGCTTAAAGGTTGATATGTCTACATGAAAATTGGTGTGTACTATGAGGTTTTGGAATCATTAAAATGTTAAGAAAGTACACATTCAAAGAAAATCACAAATATAAATAATGTATCACTAGAAACTGGCAAGTTAACAGATAGCAATCGTATCAGTTTAAAGTCAACTACATATCAGGTAATTAACCCTTTCAAGACAATTGACCACATTTTGTGGTTTGGCTCAATAACATTTGATTTAGAGCTCTAAAAAATATACCAGATGCATGAGTAGAAAGAGCAAAAATTTCTGCACATCCTATGTCCACTTTTGTTGCATGACCAAATTGCGTTTGATGCCAGGAATTTTAAAAACAAGAATAAGCTTTAAAATCCTTAAATTGGCAACACATTGAGAGGTTCAAAATCATTGTTATTTGTCAAAATTGGCAACTTTTTCAACTTTTCGATAATGGTTTTAAGAATGTATGTTGTTTTCAAAGGCATTACATTTTATTAGAACCATGTAGCACTATGAGAAAAATATTATTGTTGCCAATTTGAAGAACAAAATGTGATCAATTTTGCCCTTAAATAATTCCTGTCCTGAAAGGGTTAAACAATAATACAAATAAAACTACCTCCCAGCATCTGCGATATACAAGCGCTTCGCCAAAAAAATAACAATGTTTCAATGACGTCAATAAAGGGAACAATCCTGTCCAAGCAGACGACGTCCCATAAAGAATGAACATAAGTGCAGTGCAGTTATTTCTCAAATTATAAAGAATTTAGTGTATTCAGACGTGCCCATATTTCACACCATTCTAAAATGGGAATGAAACAGATTCTGATTACTGAAATCTTTTGTTTGTAAATATATAGGATGAGGGTTAATGAACAATCAAAGAAACCACACTTTCAAATTGAAAAGCCCGCTGAATGATTGCAAAGACGGTATTTATCCCTCATTCAACGCCGAACATCCAGCGGTGTATGCAGCTGTGAATGAAATGGCGTCTATTTTGTTTACAAGCAACTGATTCCTTTATTCTTGTAATGCTTCATTTTCCATCCAAATAAACCCATGCACGGGGTTTAGAGTGAGGCAATATATGGATTAAACATAATAGACTAATGCTAGTGAAGTGAAATAACTGAGGAGAAGATGACAAAACAGGCACTGAAAATATGTGAGATGTTATGGGACATCGTCTGCTTGTACAATTAACGTCCTCCCTTTGACGTCACACATTTAAGCGGCTTTCGGAGAGCTGTTCAGGTGCTATGTCGGGGCTGTATTTTAGCAATTTGTAATTGATAATAATCATTACTTCGAATGTTTGCAAGCGTCGAATTTTGACAAACTTGTCCGGTCTAAGCTTCACCTACGCAAAAATGAAAATTAAGTCAGTTTTAAAAATCAATGAATATCTACTTTAAGAAATTGACCCAATCTTGCTGAAAAGCATATGCACTGCACACAGAAATGGGTATATGGGACTGAACACACACACACATGGCATGAATGTTCGGCCTGAACAACTATTTCTTGTCATATTTCAAATATGCAGGGCATTTGAAGAGCAATCCTTTTCAGGGGACATTTCTACTATGATGTTCTTCCAAACTGACATAAAACAAGTGAATGAGTAAATTACGCAATGCGTAATAAATGTCCCCACCGAAAGTGCAGATCTGTGGAAATTAACTAGCCTGAACCTTAAAACTTCAGTGAAAAAACTTTAGTGAATAAAATAATAATGTTACTGCATGCAAAAGAAGAGAATACCAACAATGCATATATACAACTGAAATATAAAACATGAAAACATTATGAACCTTCAGCCATTTTGAATAAATTTGCATAAATTTGCATGAATAATGAATTTCAAAATTCTGTGTAGAAGTTTGGAAGCCCCCACCCAGCCCTATCAGATAAAACAATCGGAATCAAAATCCGATGTGAAATAGAGGAGAAGTAGCATTTTTCGTCAATTTTGAATAAATTTGCATAAATTTGCATAATTAATGAATTTCAAAATTCTGTGTAGAAGTTTGGAAGCCCCCACCCAGCCCTATCAGATAAAACAATCGGAATCAAAATCCGATGTGAAATAGAGGAGAAGTAGCATTTTTCGTCAATTTTGAATAAATTTGCATAAATTTGCATAATTAATGAATTTCAAAATTCTGTGTAGAAGTTTGGAAGCCCCCACCCAGCCCTATCAGATAAAACAATCGGAATCAAAATCCGATGTGAAATAGAGGAGAAGTAGTATTTTTCGTCAATTTTGAATAAATTTGCATAAATTTGCATAATTAATGAATTTCAAAATTCTGTGTAGAAGTTTGGAAGCCCCCACCCAGCCCTATCAGATAAAACAATCGGAATCAAAATCCGATGTGAAATAGAGGAGAAGTAGCATTTTCTAACATTTGAGCACACACGGACAGACGGACGGACGGACGGACACACACACACACACACACACACACACACACACACACACACACACGCACACACGAACGGAGCCCGTTTCATAGTCCCCTCGGCGGGGGACAAAAATTAGAAAGCACACAAATTATTTTTCACTTTTCCCAGAACTCAACCTTCTCTTAAACTATCTCCTAAGCCATGTTCTGACATGAGGCAGCACACCACAATAAAAAAAAAAGATGGAGTGGCAAAATCAAATAAGATAAGCGTAGTGCACTTCATATTTCTGTATCTTATGACTTACAGATCAAGGAGTAAGGGTAGGGGTCATTGTTGCATTGTGGCTATTGTTGTGCATTCTGTCATAGTCTACTGCCACATTGCCTACTGCCATTCACATACAAGTAAAGTTTTGCCAAGGCATTTTTTAAATGTGGTTTACTGCATCGTGTCTGAATGGGGATCCATGCATCCAAAGTTAAGGCTCGTTCACATATGAAGCATAAAACCTCCTTAAAAAAAAAAAGTTTTTTCTGGTATTAAATGAATGGCAAGTAGGGATGTATGAACGCAACAAAGGTCCTGTGTGTACTCACTTACCTGTGTAGGATACAGAAATGTGAAGGGTAGTACGCTTTAAAAAACCCTGCATTTTTTTGACCAGGTTTACCACTTCATATTTGAACAAGCCTTTGAAGTCAAACAAACCTGTGTAGTTTGTGTATGTCGTTGTCGTGGGTGCTGCGGCTGCCCCTCCTCCACCGACAACAGCTGGCCTCTGCCTACCGCTGCCCCTGCTGCTTGCTACTGCCTGGTTGGACCTGGCCGAAGCTGCGGTGCCGTTTACCATTGGACTGCCCTGTTCTGAGGGTGGGGTAGAGGATTGGCTACCTCTCCTCTGAGCTTGCTGGGCTTCCCTCAGCTGCTGACGGTGCCTGGCTTTCTTCTCTTTCATCATCTAGGCGCAGAGAGAGAGAGAGAAATAGTTAATTTAGATATAACAAGAACAGAGGGGGTACAAAGAGAGAGAGAGAGAGAGAGAGAGAGAGAGAAAGAGAGGGAGGGAGGGTGGGAGGGAGGGAGGGAGGGAGGGAGGGAGGGGGAGGGAAGGAGGGAGGGAGGGTGGGAGGGAGGGAGGGAGGGAGGGAGGGGGAGGGAAGGAGGGAGGGAGGGGGAGGGAGGGAGGGAGGGATAGGGAGGGAGGGAGGGATAGGGAGGGAGGGAAAAATGTTTCAAAAAAACATTTAATAATCTACGAAACGTATCTAGATGTTTGAATAACAGAATATTAGTTGTATGCATCCTCACACATCAACAGGAATATACCTGCATTTGGGTTGCGTTTAGGGTTGCAGGGGCCTTTTAATGAAGCCTTTCTGACATGGTGACAACCTTATGATTCACTTTTAAAATGGAATATCGTGTCATCATTACATGCTATTAAGCATTGTGGAAAGAAAAGAAGTGTCAATAACAGTGTTTTCAGTGCAGTTACCATTCAGTGAAAGTTATATTTCACAAAATACTCCCTTGCTATTCTTACCTCATAAAGTTTTGACCTGTATTCATTCACTGAGAGCTGCACATCATCATCTAAGGGTGGGACCACATCATAACCTAGGTCTATCTCTCCAGCTTTATTCCGAAATCTGAATATTGTTTAAAAAGATAATCAGACTTAAAGGCAATGTCCACCCTGATTACAAGTTTGTTTTAAAAAAAAAACAGAAAAAGAAAAAGAAACAGATCAGTGAAGGTTTGAGGAAATTCTTATAGGAAAAAAGAAAATTAAGAATATTTGAAGTTGTAATCAATCAAACACAAATTGGCAACTCTGTAAAGTATCCTGCGAGCTCTCTCCCATTTGACCTGTACCCCCTAAATCATTAGTTTCCATTTTCTCTAAAGAAAATACTCAATCATAGATGCACCTTAGATATAATCATTGCTCATATGTTTTTATACAAAACATGTATAAAACAAATCTATTCCTTCATCAAAAACTAAGGAAATAGAAATTATGAGATTATCTATACTGAGCAAATAGGAGAAGAGCTCACAAGATGTCACGTTTGTGTTTGATTGATTACAACTTCAAATATTCATAACTTTCTTATTTCTTATCGGATTTTGTAATATCAAGAATTACGTCCAAAAATAAGCCTAAGATAGCACCAGAGAGCATCTATAACCCTAGAGCTTGGACCCCAGTCGCAAGGGACGTCGCGTTTCACACTCGTGATGTGCGCACAATGTGCGCATGTTCGTGCGATCAGAGTCTCCAGTTTGCTAAGAGGTCCAGGCAGGAGAATCTCCAGTTTAGGAGGTGCATGGGGTTGGAGTCGCTGTTTCCTTCTTTTATTCAACTCAACTTAATGCCAGGGTGGACTTTCCATTTAATTAAAAAACTGCACAAACAACATGCATAAATATACATTTTGATTGATAGTCAAGTAAAGAGAGGCATTTCAGATAAAATCTTAATTCCAAGAAGTTCTTTCGAAACATCAAAATCATTATTCCATAAAAAAAACTTTTGAAACTGTTTTCAAGTATTTTATTGTTCTACAAATTTTTTAATGTATTTCTTTGTTTATCAACTTTAACTTTTTTATTGTTTTTTTTTACATCTCCTGTTTCAGTGTGTTATCTAAACCAAAATTCAGTGAGAATAGATAATTACAGCTTAAAGAAATCAAAGGTGATATTTCTTAGCATCTGGGCAAAAAAGTGATTTGAAATGAAGTCATCACATGCAAGTCCACAACATTATACACTCAAAATCGCTTAAGAAATTGCAGCAATTTATAATTTCGCTGTTATACATACCTTGCTACATACGGATGTGAAAGAGCTTGTTTGGCAGTGAGTCTCTTATCTGGATTGAAGTGTAGTAGTTTTCTAACCAAGTCTATTGCATCGGCTGGGGCACCCGGTAATACTTCCTCTATTGATTGTCTATGCCTGGTGAAAAAGATAATATGAAGATAATGTCTAGCTCTGATATTCCGCTTTAACTTCACCATGAAACTGTGTATACAAAACTATACCAATTACAAGCAATCAAGTACCATATATAAATAGCAATAAAATAAAAAGATACACAACAAGTGTGAGAATGAGGGATCATCAATAAAGCATATGATATCATAACCTTGCAGTATATTGACCCCTTGTACCAGAAAAAAACATGTACAGGATATTTTGACATTCTATCATTGATCTCAGATGAATTTTAGTGTCAACACCTGACAGGAACTCCAAATCGACACAATCTCTCAACTTTATCCCGAAGCTCATCGTACAGAAACCCCGACAGATGCTTAAACAAATCCATGTATACACAGCTGTCTGTTGATTCAGTCACCTATGGTGAATAATCTGAATCAGTGTTAACATGCATACCTACCTGAGTTTTGACATGTCTACAAACGTTGCTCCATAGTCTGACTGGATGGCCTCAATGTCCGCCTTGGAGGGTGGGTCTATGATGGCCATGATTCTCTCGAGCTGGTTGAATGTGGATGAACCAGGAAACATAGGCTTTCCTTTTATAAGCTCTCCTAGGATGCAGCCGATGCTCCACATGTCAACTCCCTTGGTATATCTGTAACACAAATATGCATACCACAAAAATTTTACTTTGGAATTTCTTCGAAGCAAAAACAAGAGAAAAACTGCAGTAACTATAAAGCCAGAAACGATTTGGACAAGTGGTCAAGAATTGCGAAAATGTCATGTTGTGAAACTTTCTTGCCACGAAAAAGTTTCTTCATGTCACCGAAGTTTCTAGTTTATACAGCATTCAGGCATTTCTTTAACAAAAAAGAAGAGAAAAACCGTATAGGGAACCTTAATATATATCAACAAAAGAAAGTTGTCTATCGCGAAGAGGTAGGAACATGGAATATTTGTTTTATATAAAAAATTGCACAATGGGAAAAGCATGCAGTGAATGGTATATGCAGTGTAGGTCAGGAGATGAGAAATTGACCAATCAAATGCCTAAATTCCTTCTATTTATTGTATAATAGAACTAGAGACACTGTCAAAAAAAAGACAACAGAGAGAGAGAGAGAGAATAAAGAAGAAAGAGAGATGGCAGAAAAGAGACAGGAAGGTTTATCATTTCACATGAGCACTCAACCCAACTTGTCTTACTCCACCAGGGCCCCGTTTCATAAAACTTGTTATCACTAACAAGTTGCAATAACTGTTATAAGCTACTGAAATCCTTAGATCTGATTGGCTGATAGCAAATTTGAAACGGTGCCCAGGAATGTTATGTTGTACCATCAGATTCAGGTTGAGAAGTGCAGAAGGGAATCAAGAGATAGACAAAGTACACTGCCCAGGGTCCCATTTCATAAAACTTGTTATCAATGACAAGTTATGATAGTTGTTATAAGCTACTGAAATCCTTGCATACGATTGGCTGAGAGCAAATTTGTCATAGAAATGTGGCATTTGTTACTGATAACAAGTTTTATGAAACTGGACCCAGAGGATGTAACATCTCAAGTACTCACCTTTTAGAAGCTAGAAGGATCTCTGGTGCCCGGTACCATCTCGTTGCCACGTACTCTGTAAGTGCAGGATTGTCTTCGCTAAGAACAGCATCTATCTGGTTTATTGAGCGGGCTAGACCAAAGTCAGCTACCTTCACAAAGCATTCCGTGTCCAGTAAGATGTTTGACGGCTGTAGAGGAAAGTTGAAGGTAGAAAAAAAAAGATTTTACATGACTACAGAAATCAGAATGCTGGGGACATTGAAATATTCGAGGTATTCGGGAAAGGTCAAGGTGTTTGGCCATTTGCTGTCCTGTATGTTAACCCGTTGACTGCAGAATCATCTTATCCCCATAGGCTTACTACAAGAACCAACCAGTTCCCGTAGCCAATGGGTTAACAACAATAAAGAAAATTAAACAAGAAAACATGGAAAGTGTCATTTTCCTTATCATTTCATGATTTTACATCTGATCAAAGCTCTATTAGGGCTGCCAACTTAATAGAATCATCAGGTATACTAAAACCTCTGATGGTGTTGGTAACTTATAGACAAAGTATCTCGGACTTGCCTATTTGTATTTTCTCAAAGTTAAGCAAATATAATCACTGCAATGATAACCACAAACCAGTGGCACGTCTGCTCAGAGATTCTTGAACTGAAGCATATCACTAGTAAAGGTCAAATGATTGATGCATCGTTTCTTTATCATACATGTACATGTATCTACAAACGAATAGCTACATTTTCGTTCTACAGATTCTTCTCTGAAACTTTATATCATTGAATGATATCATTGAAAAGTACAGCCATTTCTGCCACACAGTGCAAATTCTCACTTTAGACAAAGTTACACAAATTTTACAATTAATTTTTAAAAACACGTACCAGTTAAATGATGTCTTCACTCTGCCCACAAAAGTTTTATCAACAAACTGTCCATGTTGGGATAAGTTTAAATAAGTTGACCAAAACAAAATGTTCCAAGGATGGCATTACTGCCAGCAAATATTTCCAAGGTATGTGATACTGCACATAAAACAATATCTGATGGACTCTACTTTCTCATTACCTTTTGATCTCTGTGTATGACATTTCCAGAATGCAGATACATGGTTGCATTAATAAGCTGATACATTATATAACGTTTGTGGATGTCCTTTAAGATTCCTCCTTTCTTGATTACAGCATGGAGATCGGTGTCTGCAAATGAAGAAAATTTTAAGAAAACTTACTTCAATGACAGGTACTCATTCAGAAACAAATGTATCCATCTTTTGAGATTAAGTATTCATATTGTAACGACTGTTGGACTAGTATCCCACAGTCTATCATTAAGCAAGGATGCAAGATTTAGGATGCCTTTGTCAACAATTCATAATACCTGGAGCATAATACTTTTAAAAATATGAAAACTAAAAAGATTATCTGTTAGCGAATGCAGAAGTAAAGCAAACATAAATTTATACCCAAAGAGAGCATAGACACGTTCATAACAAAGTATTAATGTCAAATAATATGTATAGTATTTCAAGATCAGGAGCTCAATTTTACATCAAAAACATGTGTTCCAGTTGTTATTTGTATCAAACAAAAAAGGATTTTGAAAAAGACTGCAAATCAAATTTACTCCCTGCTGTAGCGATCACTCGTAGAGAAAGACCACCGGTCTAAAGACTACATATTTTGTTTCCCTTCAACAATGTTTCTCCCTTGGGCAGTCTTTATCCAGGTTTGACTTGATCCTACTCACCCATGTATTCAAATACGAGGTAGATGTCTTTATCATTCTCTGCTCTCATTACATTCAGTAGCTTCACAATATTCTTATGTTCACTGAATTCCTACATGTATGAACAGAGAGAGAGAGAGAGAGAGAGAGAGAGAGAGAGAGAGAAAACAACAACAACAAACAACAGAATTGTAGTAATGAAAATTAATATTTAACAATTTTCCATTTACTGGCCTTAGCTTTAAGAGTAAGAAAAAGTCCTAGCATAGGAAAAAGCATAAGTAGAGAAGGGGAAACACGGTCTTGAAAATTATTACATGAAAGGCATCTCTTGAAATAGCCTTGACATGAATCTAAGCAAATTTATGAATTGTTCTACTTTTACAAAAATTATTAAAAGGGAAGACTGCCAAGTAAAACTTCCAATGTTTGTACCTACATTACATGAACATTATATTCTCATCTTTCAATATTTAAGGACAAATTCAATCCCTATCAATTGAAGATATGAAAAATTCCTGTTGTGTAGAAATAGTGTCAAACATTTCACAGGTTTCAAAAAGAAAGAAAAGCAACGACATCTTCTAAAACCATTTCCATGAAAACTATTACATTATACAACTGAAGGAGGATCCCATTCAAAATCTTCATCATCGCATAAAACTGAAAATGTATGTTTATCAGAGTTTTAGTTATGGTTCAGTTTTATTAACACCAATATGACAAATAGAGTACAATAATACATTTAAGTACTGATTACTGGACAGGATGATTTCCTACCATCTTTGAAGGAATGGTAAAAGAACTTACCTGGAGAAACATTATTTCTCGAAATGTCCTCTGCAGAAAGAAGAGAGAGAGAGAGAGAGAGAGAGAGAGGAGTGGATTATAACAAAATGTCAAAAATATCATTCAAAAAATTAGAGGGGGAAGAGAGTGAGAGAGAGAGAGAGAGAGAGGGGAGTGAAATTTTTTTAAAAAGAGGGAAAGTTAAATGTTAAAATATCATTCAATGAATTTAGATGCATTCTCAAACAAACCTGTGGACATGAAAGCATGCAAATTACAAATTCTTTACACAGCCTGAAAGAAGTTCTTTACCTGCACATAACATAGATAAACCACACAGTTTAAAAGGATACATGTAGTGACTATACATGTACTGATAGCCTTAGTGGCGGATCTAACTACATTTCTACATGTACAGTACGTTTGATCCGCTGTTGAATATTCTTGTAAACGAGCTGTGTATGCAATGTCAGATTTTTGAACAACTTTCTCCAAGGACTCGATCCCAAACTTTCCTGGAGGATAGTCTACTTTGTAAGAGATGATTTGAACCTCCTGCCAATCATCTGTCTCTCACCTGAGCATCTGTCTGATTTCTGAAGGCATCAAAGATCTTTTTCAGAGCAACAACCTCCCTTGTTCTCCTATCGATGGCCTTCCATACGATGCCGTAAGCCTGCAAGGGAAGAACAAGGAAATCAGGTGGATTCTATGAATAATGTTAAAATTGGATCATGTATTTACATCTGTTTGATAGATAAAATCTCACTCATCATACCTCACAATTTCTTGACACAACTTCATTTCTCTGTGGAGTAATAGAGAAATGAAAATGAGCCTTGTTCTGCCATTTTCCGTATAAACCTTTAATGTGGTCATTAACAGCAAAGGTGAATGAAATAGTCGGCATTCCAACACCGAGGGGATTTTTTTTTTTTCGGGGGGGTACTTCTTTGCTTAAATCTTTACCTTCCTCATATTCTCCTTCTCTTTTTTAGCTAATTATATTCTCTATATTTGCCCTCAAATATTATCTCACACTCTCTCTCTTCCACTATCTGTCTTGCCCAAACAGCATACCATGCCTTCTTCTTTGTTGTTTTATTCCATGCCATATCAATACATGTACGTGTATATATATCTCTCTCGCTCCCCTGCTGACAACTCTAGTTTTGTTTTTTGAGTACATAATGAGACTTTCTAAACACAGAATTTTTGCACAGGGCGTGAATTTCATGAATCGATCAAGCAATCCAAAAGTAAGTGATGTGTTAATTTTGGGGGCGCTTCTGATTTCAATGTCAAGCCTTTCAAATGTTTGTTTTTAGGTGGTCCATGACCATCCGTCACATTCCTGAACCCTATGAAAATTAATTCTAGTATTTGTTTTGGTAATTCATCATTCTCATAGCTAGTTGTTAGTTTGCTATGCACATACCTTGTCTTTAGGTCAACGCCTTCAAAATCAAAATTTTAATATTACCAGTCCAAACTCATGACGAGTCTTCCAACAAATTTTTGTTAGAAGCTCTTTAAATACTTTTATCACATGGATTTTTTTCTCCAATATAATACACAAAGGAATCGTTACATATTGTCAATGAGCCCTAAAGCTTGACAGGCCACTAAAAATGGGGGCACACTGAGATCAGCATTTACTGCTTTCATCAAGAGATTGTCTGACTTATGTAATTCAAAAAACTCCTTTTTGATAGTCTTGAAGAAAATGAACAACAGCAAATTGTGAAATAATATGTTGAACCGGTTCCCATTGAAGGATGACAGAGGCATGAAATTTCTACCTTTACTGTAAATGCTGTTATTTTCGCGCCATTAAATTTTCGCGCTGAGCGACCCCAAAACATATTTGCGCTGCACAATTACACGTTCGTATGTACACCCACTCTATTTATTAATTTACACACACGCGGTCCATTCAAATGCATACGGCATGCGCAACTACACACGCGTTCAAAAATGAATTGGACACACACACACACATATTAATGTGCCGAAGCGCACAATTCAACCTGCATAGGAAATCAGGCTAATATTTTTGTGAGTTCTAGAATCCGCGCTTGCAGAAAATAGCGCGAAATCTGTGAAAATTAATGTACCACAAATATTTCTGCATTTACAGTATTACATAAAAACGCCTTAAAGTGCACTCGTCTGGCTTCCCAGATTTTTTTGCAGCTTCTGTCTTGCACACTGTTTTGATCAACATCCCTTCATTGTTCTTTGAAGTAAAACCTACTGCCTTAGCACCCAGCCACCCACATTTACATTGTACATCTCAAAACAACATATCTTCCCATACCCTCATCGTTTGTGCTAACCCAACAATGTAGTACAACAAAAAGTCATTCCTGCCCCCATCTCATCCTTATCTGACAAACTCTCCTACTCCCACACAAGGCGACACCTCTCTCGGTTACCGTTGTAAGATGTCATTATAATCATTAAATTATAAAACTATGTGCCTGTCAATTACTGTTTTTTTATTTTACACATTATCCCCACTATTTTTCCTTTGTTACAAAAGACCTAGCAGGCGTCATTCAATGTTTCTGTAACTTCTTACAAAGTTTCTTCAGCCCATACTTTCCCTCACTCCGAGAACGTATGTACATGTAACACTCCATTGGCTGGATGGATGTATGGTGCCCACCTTTGGTTGTTTCATCACTCCCTAGCGTGAAATTAGTTTGATTTTCATTCAAGAGAACATCAGCCACCTGGGCCTGACCTAAAGCCATTCCCTCCACGTACATGTCGGAAGCGAATGATTTCTGTGCGAAGTTTTAAAGATAGATCTAGATTAAAGTTAGATCTAGATCTAAGTTAGACTCTAACGTTAGATATAGATCTAGCAGAATCTAAGTTAAACCTAACCTTAAAGGGGTTGATTAACTTTGTGAAAAATTCAAAAATCAGCTCAAATGCCGGTGAATTTCTGGGGGTTTTCTGGGGATTTCTGGTGGCATATTCTTTGCACCCGCCATTCATTCATCAACGAGGGGACATAAGTTCAAACTTTTCACTAAACGCTCTCGATTGGAAGTCAGAAGTAAATTTTTTAGCCAGAGGGTAGTATCAGACTGGAACAGGTTGCCTACCAATGTCGTCGAAGCAAAAACTGTGGAAAACTTTAAGAAGTTATTGGACAAGCACTGGTGGGGGGAGAGATTTAAAACTTCCGTTCCTCAGCGCATGTACAGCCATACTATTTAAGTTCAGTAGTTCCATTCAATTGTATAAACTTCAAAGTGGAGACCGGAAATCTACAGGAGAAATCCTTTATTCCGTACCTGATGTGATGTGATGTGATGTGAATTGTGTGCAATCATCTAGATCTAGGTCTAGTCTAGGTTTGCAATTACATGTATGATTACAGCATTAGCTGGAACAGTGATTTTTCTTTTCAATCCTGGGCAAAGTTAATCAATCCCTTTAATGTTAGATCTAAAAGTTAACAGTGTCAGTGAGTTAACTGTTAGTGTTACAAAAAGTCAAAATCTACTAAAGTTCTAACATTATTCAATTTCAAGTAACAATAGGGTGTCCGAAGTCACACTGAAAAGTGTCGGCTTAAAAACGTGCTGATTCAGGGGAAAAAATGGCACAATTTTGGGGGCAAATTCATCCTGTTATTACAATGTGATCTGAATTAATTTTTATCTCATATTTGGAATGTATGGAAAGAGAAAATCCTGGTCATTCTTTTGACACTAGGGGCAAATTTTTAGGCTCACTAGAAAATTAAGATAAGAGATAAATTGCAAACCCTTATATTTGTGTGTATTCAGATTGCCATTTCCCCATGCGTTTCCTATGGGAAACTGAAATTTCTGTTTTACACAAATTTTGTCAATTTTTCGCAATTTTACACTGTGATCTGATATTCAAACCTTGAAAAAAATCATACCATCAGAAAGATTGTAAAATTTCCTATCTGGTCATGTAAGGGTCAAGTTTTTGACATTAAGTATAAAGTCGTAACAGGTTTCGGAAGCTCAAAATTTGGATTTGTGTGTGTCCCATTTCTTAACTACATAGCCTATGGCAGGAAAAAGCTGAAAAATGGTCCGATTTCATTCTCTTATTTTTCAGTAATTAACTGGAATTTTTCATGAAATATCATATTTCTGTCAGTTTGATGGTTATTATTTTTCAAATCCAGAAAGAAAATTTAATATCATTTTGAAATAAGAAAAATAATTTTTTTCTCCGGACACCCTAGTAACAATTTGTCTAAAGACGAAAGTCACAAAACTGATATTTAAAGTCACAAATTAATTTCTGTTAATACACTCTCATCATTGTAATTACAGAGAAAATTGACATAAATAAGGTTTTGGTTTATTTGCTATATTCTCGTTAAAGTGAGAGCCGAAACGATATTTGTCGTTTACCACACATCGGCAAGCAGTTACAGAGATCATTTTACGCCCGACCTAGCGGCCCAGTGATCTTGTCACTTGCCGCATGTCTACTCATTTACAGCATACGAACCTGCAACACAACCACTCAATCAGTTTCAAATAATTCAGCATTACTTACTCCTTTTCCAAGACGCTTCTTGATTTCATATTTGGCCAAAACATGTTCTTCTACTTCAGAGGTCATGATGCTGAAAAACTTCCTGGTTTCGGTGCATTAATCAAATATCTTTTCCATTCCGGGGACAAAATATAGGACAATTTGTCAATAGCACAAGCCGTATCACAACCTACGCTACTCTAAATGCGTGCTAAAAAAAGTCAAGAAGGGAATCTTCATTCAAGAAGAATCCTGATTTATAGAAATCAAAATGTGTGTATTTAGATGTTTATATAATTTTTTTTGAATTATATTGTCAATAGTTGAAATATATTTGATATTAATTAAATCGTATTAATTTTAAAAAGGAATGTAATAGTGAAATGGTTTCCGGTGATGTTGCCTTCTGGGACGACTAGCTTCACGATCTCTCACTGACGTCAGAAAATTGTTTAACCCAATACCTTGTATCAATCATATCTGATTGATACACGTCTGTAAAAACCCAATTACACACACACGCTCCGCCTCCGTTCACAAGTCTTGATACGACGCGACGAAAACCATTGGATAAGAACAAATGTTGTTACATATGTCTATATCAAGAAATGAAGTGGGGGAGGGGGTGCCAGGTGGTGGTCGCACAGTGAGGGCCACCAGGGGCATGTGCCAGACCAACATAGTCATAGGCCTACTCATGTCACCACCCCCCCCCCCCTCCCCATCCCACCATTTGAAAACGGGTGCACGCGGTGGTATGTGGTGGTGCAGGTGTGTGTGTGGGGAGGGGGGCATTGTGGAGGGGGCGGAGTTGCACTTCGCAAGCAATAACATTATTGCAACGTAGATCGAGGCGCCGGAAATACAGAATACTGGGAAGATTAAAAGGGAGCACTGAATGTCTACCAGAGGTGCCACAGAAGCTAGGCAGATCGGTTTCCCCGGGGGTGCATGCACGGGAGAGGCCTATCTGGACCTTGGCTACAGGCGCGGGGCAAAACATCCGAGTCAATGGTGATCCGGAAAAATATCCTGTTTCAGGCCCTGATTTGCGTCGGTTGTCATTGTGGGGAGGGGGTAGGACGTCTGATGGTCCTTTCCCAGCTATACTCATACTTTGCACATTGTGTTAAATGTTCAATTTTATATTTTATCCTTTGTAGTGTAGGCCCTATATAGTCATATATATTTGCGAGCGAGCAATTTTTAAAACTCATTAAATACGTTTTGATTGAAAGTGTTGGACAGGGTTTATTCTTTATCCACAGTCCACACTCTGCATGTTGAATTTGTATGTTTGAAGATGTTTTAGATTTTATTTCAATGCACAATTATAAGAGAAGCGTTCAGATTCGATCTGTTTGACTTTACATGTGCCCCAGTATGAGTTGTGCTTACTTTTTTGAAGGTTGGCTTCAAAACGTCTCCTTAATTTATCCTTAATATTTGATGTTTAAAAGCAACTTGGTTACAATTTCCTTATAAATAAAATGCTTTCTTTGAAAAGAGTAAGGTTATTATAGATTTCCCGATCATATTTCCACTTTTTTGAAATTATGAACTTCATACTTTTTTCATTCAATTTTGTCCCCAAACTTCGGGATCTTGCATATCATAGGGACATAATCTATTTCGCCTTTGGTCGTTCATTTTCGAACTTTCCCTAAATCATTTGTCATCATTGTGCACCAAATTTCGTCACCCCCGGCTGCCAACAAAATAACGATTGCATGAATCAATTTAGTAATTTTGCAATTAATTTCATCATTCAAATTGATCACTCGTTCGTTTTCTACCTGGATATTATGTTATTTGTTTTGTTTGTTTTTGTTTTTGTTTTTTCGTTTCTACCTGATGGAACTTGCTTTATTATTATGTACCGTATGTGTATGCATATCCTTTTTGAACAGCATATAGGTCGAATATTCATTTTCATCACATCAGAATCATTCAGTTGAGTTCCTTAGTCTTTGTTTTACATTCTTTTTTTTTGGGGGGGGGGGGCTAGCATCATTTATGGTTCCAGCTTTGATTCTCTGTACTCATGGAACTGCCTTCATGTGAAATTAGTATTATGTGCATGGGGTACCAAGCAGCTGGGCGGCGGAGCTTCTTTCACATTAGGGGGGGGGGGTACCAGGGTATTTTTTTTAAGGGGCAGCTACAAAGGGTAAACGCAAAGCGAAAAAAGACCATTTTGTGACATTGGTACTATCCAACAAGCGTTCTTCATTTTTATTGTTTATATCTTTATGTGGTTCTGGACACTCCTTCAGCTTCCCAAATTAGCAGCAGCTGTTGTGTAAATGGTCTGATGATCCACGTGCGAGAGAGCGGAACGAGCGAGTAAACATTTTCAGACTTTTTTTCCTTCTAATTCTGAAGTCCTTAGGTTGTGCATTATTTACAACGATATAATGAAAATGACAACCACAAATTAATTTTGGGGGAATGTCGAATGATCTTGTAATTCCTGCAGTGTTGTTTTTCATTATAGGATTACATCGATATCAACATATTTTATGGGATCTGCTTGTATCATACTGTAAGTGGGAGCAAGCTTTGGGGAAATTTTCAGATAATACTGCCCTCAGGCTTACTTGGTGTAAATTAAGGGCACATTCGAGCGAGCGGAATGAGAAATCTTTTGCGGGGGGTGCCCCTCTTGCCTTACATTGTGTTTGTATAATGGGTACCTCTTACTACGTAAAGCGGCACTGATTCTTTGAAGCTATATGGCTTGTTTTGTAAGAAACAGTGGGAAATATAGTTGAAAGGGGCACTTATCAGAAGAGGAAAAGGGCACATATTAGATAGGAAAAGGGGCACTTATAAGAAGTAAAAAGGGAAGGGGGCACTTATCAGATTTGAAAAGAGGCACCGATTAGAAGGATAAAGGGGCACATATCAGACGTAAAAGACACTTATCCAAGGAGAAAAGGGTACATATTAGAGAGAAAAGGGGGCAATTGTTAGATTTTAAAGGGCACTTATCAGCAGGGGAAAAGAAGCACTTATCACAAGGAGAAAGGGCAACTTATCAGAAGGGAACAAGGGGCAATTATTAGCTATGCCAAGGGGCACTTATCAGAAGGAGAAAAAAGGCACTTATCAGAAGGGGAAATGGCACTTATTAGAAAGGAAAAGGAGCATTTGTAAAGAGGGCACTTATTAAAGAGAGGAATGGGTCATTTTTTTCAAGTCAAGCCTCCAGCGAGGAAAATGAATATTTTCACACAAATAAGTTATTTTTCATGCTATGAACAAAAAAAATGACCTACGGAACAATCCATACTTCATCTTCTTCTTTTCAAGAACTACATGTAAATTCCCCTTCTTCCCACTATTAGGAATATTCAATCGCTTTCCTCGTCTTGAAATTTGACAAAAGATTCCTGAGAGATTATGTCTGTACATCTGCAAATTATGCATGTTCAAGGCTTGTATTTACTTTTTCATATTTCTTATGCAACAATTAAGGAGGCATGTATAAAATATTTTTTTAAAAGTGTCCATCTTGTCTTTAGGCCGCGGTTGTAAATTCAATATCTTGTGTATCCGACGAATTTTGATGAAATTCTCAGCTCGAAATTGATTGCATAAAAACGAATTCAATCATGAGTTTCATTAAATTCTGCAGCAGATCGTCAGGTGAAAAGAGTTCGAAAGGAATCTGATGAAAATGATAGAAAAAACAGTATTGAAATAGACTGCCCATGCACTGACCAACTTGAATGACAAATTAATAAATTGTCTTTGTCGTTTTCACATTTCAGAATTCTCATGCAGGATGAAACTGAAGTGAGCAATGAAATCTTATATTATTTTTTTTTTCATGATTGAATATCTGTCAGGGGCCAAATTGCCCCCTTGCCACCCTCAAAAACGCTAGTGGGGGGGGGGGGGGGGCAAAATCGTTTTTTGCCTCCCTCTTCATGCATAGTACAGGCCTACAAGTATAAGTTAAGATTTAAAGTACTCTAGATCAAAGTTTCTTATTCCAAGATCAAAATATTCTATATACTATTAATACTACAGGGATTTTAACACTCCCAGGGGCCCGTGACTCCTAATTCTGATTGGCTGAAAATAAAGTTGCGTTTGATTTTCCGAGTTGGGTACAAACGCAAGTTTTGTGCAACGGGCCCCAGAAAAACCTTGTCTAAATTGTGAAAAGTAAGAATAATCCTACATGTCTGGATTTTGAATCAATAAAGGAATTTGAATTTGAATATGAATGTAAAAGTCTCCTGCATTCAATTCTGACTTTTAGCTGGGATTGCCAGTGAATAATATTTAGCAGCTCAGAACCTGTATAGAATGACGAGATTTTAAATTCTCTCTCGACTCAACCCAAGTCACAAAGAACAAGGGGGGGGGGGGGGGGTTGTAACAAGTAAACTTTCCCTCCAAACACCTGTCGGACAGGGGTAGGGGTAAAGAGTCATAAATTAAGGGTAGGGTTAACTCTTACTGTGCCGAGTGGTGTAGCTCTCTTTAATATTTTATCAAAACGTGATCACAAAACATTGTGTACAAAAGTTGTAGGAAATTTATTACCATTTCTTAGATAATACCAAACATTATTATTTGACCCAACTTTATGCATAAGAATTATTGAAAATTATGTTTGAGTTTCTTTTTTGTCTATTTTTTTTTTGTTTCTCATTTGTTTACTCTTGCTTAATGTTGTAATGGGGTCCGCTCGCTAGTCATAAGGACCGCTATTCATAATAAAACATAAGGGTCACTATTCATAAGGTCATTATTCATAAGGCCCGCCATTCATAATAAGACATAAGGGTCGCTATTCATAATCGAAGAAGAGGGTCATTATTCATAATCAAGAAGAGGGTCGCTATTCATAATCGAAGAAGAGGGTCGCTATTCATAATCAAAGAAGAGGGTCGCTATTCATAATCGGAGAAGAGGGTCGCTATTCATAATCGGAGAAGCGGGCCGTTATGCATAATAGAAGAAAAGGTTAGCTATTCATAATAGATGAAAAGAGAGTCGCTATTCATAATTGAAGAAAAGGGTCGCTATTTAAATCAAATAAGAAAGGGAAATGGATGAAGGACAACCCCCCGGTACTGTATTTAAGAAAGTCTTAAAATGCATTTCCGGCTTTTGTCAAATATATCGCTTTTTTTTTAAAGTGAACTATATTTATTAATGTTCCCTACACTTTGAAAGGTGCTTTACCAATGCCTTAATAATTAAAAAAAACCGATGTCTAATTTATACATCTACAGTGTGCTAAACCATGATCTCAGTTCATTAACATTACTAACTTGCTTAATTTCATTATTTTCTTTGAAATCTTGATTTTGGTCTTCCTAATCACAATATATATAAAAAAAAATCATTAAAAAATTATGACCATGTTGATCGATTGTGATCCTATCATGGTCATCATCCTCTTCCTCCTGATCATATTATTTGATCATGTCATTTATTGAAGGTGAAATATTGATGATACAGGCCATCCCCCTCCTGAACTATATTTGGGGAATATATCACATATCCTCCCCTCCCTGGATCGACACCCATGCTTCCATAGCATTTTAAATATAAATTCTAGTACTAGAACCGTCGCTTATGAACTCCCCTCTTGAAAAGAAAAAGAGCAGGAGATACATGTATATATCGTATCCGGTCAACTACCCCCTGGACAACTATCCCCGGGCAACTACCCTCCGGACAACTACCCCCCAGACATCTACCCCCTTAGGTCAACTTCCCCCTGGGACAACTATCCCCACGACAACTACCCCCTCCAGAACATCTCTTCCTTATGTTCGTTCATATTTTCATCCGTTTTATCTTTTCTTCTGTCATAAACTATTGCTCTATCTTTCTGCATTTGTTTTCCCTAACTTTCCTTATGTTGTTCTTTGTTTTAGTATCATTTTATCTTTATATTTTTTTTTATTTTGTCCTCTTCATCTTTACTTCTATCCCTCCCTATACGTCTCTCTTTATTTTCTTCATTCTCTTTTCTTTCCTTCTTTGCTTATGTTATTCTTTGTTTTGGGCTTTCTTTCACCTTTTCTTTCTGTCGTTTCCTATGTTATTCTTTGTTTTGATCTTTCTTCATCTTCTCTTGTTGTCTTTCCTCATGTTTTTTTTTTCTTTTGTGTTTTGTTTTGATCTTTCTTTGTTCTTCTATTTCTGTATTTTAATCTTTCTTTGATCTTCTCTTTCTGTCTTTCCATACTTTTTTTCCTTTCTTTGTTTTCTTTTGCTGTCTTTCCCTTATGTTATTCTTTTTTATCCTTCCATCATCTTGTCTTTTTGCTCTCCTTATGTTTTCCTTTATATTTTTCCTTCTTTCATCTCTTTCATATTGTGTTCTACCCTACCCCGTGTATTTCTTTATTATTCTCCTTTCATCTCCTCATTTGATCTTTCCTTTATTTCTTATTCTTCGTTTCTTCCTTTTATCATCTTCTCTATTCTGTCTTTCTTATTCTAGCATCTTCTTCTCTTTCCTTCTTTTTATGTTTTCAGTATTTTTCTCTTATTTCTTCCTTTATCATTTTAATAATAATAATGATAATAAACCATTCTTGTATAGCGCATATAACGTTATGATATAACGTCCCTATGCGCTTCCAAAGGGTTTGGATATTATTACCCTGGCATTAGCTCTGGCAGCCATATATTCAGCGCACAGTGCATTTCAAGGTCTGGAATAAATCCTGCCAGGTACCCATTTAACACCTGGGTGGAGAGTGGCAAACGTGGATTAATGTCTTGCCAAAAGACGTTAGTGCCGGGCTGAGATTCGAACCCTCAACCCTTGGATCGAGAGTCAAGTGAATGAACCGCTGTACCACGACACCTTTGTATGACTTTGTTTTATATTTCTCTTCTAGTTTCCTCCAGAAGGGCGCGGTTTTTGCGAAGGACCTGTCATAAATTGTGACGTCATTTAAACCTAACTGAAATCTATAGGATGCGTTCATAGGCGGCGAAAGTGGGGGGGGGGGGGGGGGGGGGGGGCAGGAGGGCGGTCGCCCCCAAACAAAAATGTGGGGGACAAAACGCATTTTCGCCCCAAAGCGCCCCCCCCCAAAAAAAAACAAACAAAAAACAGCAATAAAGGAGTAATAAAGGTTTTTTTTAAAACTAAAACGGAAATGAAAGAAATAAAACCTTAAATGAAATGAATCACATAAAAAATGACATTTCATTAAAAGAAAAGGAGAGTAAAATGGAATTAAATTTCCTATACACATTCCTCGTACGCCGTTCTTCATCATTGGAGAATTTGATAATAACGCGATACGAGTAAATCGTAGGAAAAGTATCGGCCTACTTTTTTGTCGCATTATTTTGTTCGCAGCAGGTACGTCGTTGACAAGATTTTAGTCTATAGGCCTAAGGTAAGCCTCCTCTTTTGTTTAGCACTACTCTTAACACTTTTATGTCAATTGCCGAATATTTGATTATCTTTTTGTTTGTTTATTTATTTATAGGATGTGTATTGATGAAGATTCGTTTTCATATTGGGGTGGCATAGTGGTCCTCCACCCCACTTTATTAAACTCGTGAAAACCGTGTCCATTTTCAAGTTTTCATCATTCACCTCCAGTAGTGCTCCTCTCCTCCCAATATCGCCCTTTCTCTTCTAATTTGACTATTTTTATAACCCCTTAAAAAAAATAAAATTACCATAATTTGGGTTTTAAAAATCTCATTTCGCCACTCGCCAGAAGGGTTAATCGAAAAGACAAAAACTATGAAATACATATCAATAAGCGGTTGTCCTCTCCAGAGGCACCTAAAGGCAAGAGAGAGGGTGCACTATTGAAAGAGAATGGTGCGCTATTGAAATAAAAGGGGAACTTTTTTTAAAAAAATGGGTGATAAGGGGTGATTATGAATAGCGACCCTCTTCTTCGATTATGAGTAGCGATCCTTATGATTAACGACCCCAATTTGGTATTATGAATAGCAACCCTTATGACTTATTATGTATAGCGACCCTTATGACTTATTATGTATAGCGGTCCTAATGAGTAATGACCCTTTTCTTTGATTATGAATAGCGACCCTCTTCTCCTATTATGAATAGCAATCCCTATGAACAATGGTTCTTATGAGTTTATGAATAGTGACCCACTTTTTGCTTTATGAATAGCGACTCTTCAGGTATAGGAAATAACACGTTATGAATAGCGGTCCTTATATGAACCACTGATCCTTATATGAATAGCGGTGCTTATGTGAGGTTACCCCAATTCCTGCGCAACCTAATTTTCACGTCCTTTACAAAAGTGGGCAGTGCTCACCCAAGCATGAAATATTTTTGAACATTTTTGGTGTCATAATGATAGAAGAGACCTTCAGCTATCCATATATATATATAAAATTCCCCCAAATTCACTAAAAAAATTCATTAGGGGGCCGTTTAAAAAATGTATCACTTTGGGGGGGGGGGGGGCACTCGGTATAACGTATAAGATTTTTTTCCTTTTCCTCCTTTCTCGCTAAGTTTCTTCCCCAGTTTCCGGAGTCATTAAATGCGTAAGGACATCCAAGAGGACGAAGATTTATATAGAATGAATCAAATCAAATACAAATATCCGTATGATCTGACAAAAGCTGAGCTAAGAAAAAAAAAATCACCTATAAGGAGGTTTTATCTATTAAAGCGTGTTTGAAGACCCCCGCCCCCATAAAAAAAATAACGATAGCAAGAAAAACAACTCCATTACACAAAATTTGAAAAGAAATTATGACTTTTTGTTCTTTTGAAAACTGAAATCACTTATGCTAGGCTCTTGCCTCTCTTGCCTCTCTCGAGTTTCAAGTTTGAGATTCGAACCATGGTCCCTGGCTTTTGAATGCCGATGCATTACCACTAGGCTACTGAGACCACTTAATGGTCAAGGTGTCACCGAATTATTTTGATCGTTAGAACCATCATGAGACTGAAATATCCATGATTAAAAAAAAAAAAAAAAAAATCAGTCAAAGGTGTACGCTGCTGCACCGGGATTCGAACTTGGAACTCTGGCTTAGAAAGCCATTACCTTACCTCTATGCCACTAAGACGTCTCGGTAGTTGATGGTCACCGAATTATTTTGATCGTTAGAACCATCATGAGACTGAAATATCCATGATTAAAAAAAAAAAATCAGTCAAAAGTGTGCGCTGCTGCAACGGGATTCGAACTTGGAACTCTGGCTTAGAAAGCCATTACCTTACCACTATGCCACTAAGACGGCTCGATAGTTGATGGTCACTGAATTTGCTTGACCGTTGGAATTCCAAGAGGCGACTACAGCTCTGCACAATGATCATGACAATAAATTGCGGTTAGATTTGCTTGTTTTTATTATAATCAGCGATCTGGATCCAAGTGAATGGTTTCAGATGCAGATTAAGAAGGCCTATATTTGTCCGTCTCAAATAATCCTGTATAATAGAGGGTATTATACGCTTTTTTGTTGTTATCACTGATCATTTATTTTATATCATATTCTTTTAAAGAAAATAAAATTACAAAGTTAAGATTACAAAGAAGACATAATATCAAATCAGATCAAATATCAATACCGTCAAAACCATAACAAGAATGAAAAGACTACCAGTACATGATAACAGGCCTAAATGAAGCCTCGTATAAAGGGAATTAAAAATAGCAATCCTTCTTATACTGTTTCCTAAAGTAACTCTCATTATTCTTAGCATTTTTCAAGTCTAAATGATGATCATTTATTAGGGGTGGCAGGGAGCTCTGGGGGAGTTTCCCCCTTCCGGCGGTAGCGCGAAAGCTTTGACTTTTCAGCACTGATTTTGAGTGAAATATAACGGCTCGTAATAGCACCTTTTTAAAGGAAACTTGAGTCTTGAGAGAAAGATAACGGCTCGTATAGCACCTTTTTAATCTTTTTTCTCTCACTTCCCCCCCCCCCGCTTTTTCGCTTTCGCTTTTTTTTTTCCAGTTGGCGTTTTTTTTTGGGGGGGAGGGGGGAAACGCCCCCACCGCCCACTAATTTTACGCCCTTGAACGGAAGCGGAGACAAACGTAAACGCAGCCAAGGTTGCCACAGTTGGCAGAATTCTGCTTTCTAGCAGAATTTTGACCACTTTAGCATCTAGCATTATGCTATAGGCGTAATTTGACAAAATCTAGCAGAATACCGGGAGGAGGGGAGGAGGAAGTCCGGGAGAGCGTTTCATCAAGAATTGTCAGTGATTTTTCCAGACAAATTTGCTCTCAGCCAATCAGATGCAAGGATTTCAGTAGCTTATAACAGTTGTCAGTAAAAATCACTGACAAAACACTTGATGAAACGCTCCCCAGATAACCCCCTTTTTGTGCCTTATTTCCGGGGGGGGGGCACATTTGCTAGAGTTGGCATATGGCATAGTTTTGACCCTTATGGCATCTGGCATTATTCCTAGCATAATTTTACACAATCTGGCATAATTTTAGGGAATTTACTTTTTTAAGAGAAATTTAGCGATTTTTGGAGTAAAAAGACATCCGAAACGCTGATCAATGCTTTGTTTTCTTCTGCTTGTCAGAGAATTTTGGAGTAAAAAGACACGCAAAAACGAGATGACTTTATTTGGTGGTGTTTTAAAGAGAATTTTGGAGTAAAACATTCTAAGTGACAATGGAAATTTTACAACGTATTGCATGATCACCACGTTCGTTTTTATGTGTTTACGATTAATCCAACATTTTTTATTGATCTGTTCTAAATGTTAAAAGCGGAATGAGGATATGCATGGAAAATATAATTTTATGAATTAACGGTGCTTGCTGCTAGCTAGCGCTCTTCCAAAACGAGTTTGCTGCCCTCTCTCGATTCAAGTTCGCTGTCAGCTCAGCTCTAGCTCTCGATCTATATCTAGCTAGCTAGCTAGATAGATATCTATCATATATCTCGCGCTCGACTTCCATCCAGGAAAGATTTTGTTTTTTTCTTTCTGATCACGTAAGATTTCATTTGATTTCTATTTTTCAGTCAATGTCATGATAAATTAGATTTGATCCTAAACATTCATTAATGTGTATACTATATTAAGATCTACTTGGTAATCAGGTAAAATCGTCCAGCCCACTTTGATTTGATGTTCAAATTTCAGCTAGGTCAAGGAAAGTTAACGGAACGGGGAGCTCGAGAGAGACGAGGCCGGTAGGTCCGGCGAAAAAGTGGGTGGGAACTGCGTAGCCAGTAATTTTGATTTGTCCCACTCATTCACGTGCAATAAATATACGATCTTTATGATGGGGAGCCTTGCTATGGCCTATGCTAGTAATGCTATGTCGGCATTCTCGTGAAATAAGCCACCCCGCATTCACTTTGTACATGCAGTTTATTGCGTGTAAATGTCTATGACGGGTTCACATCCTCCATTGACTTTACACGGCAGTGTGTGTGTACACACTCGATGACCGGTGGCTTATCACGAGATGGCCGCTATGTCTGCGCACTTAAGATTTTGACCTGAAAATGTCAGGTATATAACCTGACATTTTTTTGTGTAACCTGACATCCACGCATATCGGCACTCCGTTTCTAAGAGTAAGACTAAGTCTAAGTCGCGAATAAATTTACAAACATGACAAATGAACTTATCTTGGAACATGTGGAATGGGAGACAACTGGTGGGAGATTTACCATGTTTACAGGATTACCTCACTTTGGTATAGCAGCACTCATACTTATGCGAGGTTATTGGAGATAACCTCACACTCTCCAATAACCACTCATCCAATGTACTAGGTTATGATTATAACCTCGTACTCCCCTTACATTACGGGTACGTTGAAACTAAGTTTCACCTAACTCACGCTCTTTTACCTCACCATGAAGTAAATTATTTACTCCGGAGGGGTGACTAGGTATTGTAGCTAGGTCTAGCTGGTAAAATTATCATTAATTTTTCAAACTTAATGATAAAAAAGACAAATCTTACCACCTTCCAAAGCAAGTCGTCTCTGGCATCGGAGCATTTTCGGTGGTATGGTGGTTGTGATAGGAAAATCGGACGGGGAAAAAATACTGCCGACCCTTGTCGTTATGAGGCGCCATTTGTGAAGTTATATTTTTTAAAGAAACTGTATGTCATTTGTATATGTTTTTCCACTTAATTGATAAAGGGAGAGGGAGAGGGAGAGGCTGAAAAATTTGTGGATCTGTAAATAAACTATTGTTGTAACTAAGCATGATATCTGTTGGGATTTTTTTTACTTATGTATTCGTAATGCTCTTGTTTAATGTGTCTGTTGATTTAAGCTTATCACACTTTTTCTTAATAATAACATTGTATATTTGAAAACCTTTCTATGCCTCGCTATTTATTCATCCTGAAGATCATTATACAAGACAGATACAAAAATTCAATTTATTAAAGTAGATATTCATTGATTTTTAAAACTGACTTAAGTTTCATTATTGCGTAGGTGAAGCTTAGACCGGACAAGTTTGTCAAAATTCGACGCTTGCAAACATTCGAAGTAATGATTATTATCAATTACAAATTGCTAAAATACAGCCCCGACATAGCACCTGAACAGCTCTCCGAAAGCCGCTGAAATGTGTGACGTCAAAGACAGGACGTTAATTGCACAAGCAGACGATGTCCCATAACATCTCACATATTTTCAGTGCCTGTTTTGTCATCTTCTCTTCAGTTATTTCACTTCACTAGCATTAGTCTATTATGTTTAATACATATATTGCCTCACTCTAAACCCCGTGCATGGGTTTATTTGGATGGAAAATGAAGCGTTACAAGAATAAAGGAATCGCTTGCTTGTAAACAAAATAGACGCCATTGCATTCACAGCTGCATACACCGCTGGACGTTCGGCGTTGAATGAGGGATGAATACCGTCCTTGCAATCATTCAGCGGGCTTTTCAATTTGAAAGTGTGGTTTCTTTGATTGTTCATTAACCCTCATCCTATATATTTACAAACAAAAGATTTCAGTAATCAGAATCTCTTTCATTCCCATTTTAGAATGGTGTGAAATATGGGCACGTTTGAATACACTAAATTCTTTATAATTTGAGAAATAACTGCACTGCACTTATGTTCATTCTTTATGGGACGTCGTCTGCTTGGACAGGATTGTTCCCTTTATTGACGTCATTGAAACATTGTTATTTTTTTGGCGAAGCGCTTGTATATCGCAGATGCTGGGAGGTAGTTTTATTTGTATTATTGTTTAATTACCTGATATGTAGTTGACTTTAAACTGATACGATTGCTATCTGTTAACTTGCCAGTTTCTAGTGATACATTATTTATCATATTTGTGATTTTCTTTGAATGTGTACTTTAAATCAAGCCTTCACAAAGTTACCGATTCCCTTTTAAGGGATACAGTGTCAAGCAAAGATATTGGATATTGTGACAATTGTTATTTATAAATCGTGATAAGTGAATCCTCTCCCCCCCCCCCCCTTCACATAAATAAATATTGTGAAATCATTTATACTTGAAAGCAAAATAGATAAATATAAATAATGGATATTGTTAAATCATCATTTATAAATAATTAAAAACATGAAAATTATTATTCATAAATACCTGTACTCATTCTATGACATTTTCATACGAATAATTATTTGACAAGGTAAATTATTGAATTATATATAAAAAAATTGTCTAAATGATAAATTTACAAACGGCGGCTCATACCACGGAACCCCTAAAGTAATCTTCTATATCGGGCACAAGAGGGCAGCAAAATACATAAAAACGGTACAATCAACTGTTACCTCAGCCCAGTCACGGCAAACAACTTTCAAGCTCCAAAATTCAGCTTTTTCAATACCGGGGTGCAGAAACTTTACATCAAATTCAAGAGTAGACCCAAGGCAACGTATTAGTAAGTGATGTTCCAATTTTACCTTGATATTTATTATGTTTTGGTTAGGACTATTACAGCAGGCTGCACATTCAGCAGGGGTACGTGATCTCAAGTGGAACCGAATGGTTCCGAAGCATGAGTGCCAATAACCTCGCATAAGTGTGAATGCACACTCTACCTTCATACCGTGAGCAATTGCCTCCCAGGCCATAGCAAGTGTATATCTTGCACATACGTGTGCGGCAGAGGAGCAAGACCACCGACCAAAAACATTCTGAATATTTCACTTGATCAAGATGATAAAGATCCTATCATTAGGATCTGGCATGAAATTAGATATTCTAATCATTCTAAAATGTAGAAGGAAGTATTTTCTCAAAATTTTGCCAATTAGACCTATAACCTATAACCTATATTGGTGTTTTTGCCTCTTCAACTTTGAGGTTGTGATAGGTCAAAATTGACACAGTGATGGTCCCATGAGTGGTACACCAGATGATGATGATGATGATGATGAATTTCTTTAATATTCCTCTAAAGCTTAATTTTATATATTATTCCTGATATTCTAAAGTAAAGAGTAGATCTAGATCTAGACCGAAAAATTCTGTCTCTCGTTCGTTACCTCTTCACTTAGAAACTGAAACGGTCGTATCACTCTGCTGTGCAAACGGAATACACATGACTTAATACACACTGATAACAGTTTGAATATGGCTGCGAGATTTTCAAACAGAGAAAATCTTGGACCAGTGTAAAAATTAAAAGTTCTTTCGCAAGGGCTACTGAGAAGTCCACATATCGTGTTCAGAGATTGTAATGCACTACGACCCATGGGCAGAAATATTATTTGACGGTAGGTCTTTTTTCATTTACGGTGGCTTTTTCAAGAGTTTCAGGGGCTAATCGCCCTTAGCCCCCACTTATTTTTTTCACTGCCTTGGACCATGAATTACCTGAAAAAGGAGCTTAAAACAAATTATTCAGTCAACTTAGTAAGTTGAACCGATTCCTTAAATAGTAGAGCCTAGGCCTAACCAATTCAATAATAATATGTAGATCTAGATATGAGGAAAAATCAAATTATTGCGATTTTTCCAACTACACATCAGCGCGTAGTCGGTTTGCACAGCAGAGTGATATGACCGTTTCTGTCTCTAAGTAAAGAGCTAATGAACGAGAGACAGAATTTTCGGTCTAATCTAGATCTAGTCTACGTTTACAAAAAATCTCATCAAAATTAATTAGACCTAGTAGCAAGATTCCAAGAACACATTTGGGAGATTAATTTTCTTTATTACATTTGCAACAACGGGATTACCTTCAAGGTGCAAAATGAAAATCTGATATGCAGATTCCTCTTGAAAAATTACTCCTTTTGACCGTCTACTTCAAATATTCACTGTCTACTTTCGTTTTCATACCTTTTTTGTAATATGACCCACAGCCACACACAAAACAAATGGGTTTCTGACCTCAGTCAGGCAAAAATTTGGCTGGGAAAAACTGCTTTGTTGTTGGTCTTGTTTCTTTTATCCTTTTGTAAGCTAAGTCTCCAATATGAGAGACAGTCTCCCAAATGGGAGAGAGTCTCCGATATCGGCTGTGCGCCTCTACTGGTCAGTGGCATGCCATTTTCACAAGAAACGGTGTCGCTGGCTGTGTCATTTCAACATTGGAAAAAACAATGGTGCCCATGTCTGCACACCTATTCATTTTTCATGCAGTTCGGGAGTTTTGACATGAAGGACAACATTTTGAGGCTTGTGAATGAAATGTCTGAAATAAGACCCTTTTTCAATATTTTGCCTTTTTTTTGCATGAAATCCTATCGCCGAGATGAAAAGTTTGTGTTTGTTACATGTTTTGTTTTATCAGAATTGTGCAGTTACATGTACGTGTTTGCGCAGACAAGGGCACTGCGCAGACTTGGGCACCCTAGCTGTACGATTACGAGGTTATCTAGTTAGAGTTAGACAACCTCGTAGATCTATTCCATACATGTTATAGAGGTCTACTGTTAGATTTCAATGCCTACTATCATTGAACCTCCTCCATTTGTATAATTTTTCCTGTCTTCTTGATGACTCTTCCATGTCTTAACTTTTCAGTGACAATGTTCCCAAAATGGGGTGAATAAGTCTTTGTCTTTGGGGTCTCTTTGGGGGCTCTTGGGGCTAAACCCGACGGCTATGGTCAGGCTTAAAACCTTTTTGTTATTGACGTAGATGGTAACTCCAGGGAGCTCCAGGTACAAATAACCAAAATCTTCCTCGCCCATTAATTTGGTTAGTTGCATCGCTTAATTTCGGCAGGTAAGATGAAAATTTGTACTTACATTTCAGGGGAATTAATGTGCTATCAGTCCGGCCTTTTGATTTCATGATTTGATGAATATTTCAATGAAAAAAAAATGGAATTTCCTTGCCTCACCGATCATCCCCTGTACTGTATCGTATATTCAAATGACTCGATCGCACGGTGAGATTTGAATCGACGGTATACATTACGCACCGTGCGATCGAGTCATTTGAATCAACGGTACAGTACAGGGGAAGATCATCTCGGCGAGGAAATTCCATTTCAATCGAAATAATCGTGAAATCGTGAAATCAAAATGCCGGACTGTTATCTCCTGAAATGTACACTGTAAGTACAAATTTTCATCTTACCTGCCGAAATTAAGCAATGCGACCGACCAAACTAATGGGTGAGGAAGATTTTGGTTATCTGTACAGGTAGAGCTCCCTGGAGTTACTGTACATGTACATGTACATTTACAAGCTTATCTTCAGTCCCAGATCAGACAGATCTATAAGCTTGTAGATCTATATGTACTGTAGATCTACTCCACAATAGCTTTAAAGGGAAAGTTCACCCTGAAGATTACTTGAGTTTAAAAAATGCAGAAAAAATAAAGAAAAATATTGGCGAAGGTTTGATGAAAATCGGTCAAATAATAAAAGAGTTATGAGTATTTAAAGTTTTGGATTCGTGACGTCACATGCGAGCAGCTGCCCATTGGTCATGTAATAAATATTCCATATATTCGCATTTTTTTAACGTTCCACGATAAATTAATATTGTTTCTTTTCAGAATCTAGTATTGAATAACATTTCTGACAATATATCAAATGCACAGACGAAAATATTCTAAATTTTCTGAGAAAACTATATTTTATGGAATATTTATCACATTACATAATGGAGGAGCTGCTCGCATGTGACGTCACAAAATCAAAATTTCAAAAGTCCATAACTCCCTTATTCTTTAACGGATTTTGTCCAAACTTTCGCCAATATTTTTCTTTATTTTTTCTGCATTTTTTAAACTCAAGTAATCTTCGGGGTGAACTTCCCCTTTAACTGCTGAATAGGCTTCAATAGGTTTTGTGAGTATCAGCGGGGATTTGTCCAGTCTAGATCATTTGCACATGAGAGGAAAATAATGATTTAAAATTTCATTTTCACCTCTGAAACTCCAAATCTGTAGCACAGTAACAGTTGAAGAGTCCCTGAATCAGGTAATTTAGCAAATTTATTTTAATTAAATCTTGCTTAGAGCGATTTTAGTGTCTGTTCTACACGAGTGAAGCAGCGAATTTGTGACAGAGTCCCACAGTATACATGTACATGTAGGCTTGGTCCCTTTTTCATGAGTGGGTCTAAGTAACTTTAAGAGGTAAAATCTTAGGGATAAAATGGGGCAACTATTTAGGGACAGGCTCCTGGCCACTCTCACTTATGCGAGGTTAGTGTAGATACCTCGCACCCCGTAAGTACCACCAAGAATTGCCTCCCATAGCAAGTATGTGATAGCACATATGTGTGCTGGAAAGGAGCAAGATCGCCGGTCAAGATCGCCAGCCAAAAACAGCCTGAAAATTTCACTTGATCAAAATGATAAAGATCCTATTGGAGAATCTGGCATGAAATCATATATTCTATCATCCTAAAATGTGGAAAGAAGTATTTTCTCAAAATTTTGCCTATTTTATCCAAGTTCGAGGTTGACGAAATTCACACAAGTGTATCCTTCTAAAGGCGATTTAATTTTAATGTGACAATCTGTACATGTATATACAATCAAATCATGTATCATTTGCATAGGATCACACTGAAATCGTACACAGCAGACGGTGTCCCACGCCCACGTACTGTGTTTGAGTGTAGGGCTCCTAATTTTGGTTGTACGGCCGCATCAACTGCTCGCAGAGAGCCGTTCGTACGAATCTGTATCCACGTGGTAGAGATTGATGACAGTAATGCATCGCTTCAAAGCAGATTCTTAATGGCTTACAGTATGTGTAAAGATAGCACACACAAAATTTCAGCACCCAATATCCCCTAGACCCCTAGAATACATTTAATGTAGTGTTACACAGGTCAAAGTCCATGAGCGGTTTAGTCAGTAATAAGAAGTGCGGTCCCGGGCAGTTTAGTGAATAAAAGGTTTTTAGAGTACTTGCCCTTTATTCCCCATACTACATGTCCTGTATTCCTCACTGTTATTCAGTGTTGTAGTTGAGACCTCAAAGTCCAAGACTGAGACCCAGACTTTCCCTCCCGAGACCGAGACCTTGACCTTATTAAGCTAAAAGGAAAATGAAACCCAACAAACTTTAGCTGAAAACCTTATTTGAAGTTGTGAGCCAGTTGAAAACATCTTGAAATTACTCCTATTTGATTGCTTGAGCAAGGAAAACAATCTCTTCAAACTTTTCAGTGTTTTTAGTTGGGTCTCAGAGGTCTCAAGCGGTTTTCTTGAGACCTTGAGGTCCAGAATCGAGATCGAGATTGAGACCCTATAATAGTAGAGTCATTTTGGGAGGTTCCGTGACCAACCTCTCTGAACCTTTTTTTCTCAGTGGATTTGGCATTCTAAACCATTTCGAAGGAAAATAAGCTCCTATGTACCTCCCATAAATGATGGGAACAATTTTTACAGCCCAAAATTCAAAATGGCCGCCAAAATGGCCGCCAAAATGGCTGTCACTGCCTATATCTCAGTAACTAATTCACCTAGGAGGTTGATTTTGGTGTCTTGACATAGGTTTTCGGGGTCAAGGATTTCGATGCTCCCCTTGTTTTATTTGTAAAACGTGTCCATTGCAGTGAAATCCAATATGGCCGCCAAAATGGCCGCCAAAATGGCTGTCACTGCCTATATCTCAGTAACTTATTCACCTAGGAGGTTGATTTTGGTGTCTTGACATAGGTTTTTGGGGTCAAGGATTTCATTGCTCCCCTTGTGTTTTTTGTAAAACGTGTCCATTTCAGTGAAATCCAATATGGCCGCCAAAATGGCCGCCAAAATGGCTGTCACTGCCTATATCTCAGTAACTAATTCACCTAGGAGGTTGATTTTGGTGTCTTGACATAGGTTTTGGGGGTCAAGGATTTCAATGCTCCCCTTGTTTTTTTTTGTAAAACATGTCCATTGCAGTGAAATCCAATATGGCCGCCAAAATGGCCGCCAAAATGGCTTTCACTGCCTATATCTCAGTAACTAATTCACCTAGGAGGTTGATTTTGGTGTCTTGACATAGGTTTTGGGGGTCAAGGATTTCAATGCTCCCCTTGTTTTTTTTTTTTGTAAAACATGTCCATTGCAGTGAAATCCAATATGGCCGCCAATATGGCCGCCGATATACATTTTGTATTGTTTCTCGACAACTAAGTTGCCTAGAAAGCTGATCTTGGTGTCAAAACAGAGGTTTCGGGGTCAAGCTTTCTGCTGATACCAATATTAGCCTGTTAAACTGATTACATTATGATTACATAATTTTTAAATTCATCATATCTGGAAAATTTTGATATCGCCGACTGTTTACTTCAAAGTCCAACATACCTTAATAGTCTGCTACACTATCTCCACACGAGTCACTGACGCTATCACTACACGAGTCACTATCAATGCATGAGTCACTGAATGCACTCGTGCTATCAGAGTCACTCTCTGCACCATCGCTGCTCTCATCACGGTTGCTCTCTGTGTTCTCCTTGGGCGTTTTCGACATGGACAAGGGAAGTGGGGGTTCTGTCGATCGTACAGGTAGACACAGTCCGTTTACCAGATGCCATCCATGTCCTATCGGTGATGGGTGACTTTGCAGCTGGAAATGCTTGAGTAAATATGCAAGGTAGTTTGCACGAAGCAGGTGCTGATACAAACTGTCCGAGTCAGGCAATAATCGCATGGTGCTCTTCTTCTTCTGGGCCCTCCACTTTGCAGCCCGAGCTTCTCCTGGTGTCTTGCTTTTGGTATTACCATAGATGTAGCGAATGACGAACTGTTCTAAATCGCTGATGACATTCTGTGGGGCTGGAAGCTGGGTGCCACATTTTGCAAGCAGACTATGGGCCTCTTTAGAATTGATCAAGCGTCCTACAATCCGCTATTTACTTGCTCCGAAAAAAGCAGAGTTATGGTCACATCCACTAATGACATGTATTGGAATGATGGATTGAGAGATTGCTTCACTGCACAGACGTTTGGCATCAATCAGACGATGTTTGCGTTTCAAGCACAAGTTCCCTGACGTCCTATGAGCAACATATGCCGCTTGGACATAGTTGTCAGTGTCTTCTGTGTCAAGTATGACTGCTGCTTTGTAGCCATCTGACCGAAGTGCACTATACATCGTGAACATGGCAGTGTCTGCTTCAGCTTGGAAGCATAGGAGTTCAGGCAAATCCTCACCCGTAGTGAGATTCCGCGCGTAACTGCCGACTACACAATAGACAATCTCGGTCCTTGTTGTTAACGCCACTTTCCGGAATTCCTCTTGAAGAAATGCCTGTAGGCGGATCTTGTTAGCAGGCTTACCTAGCAGGGCATGGAAATCCTTGCTAGAGGGAAACTTGTTCTCTGCCTTCATGAAGACATTCTTTGTTGGCATCTGTTTCTGTCTAAGTATCCTTTCACTGTCCTTAATGCTGTAGTCCTGGTCGTAGGAATCGTTTATGCAAATGATCCTCTCCGCATTTGGGTGCCTACTCTTGATAGTATTCACCATTTTCTGTGCATAGTCGCCCCAGGTATACTTGGTTCCGTCCCTCTTCTCCCTGTCTTCAATGGTCGGGACTGCAAGTCGCCAAATGAGACCCATGTCAATAAGGGATGTATACACCTCAGGTTCTGGAGTCACATTCATGTTCAGTTTTTGCAGAAGTTTGCTTTTCTGTGACTTGCGGAATGTTCCGTTTGCATTGAAGATAGAAAGGCACTCAGGCGTGACACGATGTTGCATGATATCTTCAAGTTGTAGTGTCCCACTGCTGTCAACTAGTCCGACAACTGACGCCATGGCATCCCGCTCCATTCCCTCCGCCTTTCCCTTCAAATTTTCAGCTACTCCTCTTGTCACTTCTTGACTGGAAAAGTTCTTTCGCTTACTCCGATGAACTCTGTCATTCAAAGTCTTGGTTTTCGAATATACCCTCTCATCCATGAACTCCTTTACTTTACTTCTACCATCCGTCTTGGCTGATGCCAGATCTACAGAAAGCGAATCGGAGGCTGGGATTCCTGACTGAAGGGACCGCAGTGTCTGGTTAGTATGGTCGAACGGGTCACACTCAAATTCATTGAGACACGAACTAATATCCTGCACAGCTTGTTCATCCTTCCTTCTTTTGCTAGATGAGCAATCTGCATGCTCTGCTTTCCTATGCCCCTTGCGATTAGCATGATGATGAACAGCTCTTCTCACTCGATTGATGTTATTCACGTTGCGTGTATTTGAAAGGAGTTGTTTCTCATTGTTCAGGATGGCCAACCAACCAGACTTCAGCTTGGAGCCCTTGTTCATAGTTGACTCAATCCATATGTCCAGAGCGACACACGAATACGGATTTCCCGTCATTGACTGAGCGAACATACCATCTTTCATGAATGCAGCCTGTTCCTCAGGAAGGGTATCAAGCACTGCAATGAAATCTGGAAGATGCCGACCATACTTGTCATTGTCATAGATTTGCATCCATGGAAGCATCAGTTTGAGTGAGGATTTGTACTCATTCCAGTTGCTTGTTCTGAGTGCGTGGATATTTTGGGTCAGAATTTCCACCATTTCCATGAAGGATATCCAGTATTCCGCCAAGGGGGCACCATCGAAATCCCTGAACAGCGTCTCAATAAGATCTTTCACCTCTGCATTTTGCTCTAACTCTGTGTGTACATCTGCAAGTCCTTGAGCATCAATCTCATGTCTGAGTTTGGCAAGAGATGACTTCACCTCTTCGGATAGAGGAGAACCTTCCAAATGCTTGTCTAGGGCATGATGGACCAGAGTCTCGTAGAACAGGCGAAGACAGCGAACCCCACGCTTGAAATGTTTTCCACGGAGGGCTTGATCAACCGATCCATCTGCAATAACACCTGCAGCTACCAACACATCTGAGAGACCCGATCCATGGAACCTTTTGTATATCGTGTATATGAATGACATCTGAATATGAAAGGCGCCCATGAATGGTAAGATTTTGCTAAACTGTTGTGGGTTTTCACTTTTCAGTTCCAGCATGAGCACGTAGACGGGATGGTCACCAACAATAATTGCGAAAGGCATCCTTTTCTCTTCGATTGCCTTTGCGAGCTTACACAGAACATTATTGAGAACAGTCTTACTGGGTGGGTCGGGATAGGTCATGTGGTATATAGCTCGACTCTTCTCGTCAGCATTTGACATTCTGGCCTGGAACCCTGAAAACCCTGGTACAGTCTGTTCCTCTGGTTTAGGACGTGTTCGGTCATCCTGAGCTCTAGCCAACGCATGGATCACACCACGAGTTCTTTGCATGGATGTGTCTTGAGGATGGCTGTTATTTGCGGCTCGTTCTCGAATAGGCGGTTCCCCACGCTTAACTGTCTTGTACGGCTTGACGTGCTGCATTTCACTTCCGACCTCTTTGAGAGATGTTGAAAGGAACTGAGGTGTCATGTTTGTCCTATCCTCCTGATTTTCTGAGGGTTCATCAAATGTCTCTGGCTGCACAAACATGACGTTAGTTCGATGTGCCTGCCCAGCACCAGTCAACGTATCACTCTTAAAGTCATCATTGTCGACTACAGCAATTGCAGGCTTCCCAAAGGCAAGTTCGGAGGGACAATTAAGGGAACCCTTGAGGTCACTGAACACCCAGAAATCTCGCAACATCAGAACGTCATTGTAGTTGATGCCTATGCCATCTTTGTGCAGGAGGTCGATGATCTCTCTACTTTTGGTTAGTCCATGCAGCAAGACGGAGAGATTCACCTCAAAGGCAGTGCGCATTCCCGTGATGTAGCTTGTGAGGATCGACCCAATCGAACGGACAGCTGAGTTGTCGTCAACTTCTGACCTATTTGGGTATTTTAGCCATGTTATCAGCTTTAAGAGGAGCTCATTTAGGTCCTCTTCTCTCTCCAACTCTGATACATTTGGAGGCCAGGGAACAGTATTTGTCGCTTCAACTTGCTCTTTTAGTCGTACTGCAACATTCTTCACCAACTGGTCATCGCTTATACCCAGCGAAGATAGTGCTGCTTCTACGTATGAACCAGCCGCTCTTATATCAAATACCATTTCACTCACATTTTGCTGACTGCTTTTATGAAACCCGATGTCTTCCTCAAATTCCTTTAAGAGAATCTCCTTCACGTAGCTCGACTTTACCTTTGTATCATGTCCATGATTTGAGATAATTCGTTGGTAGTCCTGCAGTAGACTCTGCACTGTCCGAAATTCATGGTTCTCAAAGATTACCTGACGAACGTGATTGAAGAAGATGGCTTGTGCTTCTCGTAGATTAACATTCTGCAGGTGTTGAGTAACTTCATCTGAAAGAGGCTTGGCATGGGAGATGTAGTCACGCCAGCAGCCGCGGTGGTAGCGGATTTCCCAGCCAAAAGCTGTTTCACAGTCCGGAATTGATGCAATCAGTGTATTGAGCCTCGACCTCAGGACCGGATCTTCCACATGTACAGTGTGTAACTTGAATTTTTTCCAGGCGTCCTTCGTTGATAGGAGGAGCAACTGCCCCCAGTCACGATGACTACTTTTGTGGGGACCTCTATTGCACCACACGCATACGTTCTTGTCGTGCACAATACCTACACTAGACCGCAGCTTCTTGGGAGAAAAGGGGCTGGGGGCTGGAGATGGATCCTCCTCACCTGATTGGTTACCTCTTTCAAGATCTTCGTCTAGTTTGCGTTTTCGTTTTTCTGCCTGAGAAAGACAGCGCTTGCTAGATAAACTGGTGTAACAAGCGTTGTGCATGTAATAACCTTTCGGCCCATTCTCCCAGTCCACATTTTCATGTACATTTTGAAAACGATCAAGTTCTTTCCATCGTAAAGACTTTTCCTGAATGGAATCCCATTTTTGGTCAGTGATATTATCCAAACAGTCACTTTTGGTACATGGTTGACCGCAACATAGAATGCATTCGTGTTCGTAAGACGTTGACGGTAATTCATCGCTGTCACTCCTTTCGGGATCCATTGTATCTATCACTTTTCATGTCAGTGCTTTTCATCAGGATGTGTCTGAAAGTGAAAACCAATGTGTCATATATTAGGAAACAGGAGAGTGAAAAAGATATTGTTCAAAGTAATAGAAATAAACCTTGTAAAGACAATTTCAATGAAATTCATGGATATCTTCATACCACCAGCTTTGTCTCTGATTTGTTTTTTGTTTTTTTTTTTCTTTTGGTGAAAGTTTGAAAAAAACAATAAAAAATGACAATTTTTCAAAGTTATATCACTTAACTGGATTTGAATATGGCAGCCCATGATGAAAATTATGTAAAGTTGATGACATCATTAGATTCAAATGACATTTATTGTGCTCAATTTATTGCCCTCAACCATGCTTAGGTTAGCATTTTTAGCCAAAATATGTCAAAAATAAGAATATGTCCAAATATGGTAGTTAGGGCCCAGACCCCCCCCCCCCCCCCTCCCAACTATAATTTTTAAATTTTCTTCTTTGATTATCAAGACAATACATTCCAATGAGCCCCCAACCACACTCAGATATTCATTTTTAACAAAGTTATTCATTTGTTCCTATATTTGCCAATCTGGGTGCACTGTGTATTGGTATACGTTGGTGTGACATTATGCGTCCCTGCAAAATTACCGGTAGGAACAGGCTACTCTGAAGCAACTCTGCAGTGGGCGGGGGACCATTGACTCCATTCACAGTCGCAGGTTGTACCGTCTACTGTCATTATGGTAGCAAACAGCTTAGGCAATATGCTAACTTGACCTGAAAAAACGATGGAACAATATTGAGAACATTGCCCTCACAGACTAGCCTAGTTAAAACAAACAAACAAAAAAAGTGACTGTGAATGGAGTCAATGGTCCCCCGCCCACTGCAGAGTTGCTTCAGAGTAGCCTGTACCCACCAGTAATTTTGCAGGGACGCATAATGTCACACCAACGTATACCAATACACAGTGCACCCTGATTGGCAAATATAGGAACAAATGAATAACTTCGTTAATAATGAATATCTGAGTGTGGTTGAGGGCTCATTGGAAGCAGAATTGTATTGTGTTGATAATCAAAGAAGAAAATTTTAAAAATCATACATACCTGGCTTCCTTGGTTGAATTGGACCATCTCAGCACAGAAATTCCAGTGCACAATGTCCCATGGTGTGCAAAAATGAAAATGAAGCAGGCCCAGGATTTCGGGAATCCCGCTACATTTCTGAGAAAGGGTTAATAGGCGTTTTATTAACCACTGTCCCACATTCAATTTTTCTTTATTTACTTTCTTGAAACCATAATTCAACTTTAAAACTTTAAAAATCTATACATCAAAAATTAATCTTGCTTTTTTAATAGGCCTACATGAACAAGATGCACACACACACAACACACATACACACACCCACGCACACGCACACCCACACACACACACACACACACACCCACACAAACACCCACACACACCCACCTACACACACAATATACACACATATTCCCATTCAAATTTGGACTGAAGCAGGTCTTGTCCATTTTTTTTTATCAGGGTCTAGTATGGAGACTAACTAGTGTGGAGTAAAATATGGATTTTAGGGGCAATTTTCAATCAAATGAAATAAAATGAAGAAGGGGTTATTTCCTATTTTTTAAACTGACTCATTTTATATTACAAATGAATAAAATGAAGACTTAAAAGTCTTCATTTGAATAGTTTACAAGATAAAGCATATTATTATTCAAACATTTGCAACACCAAATCATATGTGTGGGACTGAAATGTTAACAGCAATTGTTAACTACACTGATAGAAAATCAGAAAAAAACAGCATTACACAAAACATCATTTTTTTTAAAGTAAGTGTAGTATATACTTACAGATTTTGTTAATCAGAAGCTTGAAATGGAGAGTATACATTCTAAAACAATATCCACAATTAAGGTTCATTGGGGTTCATTGTTCACAGTTACAGCAAGACCAGGAAACTTTTGACCAATCAGATGTTGTGCTAGTCTATGACTTCAGACAGTTTGCACATTGAGTGGCAGTGATTTTAAAAAAGTGAATTTTGGGCTGTAAAAATTGTTCCCGTCATTTTTGAAAGGTACATAGGAGCTTATTTTCCTTCAAAATGGTTTAGAATGCCAAATCCACTGAGAAAAAAAGGTTCAGAGAGGTTGGTCACGGAACCTCCCAAAATGACTCTACTATAAAAACGGGTCTCGAGACCTACAACACTGCCCTAATACATGGTCAGTAGACATGCACCATGTAATGTAATCAATTACACATCTGTATTGGTTGTTTTATGTTACAGATTCGAAGCTGAAGTTGTATCCTAGACTCCTAGTACATATGTACGTCACACATCACTGAACTTACACCCTGTGGACAAGGACAGACACACTTCCAGCCTGAACTCAGATGCAGCTTGCCACTGTGCTGCTGGCAGCACAGGTCAATAGCGCCCCCATGTGTTCATGAGCTGCTGCGCCGGGTGCTCTATGTTCAAGAGGCGACGTGACGGCGGGGCCAGCAATCACCAGGCGGTGTCTGCGGACCAGAATGCAGCGCCTCTTCGCCGCTCCTCCGCGAAGCAAGAGGAGTCCTACACTCACCCCAGCACCAATAACTCGGCCCAAGTTCGGGTGAGTAGCAGCTGCAGCAGCGTCCAAAAATGGCTCACACCAAAATAGCCTGCACACTTTCCTTACTTAAAGCCCTGTTCATGCATGGCTTGGTTAACTACATGGAGGCTGTGAGAGGGGGGGGGGGGGGGGGGGTTTGTGTCTTGACACCTACATTGTACATTGTAATAACAAAATTAAAGCTGTCAAGTTGGCCATTGAATTTCATATTTCACGAAAAATATGCATCACAGAGCACTACATGTATGTATCTGTCATTTTTTTTTTTTATATTGTCCAACATAAATGTACATTTTAAGCAATTTGTTAAATAATATTGCATGCATACTTCATATTGCTGTTGGAAACCATCAGTCCGGATTTATAACCAACCTACATGTACATGTATCTGGACACTACATGAACATGTACATGTTGGTGTATACCTATAAAGACAAGCGTGGCAAAATAAAAATCATTGTCAATGAATAGCAAGTGTGGAAAAAAAAAGGGGTCACTGCATGCACCGATGAAGCCTAAGCATACCAACTTATCTACTTTAAGGTACTGAAATGTGAAGCCTGCTATGCTTACATGCATGTCATTATTTGCTGAAGCCCAAATGTTTGGCTATTAACCCTTTCGAGACAATTGACCATATTTTGTCGTTTGGCTCAATAACTTTTGATTCAGAGCTCTAAAACATATATGCAGGAGTAGAAAGAGTGAAAATTTCTGCACACACTATATCCATTTCTGTTGCATGACCATATTGTGTTTGATGCCAGGAATTTTAGAAACAAGAATAAGCTCTAAAATCCTTAAATTGGCAATGCATTGAGAGGTTCAAAATCATTGTTTTTTTAAATCAAAATTGGTGATTTTTTTTCAACTTTTTGACAAAATTCCTAACCATGTACATGTATATTGTTTTCAAAGACAATACACATTATTAGAACCATATAGCACAAAAAGAAAAATATTATTTTGCCAATTTGAAGAACAAAATGTGATCAATTTAGCCCTTAAATAATTGCTGTCCTGAAAGGATAACTGCCAGATACTAGTGTGAAAGAGGCTGAATGCTGACTCTTATTTGATCAGTACTCATTAAAGCCACTTATTTTATACTGAACGCTGCCAATGAGTCATGACCAGAGTCATAGGCTGTCGGCCACATTGCACTCTGGTGCTACGTAACCCATAGTAATTATATCCGGTTCAACTTTGAACATGTATGTACATGTACACTTATGTTCACACAACAATGAAAAAACAGCACCTTCTATGCAATTAAAGGGAGCCACTGCTCGATATCCATGTACGTTCAATTTCATTCGCTTGCCCCTATTGCAAGGCCATGCATAGCAACAATCTTGGAGCAGCAAACAAAATGGCCGTCGAGGGTGGGGTAGCTTGTCAGCTGGGTTGTTCAGTTCGTCTTTCTTCGGTTGAATATTTTTCCCCTAGCAAGGTCGTCCATATCACTGCAATTGCATGCTCGTTTACTGAAGATGTATTCGCAATATTACCCGAGCCGGGCCAGGCTCCAAAACACCACGATTGGCCACTTTTCGGTCCCTTTATTAAAGACGTCCTCAGGTGCAATCATTCAATCACAGTCCTGTCCTTTAATACCGACATTTATTTCTGCAGAAAATTTTATACATGTACATGTAGGGCAATCTAACTTACCAACAGGTTGAATTGGATGATAACAGAAAATTAGAAAATCTTATCAATTAGTGAAAGTTTGAACAAAATTGGACAAACAATATAAGAAATTTATGAATTTGGGAAATTTATAGGGCAGTCCAACCTTTGTAATAGGTTGAATTGGATTAAAACCAAATTTCAGAGAAAAAGATTTGGTGAAAAGTTTGAATGAAATGGGACACACTATAATATGAAAGTTATGAATTTTGGACAGTTGTAGTCACTATGTACACTGTACATGTACTGTACCGAGAGACATGTAGCGTAGTATTCTCGAAAACTGCCTAACTTATCCTGGTTCCAGCAGGCAGTGGGTTAAACCAGGTTAGCTTGGGTTTCTTTTGAGAATATACAGGCCATTGAGATGTTCGTTATTTGAAAAACAATGGTCCGAATTCACAAAGGAGGTTTAGTTTAAACCATGGTTTAAACCCCCTCCTGGGGTTTTTAAGCGTACGTGCGCACGGAATCCGATGCAATCATATTTTTTCTTTGAGCGCGCGCATGGGCAATGTGCGCTTATTTACGCTTATTTTAGTACGCTTACGGAGGTTTAAACCTTGCCATGGTTTAAACCTCCTTTGTGAATTCGGGCCAAGGTGTACAGTATGCAGTGGATTGAGGTAATCAAAGTAGTGAGAGAGAATGCACACAAAAAGAACATGAAGGTCACCAGCTGGCTGTAGATTGTAACTTTTATCAAAATAGGGTCGAAGAACAAAGGACTTAGGAATACATTTATATTCTCAAAGAAATGGGCTATGCTTAAAGTTATGCCTCAGTGCCCTCAAAAGAGATTCTTCCACCCCCCCCCAGCCTCAAATTAATTTTTTTCCCATGAGGGCCATTTTTCAAATTTACCCCCCAAAAAGAGCCCCCGTCACTTTTCTCACGGGGGCTCTTTTTGTGATGACAGGGGCTACTTTTTGTGATGGATTTTTTTCATTGATTTAGCAGATATCCTGTGGTGAATACAGTCTTACAATCATTTAACGATTCCTTACCACTTTGCTTAATCTTAAAGGTTATCTGTACTATCTAGCAATTATTTTTGTAATATAATATTCTGAATGCTTCAAACAAGTTTCAATAATGTATGATTTATGCATGCATACTAGGCCTGAGTCATCATGGGTTTTTCCAAACCCGGGTTTGACTCGAAAATTTCGGGCGGGGACCGGGTACCCGAACGGGAATTCCCTACAACAGAAAATGTGAGTGTATGTACATGTAGTGACGGGAGTCAACAGTCAAGGTAAAATTGCTAAACTAAAATGCAGCATAGAGGACAGTTACTGAATCCAAATCGATAAAACAATGCTTTTCCCAAGAGAAATAACATTTCGGAATAAAAATAAAACATTAAGAAATACAGCCAAAGGTCTCTTTGTTACCTAAAATTGAGGGCTGAAAGAGGAAATCAAGCTTCGTGGTACCGTACACGTTCAGAAATGAATTCCGAATGTGAGTCACCTGTGCCCAGTGCGCACGAATACAGCCCTAGACCGTAATACACACAAACGAGGGTCGAATATAACTGATGTGATCGGATCAAAGTAAGCTTGAAAACAACTAAAAATACCACGTAAGCGACAACAAAAATACAAAATTACCGTAAAATAATTTTTTCCTTTGGCAAAAAACAGTATGGGTATCTATAATATTTCATAGAAAAAAAGATGTTGGAGGATTGCGAGTGCACTTCATATCGAGATTAGGCAGCCATATTTGACATTGTTCTGCTTAGCAAGACCGCAGATGGCAGCAGAGAGGAAAATAAATGTGGGCACTAGATCAGGTGATGGGCCACAACTGTTCCTCTCTGCTGCCATCTGCGGCCTTGCTACGCAGAACAGTGTCAAATATGGCTGCCTAATCTCGATATGAAGTGCACTCTTAATCCTCCACCATCTTTTTTTCTTTGAGATATTATTATGGATACCCATACTATTTTTTGCCAAAGAAAAGAATTGTTTTAAGGTAATTTTGTATTTTTGTTGTCGCTTACGTGGTATTTTTGGTTGTTTTTAAGCTTACTTTTGGCATGATCCGATCATTGAAATAACACTGCACAGCACATATACATGTACTAGCACCTGCATGCACAGCACACAGCTACAGTGTGTTCTTTCAATGATCGTCGTCGTCGTACCACGTCCTCAAGAACTAGTTTGATTTGTTTGTCTGATTATTTTGCTTCCATTTAAACCCAAGTAATTATTGGATTAGACTTCCTGAACACTTCAGATGTTTCTCGTCATATTTTTGTATTAGGGTATTTTGAAGAGATATCATTTTCAGGGGACATTTCTACTACAATGTTCTTTCCATATGATATAAAAAGAATGAGAAAGCCCACAAATTATTTTTCACCTTTCCCACAACTCAAACTTCATGGTCCACAGACCCTCTTTGGCCTTTACCCAAACCCACTCCAATAGACCTGTTCACAAAGTTATTCAAATTTATGGATGTTTCTTTCCTGAGGACCTACATGTAGTAACGAGGTATTCCATTAACCTGTTATTAATGAATGAACTACAATACTTGGAATCCAGTTTGCATACATTACTTGTTGCTATGTCTGATAAGCCTGTGACAAGCTTTCACGTTGTTTTAAAAGTATACATAAAATTTGAATATATTTGTGAACAAGTCTATTTTGGTACATACATGTATGATGACCATGCTGATGAAATTAAATAGAAAGCATTCACTTCCACTTCCCATACAAAATATTTTTCATTTATGAAAAGCTGGTCATTGGCAATAATCACCTTGTTCTGATTGTTATCAAGGATAGACTTTAGCCTGTTGACTTCTGAATTCTTGAACTCCAACAGGCTTAATACAGGAGCCACCTGGTTCCTGTAGTCTATGGGTTAATTAGCTATCAGTCCTCTTTTTATTCAGTTTTGAATTTAATCAAAACAGTAATATCCCTGGGCAGGGTATTATTCTAATAGACCGGTTTACTAAGTTATTCAAATTTATGGATGTTTCTTTCCGGAGGACCTAGTGACCAGGTATTCCACCAACCTGTTATTAATAAATGGACTACAATACTAGGAATCCAGTTTGCATACATTACTTGTTGCTATGTCGGGCAAGCATCGGGCAAGCTTTCAGGTTGTCAAGAACAACCTTTGTTTAAAAAGCATGCATAAAATTTGAATATATGTTAGTAAACCGGCCTATTGCCCAGTCTTTCGGAGGAGACTTTAAGCCGTTGGTCCCGTGTCTGGAGAGGGCTCACCACAAGCATGTTAAAGAACCTGCTTCATTTTTCGAAAAAGAGCAGGGAGTAATCCCGATGAAGTAGTTTAAAACATCAGCTGATGATTTATTGTAATATACATGTACGTTTCATATAATTTACATGTACATGTAAGACTTGATCTACAATGTAGGTTTTCGTTAATTGAATAATTTTTATGATGAAATTATAAAGCTCATGTTAAGACACATCATTTGACACTTAAATGACACTAATGTTTTGGTAGTGTCATTAATTTAAACCATCCATCCATCTTCATAGCTACTTGTGTACCATACCCATTATGTGGCAAAGAATAATTTTCATGGTGTCAGTCGGAAAACTTTGTTTGTGAAATTTAGGTCAAGTCATGATTTCTGCTCCACTCTTGAGACCAGAATCTGTCTTTTAGGTCAGTTGACAAGGTTTGTGGTTTCATAAATCAACGCCGCCGTGGCTCCAGCCAATGATTTGTGTTTTCGTGGTGGGAAATCTTACACTGGATTCGGCTTCATCTGTATACAGTACATGTAGCTGTAAACTGTGACACATCAACCAAGGAGCTTCCCTTGCATCAAATGACTGCCTCAAGGGGCTATTTCCTAGAATTTCTTTAAAACGATGAATGAAAATTTCTAGATACACAAAATTGTTTCTTGATTTGAATAGATATTTGATTTCTTTTTAATTTCATTAGACCTACAATGTACGTATAGCTTTGAAAAATATAAGTTTGAAATTCAAGCTCACACATCTTATTCAAGATGGGGGTAGGGGACTGGGGTGGAGGTAGAGGTGCCAATTTACCTACCCCACCCCCCCCCCCCCCCCTTCAAGATCATAGCCACAGAATTCCCCCTCCTTTGAACTCCTTGAATATTTGTCAAAGTTAGCGTGTTTTAAAGGCGCCTCTCCAAGACGTTAAGTTTCACAATACATGTGGTCGTCTTGGATCTAATGCCCCTAGGAAGCTAAGGAAATCAACGTCGGCGATGGTTTCCAGTCCATAATTCAGCTCTCGATCCAACCATTTCCTATTGCCAGGTTAGGTAATTAGTTGTGGTCAGATCATCAGTTACTGCAGGACTTTACTTGATACATCTGATACTCTTCAGATGGTTTGCAGATCTATATTTCTTTCTAAAACTTTGGAAGTTGTTTCTTCCTGTTTCCCTGTATTTCCTCTTATTTCCCAAATGTGATTGTTATTCAGAATTATATGGCGATATACATGTACATGTAGGACAACTTATCTTAATAATGTTCAGATGAGTGTGTAGCTTTATTGAATTATTGTAGATGTAAAAAAAAAATGTTTTTCTTCTCATTTTTGCCTTCATACATGTATGCTAATATTTGCATATTCCCACAGCTGGAAATATACATATGTTTATTAAGTTCCATTCAAATTTGGATGTAAAACAATACAGGACTGATCATGCAAACCTAAAAGGCACTTGACTTGCACTGTATTTCAAGTAATAAATGATATTGGAGAAATATGATGAAATACAACTCTTGTCAAAGTACAATTCTTTTTCTAAAAAGGTTGCTTGTGTCTTAAAAATAAAAAATTATGAATGGATTTGAAAACAGTTTTTTGGCAGCTTTCCTAAAGAAGGCTGACATGTTTAAAGGCTGTATGATGATTTTCCTGCAAGTGGGAAATATTTTTGACTCTTGCAGTTAATTGTTTATTTTTTATCATTGAAACGTCAAATCTACATGTATAATGCTATCCATTGGGGGTTTCAACACTTAACACCAGTGAATAAGACTAAGCAAATGTAGAAAGATTAAATATTGTAATAGTTTGTAGCAAACCTACATGAAGTTTGAAAAGAAGCTATACGACAAGACTACTCTGATTCACCTGTCTTCCAATCGACAGTCCACCCCCCTCCCCCTGCACGCGCGCACACACACACACACACACACTACTCACATACATGTAGCTGAGGCACCTGCTACTCACAGGTTTACCCGAGGTGGAAATTTGAATCGCTGTAAGGGAGTGCTTGGATTTCCTGCAGCCAGCCCCCTTTGGTCCTAGGGGACTCTGAGGTCTGATTAAAGCCTACCCACCCGGCAGGGAACCCATTAAGTCGATGAACTTGCTGTTTCTTTGTGCCTCTCGCCTCTCCGTGGATGAGTTGCCAGAGTGACATGTCTATTTACGCTCACTACGTGTTTGATTCATTGGTGACTGATTTCGGGGACTCCTTTCGCGGAGATTACACATAGATCATCACTGGTCGGCAAACTTGTGTAGGCTTTAAGATCTAGTTGCATTCACCCACAAAGATGCAGTTCTAGAGCATAATAGCTTGTGTCAAATCAAAATCAAGTTGCGGTGGGGAGAAAATTGCTTTTGACGATAAGGTTCGTGAGGGGAGACTAGGAGGAACCTGGGCCGCTTTTGGATCCAATGAAGATGGAATTTGAACACCTGTTACGAAGAGTTCACCGAGAGGAATCATGTAAGAGAGATTCTGAGGCGATCTGACATCTGTGTTGCCAGGAGCAAGATAGTGAGACAGAGGGAAAAGGAAAGTGCAGGTCTTTCCAAGTCTCCAAAAGATTTTTACTTGTCTTGTGATGTCATCAGGGTTTGAAACCGAGAGTAGATATGTATCCAGGAGGCGTGCTGCTGGGATAATGACCACTATTAAAGGCGATCATGGAATGCCACCTTGCTTCAAATTGTTAAGCGATTTTAAGCTGCAGTAGTGTTTTGCTGCTGCTCACAGGTGTTTAGTCTTCTGAGTGTTGACTTCAGCAGACCATGGTAGACAAGGTCTAGGCATGATCCAGGATACACCCTTCTCCTCATTACCTAGCAGCTCCTAGAGACAATTCATTTTGATTCTTGCTGGTCAGCATCTGCAGATACTGGACAAGTCCTAAAGTAACTTTGATTGACGCAATCCAAAGATTCACTTACTAGATGCTAGTTGTGTGATGATTCATCTAATGATTTGAAAAGGATTGTGAAGAACTTTGACCAAATTGAAAGTTTAGCTGATTAAACACACTTGGCAATTCATCAAAGAATTTAAAAGAAGGATCTATTCCAAGTTGAGTTCCTGCTTTTTCGCTCTTTGACATCTCTTCATTTGACAGTGCTTCACAGCTTCACTAACCATAAGGATATCTTTGAAACACATACATCATGACTGAACATAGCGACGTCTAAACTTTTGACACCCATGTGGTTTTGAGACTCTATTCAGCTACGAAAATACCTCAAGCTCCAACCGCCGTGCCGAGGAAGTGGCTTGGTAGACTTACGAGGAGATTGCACTTGTTATGAAGACGATGTCACAAACATGTGTTGTCGTGGAGGTGGTTACATTCAACTACAAGGCTGCAGGCGTTGTATTCATGGTCCGACCTAGGGTAAATTTTCTTTAATTTCCGTTTTTTCAACATTCTGTAGGCTATATTGTATCTTAAGGCACCTTGTTGACATTAATTAGCACATTATTTGCTTGTAAGTTAACCCCCTTCCCTCTCGGAAAAACCAGAGAAAAAAAGAAAGAATCAAGTCTGGTTAATGTTTTAACCTGTTGACTACCAAATTCTTTGATTTCCATAGGATTAACACAGGAGCCACACAGTTCCAGTAGCCAATGAGTTAAGGCAATTTCATCTCGGATCATGGAGATTGTGTTCTCTTTCTTCATCTTATCACAAGGTTCTCCTGTATATGTACATGTAACAGGTCTTTGTTTATTCTATGTGTACATCTAGCGTATTAATCATTACAGAGAAAGTTGAGCTGTGGCCATGCAATTATATGTACATTGAAAGAAACTGTCGCAAAGCAATTGGGGAAAGGTTGATCGTGTATACATACATAAGAATTGGTGTATACTGTGAGGTTTTGGAATCATCAAAATGATAAGAATTCGATCCAATCTCGCTGAATAGCACATGCACTGCACACAAAAATGGGAAGCCCAAACACTGCAGCTATTTCTCGTCAAATTTTGAATTTGCGGGCATTTGAAGAGCATTCCTTTTCAGGAGACTTTTTTACTATCTGACAAAGTTCTTACAAACTGAAAGGATTGAGAAAGCTCGCAAATTATTTTTCACCTTTCCCAGAACTCATCCTTCTCTTCAGTGCACTTCACCAAACTGAACATCACACAATAACAGGTTCTAATTGTCATACAATTCCTACTTCAAATATTTGTCTCTTTTACAATGTGATATGAATATGATACAGGATGTTTTGAAAGCAACAGCCTTCCCCTTTCACAACGCTGTGCATGCCACAAGCAGGAAAGTTGCACAAATTAATGAGGAGTTCCATTTCAGAGTACTGTATGATGCTGACGCTATCATTGTCACTGATACTCGCTTGGAATAGAGTCAAGAATAGTTGAATGACTTAACCCCTGTTCAGACTAGCAAAATTCACTGTATACATGTAGCTATACCAAAGTATAGCTAAATTGTATAGCTGTATAAATTTTAGGATAAGTAAAGTTATTAAAACCTCCAGTAACAAAATGCTGCATAATGAAATGTTAAATATAATAACATGTTGTATACATGTAGCAAAAGAGAGATTTCAGAGTTGTTTTAACTGAAAACTTAAAGGGAAATCCAACCTTAATAGCAAGTTGCTTTGAAAGAAAGAGGAAAAATCAGAGAAGCAGATTAGTAAAAGTTTGAACGAAATCGGACAAGCAAGAAGAAAGTTATGAATTTTTGAAAGTTGTAATCACTATACATATGGGAATTTCAAATTGGCCGAATAAGTAATGTCACTGTGATGTAGCTGTGGACATCTCCCCCATTTGCTCCAACACACAAAATGACTAAAATGTCACTTTTTTCAAAATGTATTACTCAGTAGGATCTTTTTCTTTCATGAGGACCTATAACAATATGCTATCTCCAATATATTTTGAGTGTTGCCCCGAGGGTAAAAGCGCCTCAAAGAAAACAGCAAATTAATGATATTTTTGTGTACGACAAACGGGAGAGTTGTCCACAAAAATGTCACAATCGACTCACCAAATCGCCAATTTGAGATTCGCATACATGTAGATGTAGTGATCTCATTTTTCAAACATCCATAACTTTCATAACTTTCTTAGTCCTTGTCCGATTTCTTTCAAACTTTCACCATCCGAATTTCTTACTTTCAAGCTTTCACACAAATCATCTTATTTTATTACCAAGGTTGGATTGCCCTTTAAGGAAGAATAAGGGCAAATTTCTAGTGTAATTGTGTCGTACAAAAATTGTACTGGTGGAAAGGGCTTATCCTGAGTATATTATGCGTACTAATATACGGGTACATGTACATCTACATGTACATGTACATGTATGACTGTCTCGCTGTCGTCCTGTATACCGAGCAATGCGCCCCATTGCCCATGACGTAAAGTTAAACTGGCACTAAATATAATGTGTTAGCTGACATCACCAGAGCTATTTTCCTTAAATACAATGTTTCACAATAAAACAATAGTTTATTCATGTACATGTATGCCCCTTTTGCTATGTAGATTCTTTATATGATGTTTCTTTATAAATTTATACAAATTTTGTTCAAGTTTTCTGTAGTGTGAATGTCTTATTACTAACATCCTGTGGATGGGCCTGTGTATTTTACATACATGTAATGTAGATACTGAAGTGTGTGTAATATTCTTAATAGCGCGTGTAGTATGTTGGAGATTGATATACACACATTCAATTTTTATCATGTTTCCATAAATAGTCTGCAGATATTGGCATGGTTTTTATGGATGCATACATGTACACACTACATATTATTGCATGTACATGTACGGGAAGTCAGAATGTTGGACACATGAAATTAATTTCAAAAGAAAGTAAATGTCATTTCAAATTAAAGTACTAACAAAGGCGACTTGTAAGTGGAATTCTGACTCAGTTGTATAAAATGAAAAATCTTTCAAGACAATCCTTTCTTGGAATTCAAAATGATTCCCTATTTTAAAGAGTATTTTATCTTTAACAATGTATGTATGTTAACACCGTGAAGTTGTGAACATACATGTAACTTTCTTCTAGAGTTTACACATGAGTTTCTTTCTATAAAATTTGTCTATTTGTAGATACATGTACATGTTTATAGACACCATTTAGACCGACATGTGCATTGTACCTACTCCTATATGAGAGAAAAATACATATACATGTGATGCCTGCTTTTGAAGAAATTTTGAATTGATTTTTTATTTTACGGCAGAATCCAACCCCCAACTTCACCTTAACCATTTTCCTTGTTGATTTCTTGTACTTGATACATGTATGTTGACAGTGATAGTATTTTTCTCACAGTTAATGCTTCCATCACAACTTTGCCTCATGATAATTCATAATAGACATCAGTAATCAGGTCTTCTTCTTCCCTAGGAAACATCTGAATGTTCCTGCAGAAACAAACAAGAAGGGTTAGATAAGCTAGAAGAGCAAAATAAGCTAGTCATTTAAAAAATTGTAGAGAAGGGAACTTTGATGTACATTTGTAGGTCAGGGCTCCATCTTATATTATAGAGAGTTATGATTGATTTCAATTTTACTCGCTATTCAATCGCAAAATTTTCTTTTCATGAAAGATTGGGGATTGTAAGTTTGTGATTGATTAGAGGGCAAAAAGTTTGTGATTGATTTGGATCAAACGTACATGTAACTTTTCATAAGACAGGGTGCAGATGTACACGTATGCATGTATTTTGTTTGGCTGCAAGACACATCCTAAACTTGATGCTTTATTACATGTAACTGTAATTTTTGTGGACTTCATGCCTTATTAGTTTAAATGAAAAAAAAAAAAATTGAAATAAAAGGAAATCGGCCAAAGAAGTTGAGTTTGTATATGGCTCATGAAGTTTGTATAAGTCATTTACATTCTTTGCAACCATCCAAGTGTTGACACTTTTACCTGGTCTTTTATTAGGTTTCCAGATTATCTCTTACAATGACCAGCTATAATCTGGCTGCTTTCCTTCTTAGAGGTGAACAAATTGAGGAGTTTAGGGGAATGTAGAGCTTTCTTAAAACCTCAAATGGGAAGACGTCATAGGTTACATGTATTTACCGTTAGGTTTAGAGTGTGTTGAAGCTGGCTCGATATTTGATAACTGACTGGTATAAAGACAGGAAAGTGGAAACATGCAGTCAAGACAGATGCACAATGAAAAAGTAAGTTGATATTTCTGTTTTCCATGATTCTTGAATGAGTTGCGTAGCTTTAGGTTTTAGAAGCAGAGAGAAAAGTAGGCCTACATGACACCAAAGTACACATCTACACAAGCGGTGGTCAGTGCTGCATTGGCAGAACTTTGCACAACACACGCTCCTGCGACAGTTTTCTCCACTTTCAGTTTCTTACAATTACCGAATTCCTAACTTCAGCCCAGGACCCAACACTATACCGAAAATTATGTAACTCTAACCGTAGACAAATCCTAAAACCCAATTGCATAGATGTACAACCCTAATCCTATACCTTTGATGCAATAAAGCCCGAAGCATTTAGAGGGATTGGCAATAGCTGTAAGACATTCGCTGATGGCGGCGCTATATTACTTTTGTTGTGACGCCTACTTCCAGTACAGGCGTGCGTTATGAGTTTCCCTATTGATCAGCTGATAGTCTTGGTCAAGAGCAGGTCTAAAACGCTATTGAAGAGTGACTTTAATAAACATTGATTTAAATCTATAAAAGTGCTTTTGTGGGAATGGGTTCTGTCGTAAAGCAACATCGTGCAGGTCGGAAAAATAAGAGTAGGACTGCAACATGTTGTACGATGCCGCGGCTGTCGATGCAAGACTGACAAACTCCACTCTTCATTTACTGTTGCATGTTACACCTCTCTCTGTGTAAGAACTTACAAAGTTGTGGGACAGTCATCTTCTAAAAATCTTTGTTCTTCATGTACTTTGAGAGTCTATTTTAAATTAATTTGTTTTTGTAATCTAAAAGAGTGACCAGTATAACATTCAGAAATCCTCTATATCATGGTGCGACATTTCATATGTATTCAGATTTTTAAAAATTTGATTAGAAAGTTCTATGCATATTTTAAAGCAGAAATGATGAAATCAGAGTAAAAAAAATATAATAACGGACTACAGCTAAAAGTGAAGGAAATTTGTCGAGGCCCACTATCCCCATGGCTGTTCTGTTTGAGAATAAAACCCGAACAATATGGGGGGGGGGATGGGGGTCCTATAGGGACAGTTCATCACAGTTCACTCACACCAAACTTTCATTCATGTACAATTCTTGCAGGCAGCTCATAGGTATACAGTGTAGGGAAATGAAAATTTAGGGCTACTTTTAGGCCACTTATGGACCATCATTCTGAATTCATTAAAAAAATGTCAAGCTGCTGGTTGGGAGAGAATTTTCTTTGTAAATCCTGATTCTTGGGCAAGTTTTATTTCAGCTGTCAAGTGGCATTCAGTTAGGACCTGTTGGTTTTCAACCTGGACTCCCATTCCGGAGGACTATTAAAACTTCAAGATAAAGTCAAGTTCTGGTCATGTGATTACAATGTGAACGAAACTGTCTCAAAGCAACTGGTGTATACTATGAGGTTTTGGAATCATCGAAATGATAAGAAATTGACCCAATCTCGCTGAAAAGCACATATATATGCACACAGAAATGGGTATATATGGGACTGCATTCACATGTGGCATGAAAGTTTGGCCCAAACTCTTCAGCTATTTCTCCTGCATATTTCGAATATGAGGGCATTTGAAGAGCAATCTTTTTCAGTGGACATTTCTACTATAATGTTCTTCTAAACTGACATAAAAGGAATGAGAAAGCTCACAAATTACTTTTCACCTTTCCCAGAACTCTACCTTCTCTTTAAAGTGATTGATTAACTTTGTGAAAAATTGTAAAATCAGCTCCAATGCCAGTGAATTGTGTGCAGTCCTCTAACTACATATATAATTAAGGATATGTGAAAGTATGAGAGAAAATGGAACCCGTTTACTATCCTAAAAAAGAGAAAATCGCGATCAATCGCTACCGCAAGTCGCTCGGCTTCTTCGCTGCGCTGCAGTCACAAAAACCAAGCACCAGCGCTTGGCGATTTCAGAGCGGGTTTCCAGCCCATACGGTATTCTGTGATAGAGCGAGGTATGCCAACCGTAAGAGTTCTTAAGAGTAAGGGTTCGGTTGTAATCTATCCCGACATCAATGTTCAATCGTAAATATCTTGATATATAAACGACCGATCAGCTTATAAAACTCAGGCGATTCCTGTCTGAGCTAAAGGTTTGCAATTATGATTACAGCATTAGCTGGAACAGTGATTTTTTTTTTCAATCCTGGGCAAAGTTAATCAATGCCTTTAAAGATAAAGTTGTGTTCTGGTCATGCGATTACATCGTGAACGACACTGTCTCAAGGAAATTTGGAAAGGTTTATTGTGTTTACATAAGAACTGGTGTATAGTATGAGGTTTTGGAATCATCAAAATGATAAGAAATTGACCCAATCTTGCTGAAAAGCACATGCACTGCACACAGAAGTGGGTGTATGGGACTGCACACACATGTGGCATGAATATTCGGCCTGAACTCTTCAGCTATTTCTCGAATATGAGGGCATTTTAAGAGCAATCTTTTCATGGGGCATTTCTCCACTATAATCGACATAAAAGGAATGAGAAAGCTCACAAATTACTTTTCACCTTTCCCAGAAATCAACCTTCTCTTTATCAAAGGCCTACACATACATCTTTTAGTAACAGGAGATTCTGAGGAATCCCAATTAAAATGAAATCCTCCCTTCTTTGAATTTCAAATGACTAGATCTGGTGCCCCATCTTTCCACTTACCGGTACACTCTTAATATTCAATTTTGATTTCAGTGTTTCAAAGCTTTTCCTTAGGAGACAAGAGGAGAACACCATCACAAAATAAGGGCTTCAACCTTCGTGACCCATATGTAAAACCATAGCATTACCTTTAAGCTTTTGTACGTAAGTTCAGAATAGATTTTAAAAATTTAACTGGCCTGACCTCATCTAGGCAATTTATGACCATCCTGTTATGATTCAATTCAAAACTGGAAGTGGCGCTCAAGGCAAGCGAGGGCTCACCACTCATCACCTCGGAGTGAGGGGGGAAGGAATTCCGCTAAGCTTCGACATCCGGAATTATGGGAGAGTGGGAGCGCAGGGATGCGCTAGCCTGATTTCAAGATCAATGCCAGTTGTGCCTCTAACCTTCCTTTTATTTGGTTTCATCTGCATGCAATTTATGAGATACATGACTGACAGGCTTGTGAGCTGGAGAATTTTTTTTACGAAGCTGCATTGCAGAGAATCATGTACATGTACATGAGGTTGATAGATGCTGTTTAGTCTGCAGGCCATAATGTAATTTTAAAAAAATTCCTTTTGTGCTGGTTGTATAGTTTTTCAGGTAATGCTATCTTCTAGTGATATTCACTATTTTTCTTAAGGTAATTGGTCCCATTTAAGCTGGAAGTTGGTATGGTCTCCAGTCGCGTCTACAGCTTACAATAGAGTGAGCTTACCCCCACCAGTTTAAAGGCGAAGAAGGAATGAAAGAAAAAAAATCACAACTGTCAATGGGTCTACGTGTATGGCAAATGGGGCTACCCAGATACGTTTTGTCCCCCTCTCTCATTTTGGGACGCTTTCGCCCCTCCTCCTCTAGATACATGTACGCTACCGATAACATTGTCCAGATCTATCCCCACGGGTGGTTCCAGAAACAAAACCGAAACCAATTGCGTAGTGGACCGTTTAAATTGTGTTTTTATCAAGTAACAGTAATCTCTGTCTGTTACGGAATACATTTGACTCTTTTGAACTTCATTTCCAACCAGTGAAAAATCTATTTTTTCCTGATCTCGCGACTCTTCCAATTTGCCGTTGAAACCTGAGCAAGCTGTGAAGGGTACTAGGAACTCCTGGGAGAGTCCGAAGACAGGTGGCTCTGTTGCTGTAGGTTCTCAAGTTTCTCATTCTCCCTTCCTGGCTATCCATTCAATAGTTTGGGATCCTGACAGGGTCCATTCATAGTGCTCTGTTTTTGACCTTTCTTGGAGATTATATAGAGAATTAAAGGGCAATCCAACCTTGGTAATAAGATGACTTGTATGAAAGCAGAAAAATAAGAAAAACAGGATGGTGAAAGTTTGAAAGAAATCGGACAAGGACTAAGAAAGTTATGGATGTTTGAAAAATGAGATCACTACATCTATGCGAATCTCAAATTGTCAATTTGGAGAGTCAATTGTGACATTTTTGTGGACAACTCTCCCGTTTGTTGTACACAAAAATATCATTAATTTGCGGTTTTCTTCGAGGCGCTTTTACCCTCAGGGCAGTACTCAAGCATATTGTTATAGGTCCTCATGAAAGAAAAAGATCCTACTGAGTAATACATTTTGGAAAAAAAGAGAAATTTTAGTCATTTTGTGTGTTGGAGCAAATGGGGGAGTTGTCCACAGCTACATCACAGTGACATTACCTACATGTATTCGGCCAATTTGAAATTCCCATATGTATAGTGATTACAACTTTAAAAAATTCATAACTTTCTTATTGCTTGTTCGATTTCGTTCAAACTTTCACCAATCTGCTTCTCTGATTTTTCCTCTTTCTTTCAAAGCAACTTGCTATTAAGGTTGGATTTCCCTTTAAGACTGCATTGAGGTGTTTTTTAAACCTAAAAACCAATATGTATTGGTATTATTACAACTTTGTTGTTGGGTAGAGGTGTAGTAAACTGTAAACCCAGAAAGCTTTGCGAATTACGCAAATGTTTCATGCCGCTAAATAATCAAAATTTTTTGGAACAACATGAAATTATTGCAGTACGCGAAAGCTTTTTGCTGCAAAATTGGCTGTCATTAAACAATTTGCAAAAGTTTTATGTCGCGAAAGTTTCTGGTTTGACAGTAATTGTCATAACAAATTAAAATTGCAGGAATCGACGCTTACGGGTGTTATTGATTTTAACACAGATCTATGTCTCTCTGACCTAGCGGCATACGCAGCCAGCTATGCACAGAGCTGCAGACGTTAACCAATGCCTTGTCTTAATTTTAGTTTATCTGTTAGGACACTTGATATAGAGTACCAAAGAGTACCTAAAGGATAACATTGTTTCCAGAATTCCATGACTGAAGTACAGTCTATAAGTCTAAGGGTGTGTTTATCGGGGCGATTCTACCTTCTAATCGGCGACTCAAGTCCCTGATTAGCTTACCAGTTACCGGCCGTAACCCTCGATAAACACGAACGCGACTTGATTACCTCATTAGCTTACCAGACTTGAGTCCCGCAAAAAGGTGGGATTTGATTACCGTTTGAGCCAGATACGCGACTCTAGTACCGGCGATAAACACAACGCGATTTGATTCGCGAATACATTTCGCAACTTCACACTCCCGTTTCCGGTTAGGACGAAAGCGCGCGCCTACTAGCCTACTAGCTAACTAAACAGCACAGTACACGTGCTGAAAAGGCGCGCGCCGGAATTGACCTTTACTTCGTAGGTCATTTAGCTGGATCCTGCGCGATGCAAAGCAACGGGCTATCCCAGTTTTGAGTCGCGACGATAAACACGGCATCCTGAGAAACCGCATTCATGGGCGCGATCGTATCCGCGACTCTATTTGCGAATCAAGTGCCCTTTTCTAATTTCTAGAAAACGATAAACACACCCTAAGTTGCCACCTCTAAGGCCACCTCTAAGTATTAGGCCACCTCTCTATCATGGTCACCTATCTTGTCTCCATCCAGTATGAAAAATGTGATGTAGAACCCTTCCCAGTTTCTACCATCCTTATGTACTCTCTCAGTTGATGCCCATCTCAGGCCTTAAATTTTATTCACCAAGAGTGTCACTAGACCATCTTGAATGAAAGGGGGGGGGGGGAGGGGGTGGATGTTGAACCAAATTTGCCTAAAAGGTACATGTAGCTGAAAATTTTCCAACAAGCAAAAAAAAATGATTAAAGGTCGTCAATTTTCGAGGTTTGCCGACAGTCAATGATAATGTTGAATTGCTGACAGAGAGTTTTAAATGGGTGTGCCACACCTCACAATCCTATCGAGCGATGCTCACTATTAATTCTTCCCAATTGTTTCTGGGAAAATATTACATTACAAAAACGTGTTAACTTTTTTGATTAACAGCATGTGTTTTTTTTCAATGAAATGATTACAGTGTGTGTCAGAAGATAACAAATTTCCTTTTTAGTTTAGTTTTCATATTACATGAATTTCTCCTGGGCTTCCTCTTTTCTCCCAAGTTAACAGAATAAAAGAAGTCAATCTATTATACTTTATATTATTTTGAGAAGGAGTGTGACGAGAAGAGAAGAGTGTATGGTGAAAACGTGCATCCCAGGAGATGTGAATCCGTATATCCACCAGGAGAGTTGCACATGATGCTAATTTGACAGTGCCTCAAACAGATGCCCGTGAGCATGGATATTTGCTTGCGATATTTACTGCTGTTAGTATCTATCTTTGAGATTAAGTGACCTCTTATCGGCGTAAAATCTTCATCTTTCACACGATATATCTTGTGACTGAGTCTTAGTCATCTTAATGCTCATCCCACCCACCCAAGAAAAAAAGAGAAATGGAAGGAAGAGAGGGGGAGAGTGGGTATTTTGTTCCCGTTTGCTTTAGGGTGCGTTTATGCTTACTTTGCGAAAGCAGAATGAGCGTTTTGAAACACTCATCTAAAACGCTCATCTAAAAACGCAGTTCCATGGGATGCTGTTTATGCTTGTTTTCTCCAGGAGAATTCGGGCTCTGGATTTGCAAACCTGCATTGCGTATACTACGTTAACCCGGGAGGGTACATTGTACATGTACAGTAGGTCAAGTTGGGGTGTGCGTTTTTCGAAAGTTTTGGTTTTGAGTTACTACGCTATATGCATGATGCATGCACAAGCGGCGCACAGATTTTCACATGAACTGGAAATGCGTTTGTATGACGCCATTATAAACGCGTTTACAAATGATTGTGCGCTTATGCTTCCCAGAAACCCTTTTTTTTTTAGAGAAACGCCAATTCAAAACGCACGTTTTTGTGAATTTACGATCGGCGTTTTAAATCGGCGATTATACGAAAATGAGTAAGGACACAACTGCGTTTTGAACTAAACGCCTTTCAAAACGCTGATTCTGGCCTGTAAAATGTGAGCATAAACGCACTCTTAGATGGCTAATTCAATTTAAAAAAAACCTACATGATTTGCAGTTTTGCCATCCGTGACAGTTCAACTGTAATGGGTGTTGATTTCAGCTTTATCAAAATAAGTGCAATATGTGAGATTAAAATACATTGTGTGATGTATGCTACATTTTGTATCTGGGAACAAAAGGAATAATTTACATATATGTATCAATTGATGAGAAAGACTGCAATGTGAAATAATAAAAAAGCAACCACCTGTTTCTGGGCATTACTAAAAAGCACTGTAATCGCAAGATATGGAAAAAAAGTATTTGATATTGTACTCCAAATGAATGTTGTTTAACTTTGTTTTCTCTCTCTCTTACTCTCTCTCTTACTCTTTGTCCCATTCCCTTTTTCCCTTTTTTTTGCTACCATCTCTGTCCCTATTATTTGCTCACTTTCTCCGTTTATCTTTCTCTCTTTCGTTTTACTTTTGTGGTATTTAACCACCCTCTCATTTTGTCACTCATGATTTTATATGTCTCTGTCTGTCTGTTTCCTTTCTCTCTGCCTCTTGTTCTTTCTCTATCTCTTTCCTGTGTGACCATCTCCCCGTCTCCCTGTACCTATCTCTTCTCGCTCTATCCCTACCTCCCACCCCCTCTCTATCTCCTTTTGTCTCTATATCACCATCTCTGTTCATCTCTCCTTTCCAGTCCCAGGTAGAGGCAGGCTACGGGTATCCTGCGGGGGCTGTCCCGCTCCGTCCAGACCCTCACGCTGTGTCCCGGCCAGGGTATAAAGACAGCATGGTGGCAGAGAGAAAACCTCCTTGTAAGTACTTACACTCTCTCAGTGCAGAGGAGTGGATATATCCCCTCTTGTAGGAGTCATTAGGGTTCACTTCATTTTGGAGTTGAATCCACTCCATTTTATAGTGGAATGCATTCAAAATTAGCGGTTTAAATCAATCTTTTGACAGTGGATTCCACTTTATAACGCCGATGGGGTGGTGAAACCTCTTAACTCATTTATTTTGCCAAATTTATTTTTATCTTCTTCCTAATTTTGTCGCTAAGGATTAATTTGATGTGTTGATAAACCCATGTAACACATGTATCTGCAAAAATAATGCCACAAGCGATCTGTAAAAGGAAGGTTATCAATGCACTTCCTGTGTTAATTGTGAAAGTTTTTTTTTACACTCCTGAAAATCTAACATTTTTGAGTTACAAGGTTTTATCACCCCACCGAAAATATACAAGCCGAAAGCTTGTGTGAAATAAATAATAAAATAATGCAGGCAGGTTGCTGCCAGAATTTGCGGACATTTGGGCACCTCACTGCCCGAATATGAGGTGATGGTTGCCTGATTATCAGGGCTTTGTTTCATAAAGCTAGTTATCAATAACAAGTTACAATGAGCTACTGAATTCATTGCATCTGTTTGGCTGGGAGCAAATTTGTTATAGAAACGTGACACTTGTTATCGATAAAATTTTTTATGAAAAGGGGCCCAGAACTTTAAAAAAATCCTTCCTTTAAGCTTACATGGTATGATGTATCTATAGAAGGGTTCAAGTTCAGGGAGACTATCTTGATTGGCTGGGCAAACTTTCCCAGCTCAGTGAACCCTGTGACAAAGGAAGACACACATTCTTAGGACCGAAACCATTTAAGTAGAATAGGGACCGTGGGGACGTGGCGTAGCATTACAAGTCAATTCGAAATCCTGAGACTTTAGGGCAGTGACTGAGATCTTGTCTTCAACACTCCATGTAGTGATTGCACAAGAGATTTCTATTTTACATTGTACTTCTGTTTTACAAATTAAAATGGAAATCCTATTCTAACAGTTTCTTAATTAATTTTTGAAGTGCTATGGAGATTTCTCTTCTATTTTTGACTTCATTTGAGAGCAGATTCCTGAGGGCAACCTGATTGAAACATCTTGTCTAAGCAGATCTTGAGATTGCTTTATAAATATGTTACTTGTTATTTACATTAATCACCATGACCACAACATTAATCATAGTTTTCTAATTTTGGCACTTTGTGTCTTTCCTTGCTGTACCTTTTTATTTATTTTTTTTGTTTCTTGACATTAGTACATGTATGTATTGATTCATTGGTTAGTAACCTTTTTGTTTAACCTTTCATTTCCAAATAAATATATACAGTGTACTGTAATTGAATCTGAATTCAAATTTTGAATTTACAGTAACTTGTCAGAGTACAGGTAGCTTCTGAATCTGCATGTGTTCAGTTGATTTCTGTCCTCAGCTACAGAAGGTCTTGTCCATTTATTCTTTATATCCTTCTGTTCTTCCTTTAATCTTTTATGTACTTCATCTCCATTTCACATTTACATGGAAGAAAAAGTTAGATGGCAATGATATCTTATATGACATTAGCAGTATTAGGATAGAGAATGAGGATACAAGTACATGTACAGTGAAGGTCACAGCAAAATCATATAAGCAAAGTTGGGTGATGGTAACATTTAAGTTTGCAGTATGTTAAAGGTTTATAGAGAGGAGGGTTAGTACATACATTTTGTGAAAGTCTTATAAAATCCTGCAGAGTGGTAGCAACTTACAGAAGTAGAAAAAATAGGGGAGGTGGTAGGATTTAATTGTGAATGGCTTAAAGTCTGAAGAGATTAAGGAAATCGTAAAGGAGGGGAGGGCATGGGGTTTAATTGTGAAAGGCTTATAGCCTGCAGAGTTTTAGGAAGTAGTAAAATAGGGGAGGGTGAAAGACTTAAATAGTCTGAAGGAAGTAGTCAAGGAGGGGAGGGTGTACATGTTGGATTTTTATTTGAAAGGCTTAATATCAACGGAAGAGATGTATCGAAGAGGGCTAATATATAGATTTTGTGAAAATCTCGTAGCCTGCAGAGTTGCAGGAAGTTGTAAGGGAGGGGAGGGTAAGGACTTAAAAATGAAAGGCTTATAGCCTGCAGAGTTGTAGGAAGTAGTTAAAGATGGGAGGGTGGTAAGGGGTGCAACCGAAGATGCTGTAGAACAGTTCCTTTGACCTCGCTTGTTTCTGAAAGGAAATTCTGAGATTTACAGAGGGTGCATGCGATAGATAAGCTGGCCCTGGGCAAGCGATTATCCCCGCACCCTGGTGTAAAACATGCCTCAAACAAAATCCATCTCGTCTTACACATTACCGATAAAAAAGAGATCAGGTCCAAATCTGAAAATTTGTTTGGATGCCTTGGCGGCTGTCATGCTTGTTCATTCTGTGTGGTACGTGGCATTCTAATCGAGATAGGAGACTCAGATCCTCCCCTTGTGTCGCAGATCTAATCTCTGTGTGGGGTAGGGGGAGGGGAGCGTGCCACTCTCAATTTCCTCCTACAATCCGCGGTTAGGTAGTGAGGGATCGCAAGAGATGGAATGGCTCGAAGCGCAGTGGAGGAGGGAGGAAGCGCAGCTGCTTGAACAAGCTGTTTGAGATGTTCGTGCCTCAATTCTCTCTCTTTGATATTTATATATTTTTCTTTATGTTAAAGAGTATCTTTTGTTAACTTTTTCATCGATCTTAAGTGACCTAACATCTGTTTGTGTTTTGTACTTGTTCTACGGTTTTTATTGTCTGTCTTCATTAATTGTAATAGTCTTGTTTTATTTTTGTTGTACCTATGTGATATCTTGCCTTTTGAATGATCTTTTTCACCCCATTTCTTCTTTCTTTGTCTTTCTTCGTGCAAATTAAAGGCTTTGTAAATGTTATGTTTTGTATTTTTTACCTGTATGTTTAGCTTCCCTTATTGTATGAACTTCTTGATTTCTTTCTACGTTTTCCCCCCTATTTTTCTTTGTAGACTTATTTTTTTCTTTAGAGGCTCTACTTCTCTTCCCTCACTTCATTTTGTATCATGTGCTTTGGCATGTTCTTTTTAACTAGTACAGTTACCGGTAGATTTCTTCATACTTCTGTTTTATCTATATCAGTCTATTTCTCTATGTTACTCATAATAGTACCATTTCTCTCTTTATCTGTTTATGTCAGATCTCATAAGTTTTGTTTAACGTTGTCCCCGCATATTCCCTTCCTGTCTCTCAGCCCGTTTAAGATTTGTCTTCTCTCTCCCTTTCTTTCTCTTCCTCCCTGTCTCTCTGTCTCTCCCAGCTAGCCTCTTCTTTTTTTTATCTATCTGTCTTTCTGTGTCTCTGTGTCTGTCTCTATGTCTGGCTTTTTGTCTGTCTATCTCTCTCTCTCTCTCTCTCTCTCTCTGTTTTTCTGTCTTTCCCTCTCTATTCTGTCTGTTTCTCTGTCTGTCTGTCTCTCCCTCTCTGTTTTTCTGTCTTTCTCTCTCTATCTATTCTCTCTGTTTCTCTGTCTGTCTCTCTGTTTTTATGTCTTTCCCTTGCTATCCTGTCTGTTTCTCTGTCTGTCTCTCCCTCTCTGTCTCTCTGTTTTTCTGTCTTTCCCTCTCTATCTATTCTGTCTGTTTCTCTATCTGTCTCTCCCTCTCTGTCTCTGTTTCTCTGTCTTTCCCTCTCTATCTATTCTGTCTGTTTCTCTGTCTGTCTCTCCCTCTCTGTCTGTCCCTGTTTCTCTGTCTCTCCCTCTCTGTTTCTCCTCTCTCCCTCTCTGTCTCTGTTTTTCTGTCTTTCCCTCTCTATCTATTCTGTCTGTTTCTCTGTCTGTCTCTCCCTCTCTGTCTCTGTTTTTCTGTTTCTATCTATTGTTTCTCTGTCTCTCCCTCTATGTTTCTCCCCCCTCTCTCTCTCTCTCTCTCTGTCTGTTTCTCTGTCTCTCTGTCTCTGTTTCTCCCTCTCTCTCTCTCTCTGCCTGTATGTTCCTCAGTCGCTTTCCTCCCTCTCTCTCTCTCATTCCTCCCACTCTCCCCTGTCAAACCTAGAACATCTCCACCACCCTATCTGATTCTTAATGGGACTTGATAATTGGGTACAGCCTTGTCCAACCCCCTTCCTGCCCACCCTAATCTCATTAGTATTACTCTCCTAGTCTGTACATCGCTTTCCATTTATTATCATTAAGATGAGATCTTTTGCAGGAATGAGGCTGTGTTTTATACTGCACATCTTGTCCCTCTGCAACTTAATAACCATCACAAAGTTGCCAAAAGAACCCCTGAAAACACAAGGGAAAGTCATAAATTACCTACTTTTGGTTGGTTAATCCAAGATTTGGTACATGAGGTACATGTACATCCATGAACTTCTACAGCAAGTCTGTAATGTTTAATAGAGATATAAGTGAATCAGCACCTCAAAGATTTTATTACAGTGTGACTCAGATTGATTATTAAAGATATTGATTAATCAACCATATTTACTTGTCTCCCAGGAAAATTGTACTGCCTAGTTGGGTTAAAGTGATGGTTAGTTGGTGTAGATCTGCTTTCATTTACCCTTTGAAATTCATTTTTTTTTGTAATTCATAAAAATTTCTAAAAAGAAAGTGCTACAATATACATTAGTTCACTTTAGTAATGGCTGTAGTTGGTACTAAGTGATCCTTGCTGACTCTATACTAGTGCTTTGTCCATGTTCTGAACACAGAGGTTCGCGCTTTCAAAACCAGTGCTCTATCCATCAGACTATTATGCCTCTGCAATCACTTTCTTAGTGCCTTGTATACAATAATGTGTTTACAAAGCTGGGAAATGATCTCACCTACACTTAAATGATGTCTCCTCGGCGGGGTCCACACTGACTGGCACTTTTCTGGCCCATAGATGATAGTTTTCCACACCATTCATAAATGATAATGTAACTTTTGTGATCGTGTTATGTTTTTTATGATTTCAGTTTGTCATCGCAACAAAATAGCCAACTCGCAAGTTGAGATTTCATTTGGTCTCTAGCCTTGTGTGGGTTCCTTTATCATCTGAACTAGTTTGACATTATCTTGTTTGTTTTCTTCTTTCAGTTGTAAGGGATCCTCTAACCCTGTCGGTGGACTTCATCGTGAGGTATGTAGGGATGATCGCCTCAGCCCAGGGTCTACAGCACTCACAAGAAGATCATCTTGATCTCATCCAAGCCCTGGACCAGGCACAGGTAAGACCAGGGCCCCGTTTCATAAAACTTGTTATCAATGACAAGTTACAATGATTGTTATAAGCTACTGAAATCCTTGAATCTGATTGGCTGAGAGCGAATTCGTCACAGAAATGGGTCACTTGTTATTGATAACAAGGTTTAAGAAACAGGGCCCTGGACCAGGTCATGATTAGTAGCAATTATAATACAGGGAAACTTCGTTATAAAGAACAAACAAACTCTCGTTATAACAAGGTAATTTTGCCAGTCCCACATCTTTGTATTCTATTGTTTCTTAGCCCTGATGTACATGTAAAGCTTGGATCACACAAAATTATAGGAAATAACACTTGCAACATTAATCAAATATTTCTTCATTCTATGGCTTGCCCATTAACAGTTTAACCATAATACTACCATTAGTGTCATTAACTTGTGATCTTTATCAACATCATCCTATCACCGTTATCATCATCTCTGTCATCATCATCATCATTATCCTAATCATCATCATCATCATCATCTTCCTCATTATCCTAATCATCATCATCATCTTCATCATCATCATCATCATCATTATCATCTTTATCATCATCATTGTTATCTTAAATTTTATCATCATCATCATCATCATCTTCATCTTCATCTTAATCGTCATCATCATTATACTCATCATTATCATCAACATGGTGATGATGGTGAACATCATCGTTTCCATTATTTTCGTCACCACCGTCATCACTATTACTATCACCATCACAACATCACCATCAACAGTATCATCATCTTTATTATCACTTCATCATTATCATCATCATCACCACCACCATCATCATGATCCTCATCACCCTCAATACTACCCATGCCACCACCACCACCTCCATCATCATCATCATCTTCATCATCATCATCACCACCCACCAGAAAAGCATACCCAAATTTATTACCAGTACTATCCAAAACTGCCCTTTTGGACAAGAGCATACCATCCTCATGTCTCTGCATCTTTACTCTTACGTTTTTATCTCTCAGATGGATGGACAGTTCAAGTTTGCTGAGAGCGATCAGGACTTTGTCACGTTGAATCTCTCCAAGTATGGCATCAAGATACTAGAGAAGATCCCTCAAGATAGATACCAGATTCCAGCTGGTATTAGGCCACCACAGGTTTGTTATGATCCTGAACCCCATTTTAGCTTGTGACAGGGGAAGTCCACCCTGAAAATTAGTTGGTGTTGTTAAAAACAGAAAAAGAGAAGTTAATAGATCTGTGAAAGTTTGAGGAAAATTTGATGAAGAATAAAAAGTTCTACTACATTTATGTATAATTATATTTGATCTAAACACAGATTGTCAACTTTTGAGCACCCTCTTCTATTTACTTTGTACTGACAATTCTGTGAATTTCCATTTTCATGGTTGTTGATGATGAAAGTGTTATTTTCATAGATTATTATTTAGTGTTAACTAGTTTTCAGAGTGGGTAGTTATACATCTGCACATGTACAAGTAACTACACACTCTGAAACCTAGTGTTACACATGCAGATGTTTTAAAAAAGCTTTGATTAGAAGAGCAATGAAGCTTATTTTAGAGCTTTGCATTTCTCATAAATCTCTGCTATCACTTTTTCCACATCTCTCTGTCTGCCTGTTTTCTCTCACTTTTCTCTTTCTCTTTTTTTTTCTCTCTTTTTTTCTCTATGTGCCACTCTCTGTGTCTAAATTCCTTTTTCAGGGTTCCCAGCTACCCTGGAAATCTTTGAAAAAGCAAGGAATTTCATTGGCCCCATAAGAAAATGGAGATTCTGTTTTATTTTGTCTTTTGTGCGGACAGTTTATCCACTGGATGATCTGCATGCTTATGCCTCAGTGCCTGCAACTAGTGTTCATTGAAGACATTTCAAGCTGGAAATGAAACTTTGAAACTTCATTAGCAAAAAAAATCAGGGAAAAATCTAGGATTTTTTTTTTCTCATGAAATGCTGGAACACTTTTTTTGGTGTTAATTCTTTGTGTTTTATCTTTGTTTCCCTCTTTGTCAGGTGGTAAGATGGAGACATGGTCTGGTAGAAATCATCCGAGCAGTCCACTATGAGGACAGTCTTGGAAGGCAGCTGATGGCAGTCAAACTAGGTCAGGAGGGAGAGGAGGTGTATGACTGTCTTCTCTTTGAATGTACTCATCAGGTATGTAAGCTCCTTCCTCTTTCTAGATCACTCTCTCGTTTTCCTGTTCTCTCTCAGTCTCTCTCTGCATTTTCCTCCCTCCCTCACTCTCGTGTTTCCTCATTCTCTCTCTCACTCTCTCCTCCTACTTTCCCCCTCTCTCTCCTACTCTCCATTTCTTTCTTTCTCTCTCCTTTCTCTGTCTTTCTCATTTTCTCTGTCTTGTTCAGTCTCTCTCTTACCCCTCTCCCCCCCCCCCCCCCGCCCTCTCTCCATCCTTTTGTCTATCTCTGTTTCTCTCTCTCTCTCTCTTGCTATATTTTTATCTCACTCCCTCTCTCTCACTCATTGCTCTGTGTGACTGTCTAATCTTTCAATATCAGGTATTCAGATCCTTTCTCTATCTCTCTTTCTCATCCCTCTCCTTGCTTTCTCTCTCTCTCTCATTTACTCCTCTCCCTCTTTCCTTTTTCTCTTTTCTTCCTCTCTCTATTCAAAGCACCTAACTATCAATGTTGTATGAAATCATGTTTTTTTGATGAAGCAATTCTTTTCTCTTGAAATTCAGAAAAGTTGCATGAACTATGAAGTTAGATACAATGATGAACAGTAAAAAACAAGCAATATAAAAAACTTTGTTTTTTATTTGGGATACATGTGTGTAATTGTGGTACTGTAAGAGTTAAAGATATGCAGTATCCAAGGATTTTTAAGGTTCTAGATTAAAGTTCTCTAGATCAATATCTTTGTCTCTTTGATCCCAAATGGTAGGTTACATTTTCCTTCAAGACATAGTTTATCCATTTTCTCTCCATCTGTGTTGTTGGTATTGCTGTAAAGGTCACGGCTGACTCACAGAATTTGCCCAAACTAGTATGTAACGATTAGTGACTTGGTTGCCCAGGAGATTTGCAAAGTTGGTATGCATGTGCCAAACAAAACCTCAGAGTGCTCTGGTATTTTTATTGGGTTGCGTTTTGACAGGTTGGTTGCAATTGGATATTTCATCAAGTGCACAACCGCCATCATTCTTTCAACTTCATGATCCAAATTTTATGTGATTTTCCAACTTTCCAGTATTTTTAAAATGAGAATTATTGAAATAATTGAAATGCTTTTTTTTTCTAGACTATGCTCCTCTACAGAGTAAAACTGAATCCCTAAGGGCATTGGATTGGATTCACTTTCTCAGCTCCTGTTGAACATTGTACCCTATGTGTTGATTTGTGTTGATTTGACAAAAATAATACTAAATGCTGTACATTTTCATTTTAATCACCTTCTTTCTTTTATTCTAGCCCCAAGCAACTCAAATTTGCAAGTACCTGGAGCTACTTTTCACTGCTGTGTGCCAGTATACCCCTCTGTGACATCTCTCAACACCGTAGTCTGGTGTTACTGACAGCTGATTTCAAGTTTGGTGTTAGCTTTCGCACTATTTAACCCATCTGTGTCATGCCTCTGCACTCTATTATGGTGATACAGACTGCTGATTTCAAGTTTGGTGTTAGTTTTAGCCCCAGCTCATCCCTCTATGACATATCTGTAATCTGGTGTTACGGACTGCCAATTTGAAATTTGGTGTTAGAATGAGCACCAGTTTACCCCTCCATGATATCTCTCTACACTCTATAATGGTGTTACTGACTACTGATATGAAGTTTGGTGTAAGCGTTAGAAAGGTTTGGATAACTGACATCATTTGACTCTTTAATTTATACTTTGCTTTAACAAATAGAGTGTCTTTATAATGGTTATTAGTCTGGTTCACTGATATACACCAATTCTTCCAAGTATCTGTTAGCTGTAACTGTTGGTGTCAGTGAACCTTCCTCTTGAAAAAGTTAGCTTTTACATGTGGAAATACTAAAGTGAGATGAGTTTGATGGTAATGGGAAGTCATCAGCAGTGTTTTAGTTCAGGTTGATTTAATGCATATTTTGTTTGAAACAAGTCAACCCTCTTTGAACAATAAATTGAGGTGCAAAGGAAATAATATAAATGTGAAAACTAGCTTGAAGTTTGAATGATTACCACAGGACAAAGGATAATTGTGAACTGTATAAGACCAAAAATATTACATGCAAATACTTTCACCCTCCATGGAGATTTCTACTGTCACCCCATTGTGTCTTAACTCATGCGAATTGCTTCCAGAATCTTGTTCTTCCAGTTGCCTCAGGTAAAGTCTGTGGTAGTCATTGAATGAATAAGGAGCCGAAAGAATGCTTTATTCAATACAATCAATTAATTGCTCCAGTCATTCTCCGTAAATATTTTTTAAAAAGGTACTTCACCCCTTTTGCTGCCCTATATTTTTAAGTTGTGTATACAAATTTAAAGCAAAAATTTTTTTTGAAGTTGTGTGAGTATTTGATAAAGTACAAAAGAATTATAATTGGAAAACTTGTGCAGGATTATAATTTGTTTTTAAGTAAGTAATAACAATCTTTTAACGCTTTATTTCTTCTCACTTGAAAGAAAATGCGTAATTTTTAAAAGTGATTTTTTGACTGTTTCTAATACATGTACATGTACTTGCATTGATTTTTGAATAGCTCCCTCTGCGACAAAAGCAAGATTTCCATTCCTTACAAAGGAGTAATGGAACTTGTGACATTGAAATATCATAGGCAGTATCTACAGGATGTCTACTAAACCTGTGCAAAAGGATGAAGTACCTTTAAAGATAATAATGACAGTATTCACAAGGCAGACATACATGTATCCATCTCTAAGCGATGAAACGGAGAGAGATACCGGAGAATGTGTGTACGAGAGAGTTGGAGAATCTATTCCAGGTGCAAAGTCTGTGAAGAATTTACTATTGGCCACATTCATTGGGAGTAATCAATCAGAGGTATGAAAATGGTCATGTTGTGACTAAATAATAAACTGTAAATAGGATCGAGAAGTACTGTAGTGAGAATGTAAATAGACATGATATGCCTTATTCAATGAAATGTACAATATATTTTTAATCATGAATGCTACTTAAAGATAATTAATTCATACAATATTCTACTTAGTAGGAGAATTGTTTATAGAAGTGACAAGTGAAGTCAGGCATCTATCTGACCTTACATTTGTTGATGTTGAACCTTTTTGTGTTTCAGTTTATAATTGGGTTAGAATCTAATGTGTGCTCGATCATAACTCTTCAATGTCATAAATGTTCAGGATACTTTAAAAAGGATTTTAATCCAGCTGGGATGAAGTCAGAAATTTAGTGGTAAGTGTTGACCCCTAACCAAGGAAGTTAAAGTTACCAAATAGTGAGGCTCATGTGTTTCATAGGCTGTTTTACTGCAGTATGATTACATTCTCCAACCATCAAATTGTCACTTTTGTTTTGAATTAGTAGTTTTTAGTCAGGTTTTTGGAAGTCTCACCCCCTAAATGCTCTACATGCATTTTGCCATCTCAATGAGACTTGCACATAATCATGACTATTCAGGTTTGCTGAAAGTTGGTCTCCCACAAACCCATTGCTTTTCTTGTGTAATACGATTTTCACGAATCTCCATAACTGGTCCCACTTAGCCATCCATCCCTTATAAGCTATCTGACCTAAATAAACTGTTTTAGAGACAGCTTTATATGAGTGTATAGACACTCACATCTGCTGCATTCACACACTTCCATTTAAGCCTAGCTTTTCCTAGTAAGAAATGAAGGCAGGGACTTTCTTTACAGTGTGCCATACTTGTCTTTCTGTTCAAAGTGCATTTAAGAATGTCTAGGAGTCATTGCATCTGAATTAGGAATTCTGTTGAGGTGTTGTGGTCAGTGAATACTTCTCTGGACTGTGAACAACAAGTTACAGGGTTCGAATCCCTATCGCAGCACTAACGTCCTTTGGGAAGACATTAATCTACATGTACATTTGCCACACTTGACCCAGGTGTAGTAAGTGGGTACCTGGTAGGATTCATTCCTTGAATGCACTGAGCGCTACGGTTGCCATGGCTAAAGCTAGGGTAATAAGTTCAAAATTCCTTTGAAAGCACACAGAGACGTTATATCATAATGCGATATGTGATATACAAGAATGGAATATTATTCTTCTTCTTAGGTGATCCACCATCATCTTCTTTACAGTTCATCAAAGCTTTCCTAGTGCCAACACGTGACACGCTTCGTTGTTGAAGTGTATGAAATGTAATAATTTCCAAAGTACTTTGGAAGTTTATAGGGATGTTATACATTCCCATAAATGTAATTATGCTTTGTTAAAAAATGTAATATAATTATTAGCTATCAAGCCTATCTTGACCCCATTTTTGTCTTTTTTTTTAGTACTGTAAAACCGGAAACTTTTGTGAATCATAAACACAAGCCATTTTTGCAGGAATAAACTTTCGCAAATTCCTGAAATTCAGCCTTGTGTCAGTTGTGATTCATTTATTTCACAAGATGAAACTTTTGTGAACCTAAACCAAACATTCATGCTTGTGAAATAGGGCTGTAGCTCGTAACCCAATATCCTGATCTTGTCTGGTTCGTTAACTTCTAAAAATCCTTACCGGGTTCTGGACCGGTCCGTTAACACGTTAAGGAACAGAGTTCAATCTATCCTCAAAATTTTGACACCAGTAAATATTTGTTCTTTTCGTTAGAGAGCTTGTAACACATACATGTACTGGTATTACAATACACTCTAGGCAGACATGTACATGTACGTAATATAGACAAATATATTAGAAAAATACACTTTCTGAGTGATAAGAGACGACAAAAAGTGAGCTTTTTCACAACTCTTTTCTACTGGACCTGAGTTACCGAGTTGACACGATTTGAGTTTTTCGTCTGGTTCATGTCTGGCTCGGCTCAAATCCTTCAGTCTGGAAACATTGAGACCAGTTCTGGTCCTGAGCTACAGCCCTAATGTGAAAGTTTCTGGTTTGACAAGTCTTGGTCTTTTGAGTAGTATTACACTTGTCCATTTTGCCTTAATGCAATATAATTTTGCTTTCGTAATGTCTAGTTATGAAATATATTACCAGTATTCAAGCAATTACTTACAATATAGTCACCACTATTTAATGCTATACTAATCTACTTATATATTTATTGATATATAACGTGATATTATTGTGTGACTACAATTATCTCTGCTATCATCGTGAGAAAATGATTTAAAATTTTTTTTTTTTTTTTAATGATTTGCTTTTCTGCTTGACATTTTATCCATTAATCACAGTTTTGTGAGGTCATCTCATAAGTTATGCTCCCTCAAAATAACTTGATTTCTTTCATGTATGCTTTACATAAGATAGGTGGATTGTTACTACCAAGAGCTTTTGGGTTTATGATGTAATGAATTGGGTCACATTTTTTTTTTTACAGAGAACATTAAATTTCCTCTCAGACAATACCTTGTGTAGTTGTATTACATGTGGGATCATCATGGTATAGTGGTTCATTCACTTGACTCTCAATCAAGAGGATTAAGGTTCGAATCTCTGCATGGTGCATTAGACAAGGAATTTTTTCTACATTTGTCTCCCTCCATTCAGGTGTTAAATGGATATCTGGCAGGATTTATTCTTTTAAATGCACTGTGTGCTACTAATGTCAGTGCCTGATGGTAGGCTAGGGTCACAAGATGCAACCTCCTTCAGAGTTGTATTTATTCATTTTTTTCCCCTTCTATTTAAAAACGGTGGCACACTTTCACCAATATTAGTGGTCTTCCATTAATCCCTGTTTGGTAATAACAGGGACATTTATATCAAAATGTGCTATGAGCTATGGTTTATTGTTTTCATTAGCAGCAGTAATGTTATGAGTACATGTATTTGACAAAGAGGAGTAGATCGAGGTATCTCCTAGCCCTTTTTAAAAAAAAAACACACTACTTCAACTTAGATGGTCAGCAACATAACAGTCTGACATATAATATTTGTGAGCTTGTGTACTTACAGTGCCTGTTTGGATGAAAAGAAAGTATAAATTTCACTGCAGAAAATATATTATTATTCAAGATGTAGGGCTTTCAAGGAAAAAGCCAATTAGGACAAAAAGTCAGTCACCTTTAAACTTTTATGTAGCTCAACTCTGATTGGTTTGTGATGAGCTCATAGTGCAGTTGTGCCCAATGAAAAGGCGTGTTCAATAGACTCCATTATCTTGTGTGTTGTAAACACAATCGCAAACAATATCAAAAATTCAACCTAAGGTAATTCATTGGCCTTGTACATCCCCTATTGAAAATGTGCGAACATTACCAGGGCCCTCTTGCATAAAAAGTTGCGATTAAACGCATCTCAAAAACTTAAACGCAACTCGATATTCAGCCAATCAGAATCGCGTATTTGGGACTTGCGTTTAATTTTTTGAGTTGTGTTTAATCGCAACTTTTTATGCAAGAAGGTCCAGGACATAATGCGTATCCGAATATGATTTCTATGGGATGCACAGTCGGGTTATAACGTTACCTATGGGTTTGTTTTTCGAAAGTCTTTGCAATCGTGCTTGTTCTTCTTATTCAGCGATAATCTTGGTCTTCCTCTGAAAATACGAACATCAGTGTCTTCCAAATCTCTGCCTTTCAGATGTAGAGAACAATACATTTGATGAACTATTTCACTGTGAATTGAAAATTATTTATTTTTAAATGTTTAATTATCTCAGTACAAGTTAAAGAGATACTGAAATAATTTTCCGTATTGTATGGACTTTGACTTTGTTTGATATTCTACTATCATTTTAATTAGATGGTCATGATTGTATAATAAAGACCTTGTCACTCTTTTATAGCAACCATGATTTGTCAGTTTCTATGATTTATTGGAAGTGTATAGTTGATTTACATCCTTGCAAAGGATTGAGAGGAGGAGGAGAGAGAGAGAGAGAGAGAAGGGGGGGAGGATAGTGGGAGAGATAGCAAGGATAGAGGGAGAGAGAGAGAGAGAGAGAAAGAAAAAGATGGGATAGGGAGGATAGAGGGGGACACAGAGAGAGGAGATAGATGGAGGGAGGGAGAGAGAGAGAGAGGGAGAGAGAGGATATACATGATAGAGAGAGATGGAAAAAGAGGTGTGAGAGACGGAGGGGGAGAGATAAGAGAGAGGGGAAGAAAGAAAGGGGAAACAAAAGGGAGAGACCAACAGCACTTTAATAGTGGCCTTTATCAGGGGAGCGTTTCATGAAAGGAAGTTGTCGGATATTTTATCTGACAACTGTTATAAGCTACTGAAATCCTTGCATCTGATTGGCTGAGAGCAAAATTGTCGGATAAAATATCTGACAAGTCCTTTCATGAAACGCCCCCCTGATGTGAACATAATAGGAGGAAAAGAGAAAGAAAGCAGAGAAGTGGAAGAGAGGAGGGACCCCTCCCATCCCGGTCGGACACTCGCACATCATTCAACCAGGTTTTCAGGTACATTTCCCCAATTCAACAGACCACCCAGGCCTGCCCCTGCCCCATGACTGGACCTACAAATGTATGATACGCCACTGGTTCTATACTAAATGTCAAATAATTACATGAATATTTTCTTCATAATTTTTAATTTTTTTTGTCCAAATATATGAGAACAATCTCAATTGAAAACGCGTACTTTGGTCACTGGGACACTTGTACACTGTAGAAGACCATTCAAATCGTGAACGCTCTAAGCAGAATCTTCGTGAACTCTCAATGAACGCAAGAGCCTATAAAGTCCATCGAGATAGTATGTTTATCTCGAACTCGTGAACGTGAAGAGTCACCTGAATAAAGAAGAACAATTTCTCATGTAGAATTCAAGATATCATCAAGCAGGGGCGGCTCAAGAGAGCATGTAGAGAGAGGGCGGGGCACGCGGGACTTGTTAATCTCTGACAAGCAAATAGGAGAAAAAAAGGTTCTCTTAAAAACAAAAACCAAAACAAAGCAAAAGCAAATAAACAGATAAAGGAATTGAGATCCTCAAAATTTCAGGGTATTTTTGTCAGATGATGGGGGGGGGGGGGGGGGGGGGGGGGGGGGGGGGGGGGGAGTCGCTCCCTGCCCAATAACGCCGCCCCTGTTGTCAAATCTTTCTCATATCTTCATTATCTAGCTGGCATCTTTGGAGGTGAGATCTCTGTCGGTGTCTGTCCGAATATTTCTGGTAAGTACATTATAGGCCTATAGCATCCTAGGCCAAGTTGAAATTTATTAACTCTCTCTTACCTCTTCCCCTCTCTCTTACATCTTCCCCTCCGTCTTTCACACCTCAGTTTTTTCCCATCTCTCTCTATCATGTATATCCTCTCTCTCCCTCTCTCTCTCTCCCTCCCTCCATCTATCTCCTCTCTCTGTGTCCCCCTCTATCCTCCCTATCCCATCTTCTCCAAATGAAGAAACCAGTTATACAATCAAAGGTGTTGTTATGACTGATGCTGATCGAGGCTCGAGCTGTTAATTTGATGATGCAGGACTGACTCCGAAAATGGCGCGATCTTTGGCGCACCATGATGTGGATGTGACAGCGTATACAATGCGAACGCAATGACTCCTGCTTGATTACTAGTTAACCCTTTCGAGACAATTGACCACATTTTGTGGTTAGCTTCAATGTCTTTTGATTCAGAGCTCTAAAAAATATACCAGATGCACGAGTAGAACAAGCAAAAATTTCTGCATACATTGTGTCCATTTTTGTTGCATGACCCCATTGCGTTTGATGCCAGGAATTTTTAAAAGGAGAATAAGCTCCAAAATTCTTAAATTGGCAACATATTAAGAGGTTCGAAATCACTGTTTTTTATCAAAATTGGCAATTCTTTCCAAATTCGACAAAGTTTGTAACCACGTATAGTTTTTTCAAAGACATTACATTTTATTAGAACCATGTAGCACTAAAAGAAAAATATTATTGTTGCCAATTTGAAGAACAAAATGTGATCAATTTAGCCCTTGAATAATTCTTGTCCTGAAAGGGTTAAATAGCCTAGAATTGGGCAATTCTTTAACCAGCCAGCCGCTTATTATCCAACTTTATCTATCCAATATATTTAGAGTGTTGACATTAGTAATGTCCGACCGACCGACCGACAGATCGACTTATCTTTATCTAATGTTTGGGTATTTTTTTTTTGACCCTGCAACATATTGGGAAAAATTTCTCCTTTATCGTCTGGTAGATTTTTTTTGACCAACAATTACTTGCCCAAACAACTTTACCCTACTTGATAAAAGAACTTTAAAAATTGGGCAACTTTTTTCCCAACCCTAATTTATCAAGTACTGTTGGTAAATTATGCCAAATAATTAGGGGAAAATAACTGCCACAAATTGGTCAAGCTTGCTTTAGCTAGCTGAATTGGTTAAAAACTTTAAAAATTGTGCAACTTTTTACCAACCCTAATTTATCAAGTACTGTTGGTAGATATATAGGCCAAATTATTAGGGGAAGATAATTGCCTCAAATTGGTCAAGCTTGCTTTATAGCTGAATTGGTTAAAAAGTAGCTCAGAAATCGGTAAAGTTTTAACCAAAGTGTTTGCCCAACTTAATTTGCCCAATATTTTAATAGGGTGGGTTACATAATGCCCGTTTCTCACAACGTATACAATGTGAATGAAAAATCATCAGTCCGCATTATACTAGGTGTTACAAAAAACATTTCCCACTTTTGATCCTTAATAGTTCGAAAACTATACATCAGATAACACTGTCATTGATATAGCTGAATAGTGTACAATTTAGTTGGAGGTGATTTGAATATGAAAGCATAAATAAGTTTCATTAAATTCATGATTAATTTTAAAGTTAAGTTCCAGATTTTGCTCAAATTTTAACCCTCTGTACAAAACTTGAACTTTACACAGGAACCAATGATGTGTATGTGAGTGTGTGCTTACAATGACCCTGAACAGTGGACATGAATACCACCTTTTCAGAGCTCTGCTGACCAGGCTTCTGGTCTCTTGCTCCAAGGCACATGAATGCTTTATTAATAATTCATGATGGATTGCCCTGGGCACTGCTAGTCTGAATAGACCGGTTTATTAAGTTATTCAAATTTATGGATGTTTCTTTCCGGAGGACCTAGTGACCAGGTATTCCACCATTAACCTGTTATTAATAAATGGACTACAATACTAGGAATCCAGTTTGCATACATTACTTGTTGCTATGTCGGGTCAGCATCGGGCAAGCTTTCAGGTTGTCAAGAACAACCTTTGTTTAAAAAGCATGCATAAAATTTGAATATGTTAGTAAACCGGCCTATTCATGGTAAAGCATGGGCGCAAATCCAGGGGGGGGGGGACAGGGGGACATGTCCCCCAGCTTTTTGAAAATAGGCGAATGTCCCCCCCCCCCCCCCACCTTTTTGAATAACCTTTGTTTTGTTTTTTTTGCTTGTTAGAGATTTTTGGAGGCGAATGTCCCCCCCCCCCCCCCAAAAAAAAATTTCAAATTGGATTTGCGCCACCGTGGTAAAGGGTAAAATGCATGCACATGAAAAAAGTAAGCTCATGAATAAATAATAAAGCATTCAAACCCTGGCCATTGTCCAGGACCATTGTCTGGGTGTTAACCACACACTCCCATACACACCAATTGACCCCTGTGCAAAGTTAAAGTTTTGTACAGGGGTTGAAAACAGAGCAAAATCTGAACCCTAACTTAAAAATTAATCTTGAATTTAATGAAAATGATTTATGCTTTCATTTTTAAATTACCTCCAACAAAATTGTACACTATTCAGCTATTGCTCATATCAATGTCAGTGCTATCTGATATATAGTTTTTGAACTATTAAGGATCAAAAGTGGGAAATGTTTTTTGTAACATCTAGTACATTTCAAGAATTACACTGACGTATGAACTAATATTCTTCACAGGCTCGATTAGCGCAGGCAATAACGCAACCAAAATGAGGACGTCGCGTGTGCAATCTTCATCTACATCTTCTTCTCTCCTCTCTCTCCCCTTCCTTTCTTCATCCTCCCCCTCTTCCTTCCTCTCTCTCTTTCTTTGCACTACCAATTAACACCTCCCACTTTCACTTCTTCCTTCTGCCTAATTCTTCTCTAATATCTCTTCTACACAGTTTACCTTTCTACTTACCATCCTCTCCTGTTTATATTTTTTCTTCATATATCTCATCTCACCCCCATTGACTTCTATTACTTTGAATCCAACGAAATTTAAGAATAGAATAAAATATCCCCTTTATCTATTTTTTTTTTTGGTAAATAGTATTTCCTATCTTTTGAAAAGGATTGTCTCGCCATCAGGGTCTGCTTATGTGACAATCCTTCTTTATGATTCATTTAAGTTAACTACACAATGTAGTTACTTCACTTGATAATGTATTATTGTTTGTTATGTTGTAATCAGTTTGTAAAACATGTTTGAAAAAAAAATCATAAACAGAAATAAATAAATCAAATCAAATAAAAATCAAGCGTTGCCAATGACTGTGTTTGCATGCTTTTGAATTCCCATTTAGCAATCTTAGTATTTATTTCTGTTTTAAGGAGGAAGTTCTAAACGTACAATGCCGAAGTATAAAATGTTATTTTCCCTTGGATTTTCCCGTTGATTTTTTTTTTCACCGATTGATTTTTTTTTTTTTTTGCCGAGTCAGGATCAGCAATTATCGTTAACCCTTTCGAGACAATTGACCACATTTTGTGGTTTGGCTCAGTAACTTTTGATTCAGAGCTCTAAAAAATATACCAGATACATGAGTAGAAAGAGCAAAAATTTCTGCACACATTATGTCTATTTTTATTACATGATCATATTGCGTTTGATCCCAGGAATTTTAAAAAGGAGAAGAAGCTTTAAAATCCTTAAATTGGCAACACATTGAGAGGTTCAAAATCATTGCTTTTTATTGAAATTGGCAACTTTTTCAACTTTGCGACAATTCTTTTAACCATGTATAATGTTTTCAAAGACATTACCCCTTATTACAATCTTGTCGCACTAAAAGAAAAATATTATTGTTGCCAATTTGAAGAATGAAATGTGATCAATTTAGCCCTTAAATAATTCCTGTCCTGAAAGGGTTAAGCAGTAAATCATACTTCTGTGCTTTACATTACAAATTAGTTGTAAACATGAAAATGACACTTATTAGTGGCCTCGCATGGGACCATGGGACCGAGAGAGCACTTGCATCATTAGGCCTACGGAGGGGCGCACTAGGGGTGGACGAAATTAATCTATAATTAATAATTTTTTATTCAATTTGAGTGAGAAGGTTCTATTTTCTTCTTTTCAAGGTCCATCCTTCCCGCACTCTCTCTTTATCTTTTTTTAATCCATATATATATATATATATATATATATATATATATATATATATATATATATATATATATATATAAATGAAATGAGCCAAGACTCAGGACGTAGCTGAATACCACGGATTTATTGATGTCGTCAAGCTTTCGGCAGAGAATCACACTGGATCAACAAACTCAAGACACTCCACCCGCATGGCATCAATGTCGATCAATAAATGAATGTCGATCGATTATGTCATATCAGAAGTCATCCATAGTACAAACTATATAACCCCCCCCCCTCCCCAAATAATTACTACCCGCTATCTACAACCTAGACTGAGTCTCATAGCAATGTGAATGTCGTATACATTGCAAACATTGCTTTATATAAAGTTTATTGACATAGTTACTTCTGAGTTCCCTCGGTGAATCATTTCTGATTCTAAATACCCGTTATTAAGTGATGAGCCTTTATCAATGTCGATCAATAAATGAATGTCGATCGATTATGTCATATAAGAAGTCATCCATAGTACAAACTATATACCCCCCCCCCTCCCCAAATAATTACTACCCGCTATCTACAACCTTGACTGAATCTCATAGCAATGTGAATGTTGTATACATTGCAAACATTGCTTTATATAAAGTTTATTGACATAGTTACTTCTGAGTTCCCTCGGTGAATCATTTCTGATTCTAAATACCCGTTATTAAGTGATGAGCCTTCATTGTGTACTAAACCTATGATTATGTACCAAACCTATTGGTCTACATTTACATACTTTACCATTTTCATTTTATTCGAGTATAACTACAAGTACCTCTTTGCACTGACTCTACTCGTGTACATGGGTTGTCATGAATGAAGGTGGCGCCACAATGACACGCATCAGTTAACTTGCTTTTGCGGTGGATCACGTCACGTGACCCATCACTCAAGCAAGCACTGTCCATAGCATAACCACAAACAACCTAACAGGTAATGATTTTAATTATATTAAACTTTACATTGATTATCACTATATCATTTTATATATATATATATATATATATATATTATTCATATCGGATATTAGTTATTGTCAGCAGAATTGTATAGCTCATTACTTTCTCTTTTATGCATGTAGTAGTAGTATCATTTTGTTCCTTTTTCGTTACTTTTCGTTGTATAGCTCCTGAAGAAGGCATAATGCCGAAAGCTTGACGACATCAATAAATCCGTGGTATTCAGCTACGTCCTGAGTCTTGGCTCATTTCATTTATTTCATTTATCCAACCAAGACGGCCCGTCATGTTGTGTTTTAGCCAAATCCTTACAATTATATATATATATATATATATATATTTCTTGTTTCTTCTTTTATTTTTCGTAATCCTCGGGGGGGGGGGGGATGGCACGTGCCCCCATGCCACCCAGTAGCTATGCCACTTTCATTCGATCATTATTATAAAATCCGATATGTAATCCCATTTTGTGTGAACGCTCAGTATATTTTGAGGGTATCACTCATCCAGAACAAAGATTGCGAGGCATATGTTTCTACTTGCTCAACAGGTGGAAAAAATCATAAAAGGGCTTGGAAATGGCGTCCATTAAAATCTCCTGCGTGATGCTTCTCGTGGCTTGCCTTCTTTGGCAGTCTGAAGGCCAGCTATGCAAGCCGGCATGCCCGCAACACTGGATGCTGGTTGGCGAGTATTGCTACCGTTATTTCGGCCAACCGAAGAGATGGCACGACGCCAAAGACCAGTGTGATGGACTGGAAGGAGAACTACCTAGCATCCACAGTCTGGAGGAAAACGAAAGCATCTACGCCATGTGGAAGGCACTCGTCAATCATCCAACTACTCAAGACTCCGTGAGTACTGGCGGCGTAAGGGGGAGGGGGAGGGGTAGCTAGTTGGTGATTGCCTTCACGATTTGCCAAACATGCTCCTATGAAAATGCCCTTTAAAAAGATTTGTTCACATAATCATGTTGTCCCGTCGGGTCTTACCCAGGTCCCATCTTGGATGCTCCGGGGGGTGGCATAGATGTTTTTCTTTAAGGGGCACAGGTCTCAAAAATCTTTTTATTTAAAGACGAGTGCCCCGTAAAGGAAAGCATCTCTGGCGCCGCAGCTGGGAGAAGACGGAACAAGATGGGACCTGGGTGAGGCCCGGATGAACATCATGGTTACTAATGTCTTTACCAAATCAACTAATTATCTGGGTCATTTTAACCCAAATCCTGGGTGGATACAAAGAGATTTATTGAAACCACATACGTACATGGTTATGGTCTAATTCCGTTATGAGAGGCGACATTTTGGTAACGTATGTCTGCGTCAGTGACTGACGCCGTCTTTAACGCGATAAGTGAAAGTGACGTCATAATACAAAGTCAATGCAAATTCAAAAGATTTACGCTTTTTATATACACGAGGCATCATTATGATAACATTATTTTCTTCTTACGCTGAATCAAGCATGTAGAGACAGTAAGTGCATACACCGGTAATTGTGAGCCAGGCTCACACAAGGCGTCATTTGCTGACGTATAAGGACCGCGTCGGTGACTTGTACGGTATTTTGTGTGCCATAAAAGAATAATATCAGTGTAAAAGTAATTGCAAAATGAAACATGCAATTAACACTTTTAAAAATTAGCGTATGGGTTGGTTGCCTCGACAGGTTCGATTAGCGCAGGCAATGACGCAATTGAAATGACGCCCGGCGTGTGAGCCGGGTGTAAGGCGATATTTGGACGATATAATTCTGACACCGGAGCGTTGAATACTGCATCTATCACTGACTGACCACTGACGCCGTCTATATTACGTCAGACAAAATGACGACTCGTTTGCAACAGACCTAACATTGCGTTGAATTACAGGCCCAGGCACTAATTACCTCCAGAGATTTGATCATTAAGTCGGGCTCGCACGAGGCGTTATTTCGATTGCGTCATTACATGCGTCAGTCGAGCCTGTGAAGCCAATGAACCCATGTATACGCCAGTTATCTGTGTGCACTATCTATTTTGTAATCACTTTTAAACGAAATCACTCTTTATGACCGTACCAGTCACAGACGCGGTCCAATTACACGTCGGTAAATGACGCCTCGTGTGAGCTGGGCCTATACGTATTAGCGAGAGCGAAATGACGCCTCGAGGTCAGGTATCATTATACTGATAGCTCATCCTCCCTCATCCGACAGGCTTACTGGATCGGCCTGCATGACACCTACCAGGAAAGCAGTTTTGCGTGGTCGGACAACACCGAAGCGGACTACCAAAACTGGATACCTGGCCAGCCGGATAACAACGGCGGAGAGGACTGCGTCTGCGTTCGCAATCAAGGCAGAGATGATTACGAGAGACAGCGGTGGAACGATATGCGGTGCGAATATACCCAGGCCTTCTTTTGCCGCAAGCTTCCATACTAGCATAGATTATTAGCGTAGCCCAAGGGAGGGGGGAGAGCCGGGAAGCAATTGCCATTGCAGTTTTGGAGATTTTTTCGGTAGAACAGAATAAAAAAAAAGATAATAATTCCGACGAAATTGTGTGTCTTATACCTATAAAAGAAACAATATAGAATATAAATAAAATAAAGAATTAAAAGAAATAGCATTCCAAACATTGGAAAAACTGTTGCTCGCTTATTAGTTGTTTCATATCCACAAACAAAGATGTCTTCCAATCTTTGGGATCTGTCTCTACCAGGCCTTTTTATGGCGTATTCTAATACACTTCAGAAGAAACAAGAGAATTATTTAGAATTTACCGACAGATTGTCTTATTTAGAAATTGATGTCGTGATGTATTCCGTTCTCAGTAACGAAATTTTCTTGTGGGTGAATCACAGCAACAGAACATTCTAAAATATCCGCTAACATCGCTTCTCTCAAATGATAGAGTATTGTCACATAAAGAAAGATCAGCGTGGGATAATATGGAAAATAAAGACAATAATGATTTCATCATCTACATTATGATATCCAAAAGTTGTTTTGTTCAGGGCAGGTCCAAGCTATTTGACCTGTGACGTACGGGACAAATCGGAACCTATTTACCAGTCTAATTTTAAAGTGAAATGTACAAATTAATTTTTTTTCAGTGATGTCATAGCTAGTTGTGGTCTTTTGATTAAATGCAAAAAAATTTGTAACATAGCCCTGTTAACGAAGTTTTATGCTAATTAATATGCGGCGTGACGTACGGGACCAGAGACAAATTAATTTTTCAACCAAAATGGTAATCATCAAAAATCTTCTGAATTTTAAGGGGTAAGAAATTTTTTTCTTTATACATCAATCAAACGTACACTCAGGCATAAAAACCATAAACAAGAAAACATAACTGCTTGTTACTGTTATGTAACAGACACAAATATGACACTATGCATGTGACGTACGGGACACGTGACGTACGGGACAATTTGTCTCTATATAAAGTGCACACAAAAAGGTATTTTTTGAGAAAAATATATTAAGATACACTATGGAAAGTTGATTTTGATAGTTTCTCATTTATTAACAGAAGTATAAGTGTCTAAACACATGGTAAGACCAAAACTTCTCATTCTTTTTGACATTCTTTGGAAGGGAGGGGGCACTAATAGTTCAGAAGTAATATTTCCCATAAGCTTTGTACACGAGCCTGTGGGTATAGATGACTGAATGCTAACTTCCCTGTGTTTCATTGAGAAATTACCTACACAAACCATTGAAAATTTCCTTTGTACTTTTTAATTATAAACTTTAACTACATTTTGTAAGATTCAACACTTTTAGCCTTCTATCAAAGAATAAAATTGTAGAAAAAGTCATTTACATTGAAACAATTGCAAATTCTGACTCATCAATTCTCTTTAAAAATTAGGATATAATGCACCATTTCTCCTTAAAATCTCTCTTTGGCTTTGTAATGGTACTGGACATCTATTTACCTGTACACATACTGTTCTTTCACATTTATAAATTGCTTTGGGAACTATAATCAATCATAACATGATGTATTTGCAGTAAAAAATAGTGATACCTATATGATATGATATTCAGTTCAGTTTCAATAGACTGTGTGTATTACTCTATGGATTTGTCCCTTACGTCACACATTGTCCCGTACGTCACATTATTTGATTTGATTAACTAATCATGACTTATCACGATTTTTTGTTGGGTAGTAAGGTATATCAGAAGTTCACAAAATAGTTTTGAAAAATATTGATGTATTCCTACTTGGAATGTGAAAAACACACGTCAAAATTGTGACGTACGGGACATTGCATATTTGACATCACCTAATTAGCATAATTGATTAATTTTCAAACTCATTTTTTCCCCACAATTATTAGCATGTCTAGTTCATTCCATCCCAGCATGAAAAAAATTGTAAAGTTGATTTGAATAAGTCATACATAAAAATATACAATGTCCCGTACGTCACGCTAATTATTATTCATTATGAATAATTAACCTAGAATTCCATAATTACACATTTTCTCTTCAAAATAATGAAAGGATCAAACAATTCAAGATTATAGCTTTAAAATGACATATATCTTGCTATATTTCAATAAGTTTGAATTTTTGACACCCAAGGGGAGAATAGCTAATTGGACCTGCCCTTCAACAGGTTTAAGATACACTCGCTCTTGGAGTATGATTATATATCACGATGGATATAATGATTAATATCAATAATAATACTAAAGTTGATAACATATATAGTCCCCAGGCTATTCCTACATTATCCTTGTGGCAAGGATGACGAAAACAGAACTGACCATACAAGTTTACTACAATATCATAATCATCATTACCAGTTTACAATGGAATATAACGCGGAGTATGAGTTATAATGGTTAAAGATCATTATGCTCTGCATGCCACATGAGGTCGCTTTCTGTCGGTAAATTCTCCGTATCGCATATAGCTCTCCGAATCCGAACGCATGCGGCGCTCTAATTTTTGGGCATGTGATTGCTGGCAACTGAGCTTTCGGGTCCGGCCGGAGCGTCATTGACAATGTGTTAGAAGACGTGGTCAGCCTAGCAAAAACTCCCTTTTGTTCCTAATCTAGCAAATAATCGTGATTTTATACAGTTGATATTTAAATGGGATTCTTCTGTGAAGCCACCTAATGTGGGATGTTGAGCCGACGATGCAAAACGTGTTTTCAGCAGAACAATCACGCACGAAAAAAGCAAGGAAATATCAGTGTATGCTCGCTATAGCTATAGACTGGAACCGGAAATATATGTGCCAACATCTTTTTTTTTTTTTTTTTAAGTCGCAAAAATTCATTTATCGAATCGAATATTGAAAGTGAAGACTTTTTTTGTTTTGTAGCATTCTTTATTGCATTCATTCAGTACAAATGAAAATCATAAAACTTCATTATTAGTTGATGTACATAACACAATTATCAGAATGTAAATAAAATTATACAGCCTTCAGAAATACATATTATGATTAAATACATAGTACATAGTACATTCAAATTAATCATACTGAATGAATGGATACTTTTTTTTTGTTTTGTAGCATTCTTTATTGCTTTCATTCAGTACAAATAAAAATCATACAACTTCATTTTTATTTGATGTACATAACACAGTTATCAAAATGTATAGAAAATTATAGTCTTCACAAATACATGATATAATTAAATACATAGTACATACAGATTAATCATACTGAATGAATATTGTATATCATAGCCTCCCCCACCCCCCTTCCCCCACCAACAAACACCAAACACACAAACAAGCAAAACAGACAAACAAACAAACAAAAACAAAAAACAAAAAACAAAAACAAAAACAAAAATAAAAACAAAAACAAAAACAAAAACAAAAAAAAAAAAAAAAGAAGAAAAGAGAAGAGGGCAGTCTATAGCGGCAGAGAGCGGTCAACCATATACAATCGCGAAACAGGCGGACCCCCCCCCCCCCACTCCACACCCAGTGTTACATTCAAATGTTCCCATTTTTTATAATGACGTGTCAATGTATTTCGTTCAGTAGCAATCCTTCTTTCTTCTTGTTTACTTCTAAGTAATTTTCCTCTTATTTCTTCGATACTTGGAGGTTTCCTTTTCTCTCTACTAAAAAATAACAAATATTTAATTAATAAAACAACGTGATTAATTATTTGACTATCTTCGGTTATTTCATCTAATCCAATGAGAACTTCCTTCCAACTCATTTCTTTAAGAATCGGAAGATCCAGAATGTTACTACAATCTTCCCATAATTTTCTTACCAAATCACATTCAAAGAATATGTGCATATATGTTTCCTCATCTTTTTCACAAAATGAACATTTATCACTTGATATGAATTGAAACCTGTACAGATGATGATTAACATAAATAATATTATAGAGCAGTTTAAACTGGAATTCTCTTAGTTTATTATCTAATGTGCTTATTCTGGGGCGAAGAAATACCTTTTCAATTTCTTTAACCGACATATTGTATGAGGATTGTAACTTATGAAAACAAACAGGAATGTCGGCCATTTTTTGTATGCAAGCCCTGTATAATTGTTTTGAACAAACTGATTCAAATTGGAAAGTTTTCTTTGAAAACATAAACTCTATCTTTAAACCATCAAATGAAGTGTGCTTGTTTGTGAAATCTATTTTCCATTCCTCAGGTGTATCTCTATAAATTTCTTTAATCATTGATATTTCCTCTTCATCTAATCCCATACATCTGAAATAAGTGTCTGACTTCAATTTTCCTTCTTCATCTATAATATGGTACAATTTGTATATGTTTTTTAAGAAAAGATTTTCATTAAAATATGTTTTTCCTTTCTTATGAATATACCTATTGTTGAAAAAAATTTCATTTCTGTTAGTTGTATCTTTTTTAATAAACCCGTTCATATCGAACCAAATTTTTAACAATTCCTGGTAGTATTTTGGTAATTGTATGTTGATCATGTCAGGAAAATAATTACAATAAAAAATTAGATTTCCTCCTAATGATCTCATTAGAAATTTGAAATACTTTTTCCATTTCACTTTCTGGTCTCCAGTTACAAGTCTTTTGATCCACATCATCTTTTGTACCTTCACAAAAAGTCTAAAGTTAAGCATTTTCAATCCTCCTTGCTTGTAATCAAGATACAGAGTGCTTCTTTTTATCTTGTCCTTACCTCGCCATAGAAAATTAAAACAAATCTCATCAATTTCTTTGAAAACCCATTCAGGCACCGGAGTCAAAGAGCTTACATAAATCAGTTTTGAATACGCATATGTTTTCAACAAGTGAATTTTTCCAATCAAAGTGAGATCCCTTTGTTTCCACCAATTTAACAATTTCTTTATTTTGCTCAAAATTTCTTTATAATTCATCTCCTCAGCAACATCAGGATCTAATGAAAAATAAATACCCAGTATTTTTACAATGTTTACCTCCTTTCCAAAAGGATAAAAAGTTGCAGAGCCAACAGAGGACCCCAAGGGCAAAATAAATGTTTTATTTCCATTAATCTTGAGTCCAGATATTTTTCTAAAACTTTCCAGAATCGTTGTCCCCGATATCGGCATCGGGAGCTGATATCGGCTGATATCGGCTATATGCGATAGGTCCCTCCAGTATACTTAATAGCAGGCTACGCTATTCTAGTTTAGCAGATTGATGCTGAAAATCAAAGGAATTGTGCACTTTTTCATAAAAGCATGAAATTTGGCATGTAGGTAGAGATTTTTATGCTTCATAATTCTGGATATGGGGCCACCTAAAAATTTTGCTCTGTGGCCCGTTGTGCCCATTACAAAAAATGGCTATCTCAGGATATTTTTCCTTCATAATTAATTTAATCCTATTTAGTTCCGATATACTAAATATTGTGTAGAATTTCCGGGCCTCAAAATTCAGATGAGTGCTTTAGATACCCATTTTTTCAAATAAACGACTATCCCATATTTCAAAATGTTACAAAGTCACTGATCTGCTAAATATAAAAGTAAAATGCTTCTAATCATGATCATTCGGACATTATGTCTTTGAAATTAACAAGATATATAGTGCAGGTGTCCATTATGACCAAAAAGGCCCACGAAAGCCCAAATCAATCTTTGTGCAAAATAAGAGTTTTTTAGTCTTTGGTTTGATTATTTTTGTGTTCATGGTAGACAGCAATTTTGAAATCAAGGTCCTATGAAAAGCCCACTTTAGGTCCATCGAAGGCCCATTGAAGACAATTCTTTTTTTTTTTGTAATTTGATTTATTCTCTCAGAAGAAGGTGGCTAAGTTAAAAATGGCTGCTGAAGTGTTAAAATAATTATGCCTACTTGCCTATAACTTTGAGTTGTAGCTTTCTATTGGCAAAGCGGGTAAGCATCCGGCTGGTCAAGTTGTGGAGGTAGTTGTGGAGATAGTCACTGGGAATGTCTGTCTATGCCTTCTGAAGATAAAGTATTGTCTTCAAGCAGGACAATGACCGCAATCATTATTTAAGGTTTTGCTAAAACTACCTGGAGAAAAAAGAAGAGAAAAGATCCAGAAAATCATGGTTTGGTCACCCCGATAGAGCTAATATGGGAAGAGTTGGACAGGAAAGTCTGATAAAACTACCTAACCAGTAACTTCATCTTCTGAAGGCATTGAAATACATTTCTAGTGACTACCTCCACAAGTTTGTCTTCCAGCAGAAAAATGACCCTAAACATTCTTCAAGGCAAAGTAAATCTACCTTTTGAAAACAGAAAAGAAAGGGGTCCTGAAAATCCTGCTATGGGAAGAGTTCGACAGGAAGGTCCGAGAAAAATGCCCAACAAGTGAGCCTCATACGTTGGAAATTCTTCAGAAGGCAGGGAAAGACATTTCCAGTGACTTCCTTCACAACTACTTCCCCAATTTGATAGCTGGATGCCCAGGATGTGCCTCGATGTTGTCGCTACCAGGGGCGATTTCTCTGATGAGAAGTCTTTATTATTCGAAACGTGATTAAATAAAACTTTGAAAAATAAATAAATGTGCATCTCATGCAAGCTATTATTAATTCAAGCATTATTTTCCTTGAAGAAGTAACACAAATGCAATGAATAAACAATAAAAGATGATTTTCCATAAGAAAAAAAAACAACAAAAAAGAAAAAAAGAAAAAAAAGAAGCATTGTGGTGATCCCCAAATATCGATGTGTTTATTAGATGAAAATATTAGTTTTCTGCATGAGTAAAGGATTAATTAATGTATATTAGTCAATAGATTTTTAATATTCATCAGTACAAACAAGGGTCAGATTTTGTAGAAAGCCGAAAAGGCAAAAATGCTTGCACAACTGACCATACCAATGACCTCATATTTTCCACTAGCAATGATATTTGGGGGAATAGGTTGCCCTTTTAACGCATGACTGCCTCCTGAATCGCTTTTCATATTTTAAAGTTTTGCCAACTTAAAGGCTGATGTCTACCCTTCAGTTTGAAACCAAATTGTTACAGTGCCAAAAATCTGATGATAAATGAAATATGGGTGATTGTGAAAAATCAGTTCTGAATACAGGTGTACCCAAACTTTTGGAGGGCAGTGTATATCATATAATGCTGAATAATTTGGAATAGTTGGGCATTTCATTTCCAAATTGCCATCAAATGGGAAAATACTGCATAGGTGTTAAAATGTAATTCGCTTGTGATAGATTTGCATTTTGGATCAATAGTGAAAAATAGTTTATACGCTGAAGATTATCATCTTTTAGTAGTTGCTGTGTAAACATACAGTCATTTATTGGCATCTTTTCAAATATGGCCGTGCATGTGAAAAACAAAGTTTTATATATTTAGATGTTTTGCATCTGATTGTAGTGTATTTTGGCATGATAACATTATTTGCAAAAGATAAGATTTTTATGCTTCATTGGGACATTAATGTATTTTTTCATGTAAAGCTCTACAATGAGAAGACAAACATGTTTTAAACGTTAGAGTATTAATAGAATGATATTTGTAAAGACATTTCCAGCACACCGGCACTATAAACTAAAGTCCACACTTTTATACCCTGAGCTTCCAGACACAGAGTAAACTTTAAAATGCAAATAGTCATAATTTTAATCACACTGGCACACAGGCAATACTATACTGCCTGTAAAAGCGAAATTCAAGAGATATCTGCATGTAGGACTATTTTAACTCTTCGGCGGCCATTTTGAATTTGTTCAGGAATAATTCAAATTTAAAAAGAAATGTCTTCAATTGGCCATGCATCGATGGGCCCATGTGACTGCTGTGATTTCAAAATTGTTGTCTAGCATAAAAAATTGAAACCGAAAAACTGACAAAATCCTATTTTGCACATTTCGTGGGCCTTTTTGGTCATAATGGGCACCTGTACCACATATCTTGTTAATTTCAAGGACATAATGTCTGACTGATCACAATTAGAAGCATTTTACTTATATTCGACAAATCAGTGACTTTGTAACATTTTGATATATGGGATGGCCCGTTATTTAAAAATGGGCACCTAAAGCAACTGTCTGAATTTTTGAGGCTCCGAAATCCTAATTAATACTTAATATATCAAAACTAGATATAATCAATGCAATTATGAAGGAAAAATACCTGAGAGAGCCATTTTTTTTTAAAATGGGCACAACGGGCCCCAGGGCTCAAATTTTAGGTGGCCCCATATCCAGAATTATTCAGCATCACAGACCTACATACCAAATTTCATGCTTTTATGAAAAAGTACACAATTATTTCACCAAATAATCTGTTTGACTATTCTTAGAGATTAAATGTAGATTGATACCGATTTGTTATTAATGCTCAATTCGGATTTTTGTTGCTGTTGTTGAGAGAGTGACGTGTGTGTGTGTGTGTGTGTGTGTGAGAGAGAGAGAGAGAGAAAGAGAGAGAGGGAGAGAGAGAGAGGGGCAGAAAGAGAGTGATAAAGAGATATACAAATAATATTTATATAAGCTGTAAATAGAAATAAGAGCCGGACAGAGAGGGGGGGGGGGGGGGGAGGGAGGTGGTTACGAAAGAAAGAGACTGAAGAAAGAGAAAAAGGGAGAGAGAATGAGAGAGAGAGAGAGAGAGAGAGAGAGAGAGAGAGAGAGATAAATAGAGAGGGGTATGAGGGGGGGGGGGAGGGGAATAAGCTTTGAGTCATATACCGGCAAAATATTACTAAAAAGGTAAAATAATACGAAATATAACGACAGTCACAGATCACATGTAAATGATGTATATACTAATACTACACCAAGATTCAGATTTATTCACCGTTTTCAATCATGTAAACATATACTGTAGTGCATAACATAAAATAAATACAATAACACTAATGATAACTTCTTTTCAGAGATCTGGGTACATAATTAAATATCAATAAGTAAAATATATGTACACAGATACTGACCTAAGTGATATTTTTTTGGAAAACAGTAGGACATGTTTAAAAACAAAGCTTGTATATTACATGTGCAGAAACTTAAATAACTTAATCAAGATTTGGTCATTCATTAATATCTATTTCAACAAAATATCATTGAATTTCGTCGGTGTATTTTTTTGAAGGCGGTATATAAGATTAAAACAATAAACAAAATTGGTATAGAAAAAATAAAGACACCACGATAAACCTAATTAGCTATATTCAATCCAATAATATCATCGTTAATATTATCATTTATTCAAGTATCAAGGGTCATGTGTTTGGAGTCATATGCAACTCCCATTCGGGACGGACACTTCCGCGAACCAGCCGGCACCCCCCCCCCCCCCAAGACTGGGCCTATGATACGCCACTGGTTATGATATTAAATGTAAAATAATGTCATGAATATGTCATGTACAATGTACACATCTCTTCAAATGAATGTCTTCATCCGAAAAAATGAGTACAATCACTAAGTCCATCAAAACAGTTTCTTAATTGTCAAAAGAAAACTGCAAATTGCTAGATAAGTATAAAAGAAAAAGAGATTTCGTTTTCATGGAATGATTTATTTGATTCACGAACGTGCATTATTTAATACATGAAGATAAAAATATTCTGTATCTCGAACATACTAGGTTTATCTCGAACTTGTGTACATATGCGCTTTTGAATTATCGTGAAGGGTCACCTGAACAAAGGAGAAAAATTTCTCATGTAGAATTCACGATATAATGAAGCAGGGGCATCGCCACAGTTTTTGGTAGGAGGGGGCGTTGCACACGAGAAAGCAAAAAACAACAACAAAATAAAAAAAAATCTTAGATTTTCCTGTGCCGTTAGCTGTCTCCTAAATCTATGACAAAAGAAACAAGACAAAAAGAAACAAACAAGACAAAAAGAAACTACAAAAACAAATAAATAAGTAAATGAAATGAGATCCCCATATTTTCCGAGAATGTTCGTCAAATCGTTGGGGATGAGGTCGTTCTCTGACCCCTCACGCCGCCCTTGTTGTAAAGTCTAGCTCATACCTTCATTATCTAGCTGACATCCTTGGCGGTGAGATCTCTGTCAGTGTCTGTCCGAATATTTCTGTAAGTAACGGATTGTAGTTAAAATCTAGTAACTCAAACTCAAACAAAACAAAACACGGGAATACCGTCAATAAACATTGTCTGAAGCCCGGCTCAGATGGGGCGTCATTTATTTTGCTGACGTTAGCAACGCGTCAGTGACTGGTACCATCTTTTGCGCGTCATGAAAGAGTGATATCGTTTAAAAAGTGATTGCAAAATTAACAGTGCAAAGAATACTTTAAATAATTGACGTATGGATTAATTGACTGCACCGACCCTATTAGCGCAGGTAATGACGCAATCGAAATGACGCCTCGTGTGACCTGGGCCTTAGAAACCATCTCGTTATAAATAATAGTTGATGATGTTTAGTCCTGTCTCAAGGAGGACGTTCAAAAGGTATGCCCAAGTATCAGATTGGAATTATTTTCCCCTTCGCTGATTTTATTTCTCGATGCGGTAAGCTCTGAGGTACGAACATTAAAGGTAGCAGATAGTTTTGGGAGGCCCTCAAAACTTTTCGTGAGATTTCTTTGATTTTACTTAATAAAAAGCCGGGTACTAACATAACTAAGATGCTGTGAAGTTTTTTCCTCCTCAAGTGAAATATTTACTGAATGAGAGGTGAAAAGTAATAAAAATCCCTGGCCCAAAAAAGAGGGGATGTAAATTCAAACAACGGCCACACACACTACTCACATTAGGATTGCTGTGTGTATAGAATACGCTACACATAGTGCGAAGCGCTGGGTTTATTGTGCGGGGAACCTTCGGGTGGATATGGTCTTAGCGTGAGGCAGTGAAAAGCCGTTACCAAGCGTTTCATACAGATATTTACACTAAAATTTGTTCGAAATCGTGAATGATAATCTCGTACATGTGTCTTATGATAAAAGGAGAGTAGTATGTGACTATGTTAGATAAGTTTCTTGCCAGTATGATTTTTGCTATCGAGACTGTCTATGAGCTTTAAAATAATATAAATGTTCGGAACATTTATATTATTTTAAGACAATAAATCCTACTGCTGTGCCTTACATCATAAATTATTTTTAAACATGAAAGTGACACATAGCAGTGGCGTAGAATGGGGCCAGGCAGTAAGGGAAAATCAGCATTATATGAGGGGGGGGGGGGGGAGCACTTCCGGTCTTGCAATGTGGATGAAATGCACATTAACAGGGCAAGTACTGATGATGGGAGAAGGTTCTAAGTATTTTTTTCACGTTTCTTCCCGCTTTCCCTCTCTTTCTCTTTGTATCTTTCTCCTTTTTCTCTCCCTTTTCTTCGCCATCCGATGAGGGGGGGGGGGGGGGGCACGTGCTCCTACTACGCTACTGACACTCATATTATCATGATTATATCAAAGTGCACCAAACACCAAAATACATTTGGCTCTTTATATTAGGGGTGTCGCTATACCATAATATGAGCTTCGAATTTTTATTCTATAAAGAAATATTTATAAAAGTTTATAAATTAACAATACAGCAACCTGTGAGTAGCCTAGTCGACGTACCCGTACGCGGAACGCGGAACCATAGTCGAAGTTGGGTTCCGTGCGAGGGTTTAAAAAAAAAATCCTTTTATTTTCGTCATATTTCTTAATCGTTAACCAACAGAAAGTCAGGTAAAGTGTTTTGCGGTGATTGTTACACTTTAAAGTCCACTTTCTAGTCGACACTTTTCTAATCGTTCAATATTTTTTCATTTTTTCTCATCATTTTATTCATAACAAACATGATGAAGAGTATCTTCTACCTGTTCAACAGGTGGAACAATTATCAAAGAGCGTTAAAATGGCGTCCATGGTGCTGAAAATCCCCTGCGTGATGCTTCTTATGGCTTGCATCATTTTGCAGTCTGAATGCCAGCTGTGTAAGAAGGCCTGCCCCGAGCAATGGATGCTACTTGGCGACTATTGCTACCGTTTCTTCGGCCAACCGAAGACATGGCACGACGCAAAGGACCTGTGTGATAACCTTAATTGAAGGAGAATTACCCAGTATCCACAGTCAGGAGGAAAACGAGATCATCTACTCCATGTGGAAATCACTTGTCAATTATCCAAGTACTACCATAAACTCGGTGAGTAGGGGAAGACAGGGCGGCGTTAGGGGGGGGGGGGGGTTAGGCAATTTCCCTCGTATGCCCCCATAGAAATGATCTTTAAAAGACCATTTTAGCTTGTAAGAGATTTTTGATACCTGAGCCCCCTTGAAAGAAAGCTCTTTAGCGATTTTTTTGCCAAACATGCTCCCACAGAATGTGCCATTCAAACATAAAAAGGGGACATTTTGTGCTTGTTAGAGACGTTTTAGACCTGTTCCCCTAGAAATAAAAATTTCATGATGATTAATTTTATAATAATAATAATAATAATAATAATGATAATAATAATAATAATAATAATAGTAATAATAATAATAATAATAATAATAATAATAATAATAATAATTTTGTTTACCCAGGGAAGCCTCATCAGCTTCATTGCTGTTCTTCCTGAGGGCCCTGCAATCATTATTACCCCAGCAATTGCTATTCACACCTGGGTGGAGAGGGACAAATGTGGGTAAAACATCTTGTCCAAGGATGTAAGCACCCAGCGAGGATTAGACCTAGGACCTCTCGTATGAGAGTCAAGAGCCTTCACCATTATACCACAGTGCTCCCACTATAATTCATATGGATCACAGATGACCTTTCGTATTATATTAAACCTGATAAAGATAAAAATAATTGACTGTCTCCAATGCTCTTCACATGGAATTGTCTTTCAAACGAAATGGCATTATTAAAAAAATTACAACATAATGCATGCAAATTGAATTTAGTGTAATAGATATGCGGAATTAAAGGCTACATAGAAGGAAATGGTTATACAAAATGAATATTGTGAGTTTATCATAACAGAGCGTTGAATCACTGGCGATTGCACTAATTGATTAATATAGGTAATAACACCATCGAAATGGAGCGTCGTGTGCAACGGGCAATAAACTCATCCTCTCTATATCGACAGGCATACTGGATTGGCCTGCATGACACCTACCAGGAAAACAGTTTTACGTGGTCGGACGACACCGATGTTGATTACCTAAACTGGATGTCTGGCCAGCCGGATAACCATCAGGGCGGAGAGGACTGCGTCCAGGTTCGCAACGCGGGCGTAGACGACTACAAGAAACAGCGGTGGAATGATAAGCCATGCGACCACACCCAAACCTTCTTTTGCCGCAAGCTTCCAAACTAAACGTAGATTATTAGCGTAGCTAAAAGCTCGAGCTGGTGGGGGTTGGAGGGGGGGGGGGGGGGGGGAGGGGTGCAATTGCCCATAATTATTTAGGGAGTTTTATCGGTAGGAAAGGATATAGGATCAACAAAATTACTTAATCATGTCGACAAAACTTCGTGCATTACCAACAAAAATAGTACAAGAATTAATAGCATTGTAACAATGTGAAAGAGTTACTTAACTTGCTCGATCCGCTCGCTCGAACAAACTGTAATCTACTAGCAGTCTAAGGAATCTCTTTCTCCTTCTGCATGAATTCTTTTGATAGAGTTAAAAACAGAATTATTCATATTTTACCGGCAAAAAGTCTTATCTAGACATTAATGTCTATTAACGTCTCACTTGTAAAGACGAACGCTGATATGAAATAAGAACCGTTCGTGAGTCACAGCAACAGAATATACTGGAATAACCGCCATCACTCGCAGTTGGAATCTTGAGGCTCCAATCCCAAAGACTGTAAACACATTATTATCATAATACAGAGAAAGAAACATCAGCACGAGATAACAGTAATCCTTCTCTTAAAAAGAGGAAGAAAAGACGAGAAAAACGTTGGTCCTATACCCATAATGGCAAGAATTATGAAAAATAGATGTATAACGCTGGGGGAAAACGGAGTGCCAGAATTCTCGTCCTCAACATACAGAGCTATATACATGTATAGCCACAATTTGCTTGGATTCTCTCCCAAAATGTTCTCGCTCTTGGAGTATGATTAAAAAATTATTCCCAATAATGACAATGGGAATCATTTTTGTACAGCGCCATCTTAAGGTCATTCCTAACTTAAGATTATTATTTGCGATTAGTTGCATTTCATTTTTAATTTTAACTAACAACTCGTTTGGGGAAAAATAAGCGCATTTTTTAATTTCAACTATTACATTTGACTTGCAAATATACATTCTAAGCTTCTACAAGGGGGAATGGTGCATGATGGGAAAATAAAGTGCACAGATGTTTTCCAAATCCTGTTAAAAGATGGCGCAATTTAGGAGGTTCCAGAGTTATACATACTGAGAGTCCTGACACTGGAGGTCGCTTCTGATTGGTCAGTCATTTCATGGAGCTTCAAAAAGTTCCCTCTCATAGAGAATGTACGTGAAAGGGAACTATTGGGAGCTCCATGATCCGCCATGTTTTAAACAAAGATCGCGTACGCGCATGCTTATTATGCGCGTGTCACAACTCTCTCTATCAACGCGCTCTGGGAGGTTCAGTTTAAGGCAACTTTAAGACGACGTTAAAACAGAGAAGAAAGTTACTATTTGAAATGCGCTTGCGCTTTTTTCTCTTGCATCTAATATCCTACATACATTATCGATACGCAAAGGGTAACAAAAACAAGAGCCGACAATCGGAATTCATTACTATCATTAATATTGTCATCACACTACTATCATGTTATAGTAAGGATTAATGATTATTCATTTCACACGAGCTGGATTTCTTTTGGTAATTTTGGGTTAGCTTGATGGTTTCCCCTCCAATAATGAATAGCAGGCTACGCTATTGTTAGAGATTAAAGGTCGAGTGATACTGATTTGAGTTCAATTAAGAATTTTGTTGCTGTTTTTGTTAAGAACGAGTATGACGTGAGAGAGAAAGAGAGAGAGAGAGAGAGAGAAAGAGAGATAAGGGTGGGTAGAAAGAGAGAAAGAGAGAGAGAAAGAGGGAGAAAGACAGAGATAGAGGGAGAGAGGGAGAGAGAAAGAGAGAGAGAGAGAGAGAGAAAGAGAAGGATGGGGGTCGACAGAAAGAGAGAGAGAGAGAGAGAAAAAGAGGGGAGGAGAGTAAAGAAATAGGAGAGATGTGGAGAGAAATAAAGAACAGAGGGCGAAAAGAAGGAGAGAGAAAGAAGACAGAAAGATTCTGAGAGGAATAGAGAATATATAGAGAGGATGAGAGAGAGAAAGAGAAAGAGAAGGGGGAAAATTGAAAAGATCTTACTCGCCAAAACAAAACTAAAGACAACAGAACAGAATTGTCATAAAGCTGGCAACATAGATCAACAGGAGTAAGTGAAATTGGGTTCCATATTCGTTATTTCACTTACTCCTGCCGAGTAACATCTTTAGCGTACTGCATTGCCTTGCTGCTGGATGCGTTTTTTGAATAAAGTTAATCATTTCCAGATGAAGCCCTATGGGCGAATATTCGATATTTTTTGGTCTCTAAACCGGTTAAACGGTTAAAACGGTTGTTTTATATTTTATATTAAAATTCCTTTCTCATGTCAATTTTTCTTGGTCTCAACTGTGTCTTATTTTAACTCCACACATATCCCTGCCAAATACACGAACGATACAGAGCTATACATACAGAGAGTCGCGACACTGGTGGTCGCTTCTGATTGGTCAATCATTTCATGGAACTTCCCTCCCATAGAGAATGTACGTGAAAGGGAAGTATTTGGAACTCCATGATCCGTCATGTTTTAAAGAAAGACCGCGTACGCGTAGGCTTATCATGCACGTGTCACAACTCTCTCTTTCAACGCGCTCAGGAACGATATAAATAGCGCCCTCTAAAGTTCTCAAAATGGCTATATTTGTCTGGTCGTAACTCCTTCAAATCTGGCTAAACCTGTACCCCTTTTTTTGGATTTGGATACTAAAAATATCTTTCTAGTTGAACAAGAGGATATACCTTTTAATTGACCGACTTTAAGAAAATTGCTCGTCAAAATCTTGCTTTGGGGGTAATGCCAAAATAACTTCAATTTGCTCTGAATTATATACGGTAGTGGATCCAGTTTCCGAACACTTTTCAGAAAATCAACCATAGCAAATAAAATATTACATGAATATCTGTCAAACTTACATAATGAAAGCTCAAAGTCCTACAGAAAAAGAAGTTGATGGAATTTTAAAAAGACAACGTAGATTTAATACGATATTCCCTTCCGAGCGAACCCCTTCCCAACGACGCGGCGTTTTGGTCCCTTGAAAATGGTATTGTATTTCCGAACGTGCCCCCTATGGGAGAAATTTCCTTACAGTATTATGCTCAGTCTAATCAACAAAAATATTACGCACACACTTTTCACTAGTAGTTCGGCCGGTCGATCGCACGTTCTACACGAACATGCTTTTATCGAGGGTTGCCAATATATATAACGGCCACTGCACTGCAGTAATTTGATATCACTCTCTCTCTCTCTATCTAAACGTTAGACAGGAACGGATCGGTCGTGAGGTCTTTGAAATCGGCAGTTTTAGGGTAAAGTTTCATTCAGAATTGAGATATTTTTCAGAATAAGGGATTTTTCAATCAATTATTGAATCGTTTTCATGGTTTCATGTAAAAATAAGATATCATTTACGTTTTTTTGCCTCATTTTATGATCTGCTGCCCTTTGTTCTCTGTGTCAAATAGTGTGGAGAACATGCATGACATACGCGTAGTCCCACGCGTATGAAAGCCATTTTAATGCGCGTAACTGCCATGACTGTACACGTTCGGTAATACCATCCTGTTCGGAAATACAGTCCTTGATTGTATTTACAATCCTTGATTATATCAAGGAGTTATAACTCCTTGATTATATTAGCCTTTAGCCAATTAAGGCACTCGGTGCTGTTATTTCCCTAAACGCGCCTGAATACATAGACTAATCGCGCGACAACTGTGATCCGTATGGCAAGCCATCGGGGTCTACCTACGTCTACTAGTACGCGTACCCAGTAGACGTCACGTAAAACCAAACGGTACGTCACGTCTACTCGTTACGTGACGTGTACCCAATTTCGTGTACTCTGTCGTGACCTTACGTCACGTCACGTCTGTTCAATTACGTGTGCTTTGCTCAATACGTCACGTCTTCTTTGAAATGGTCTAATAAAGTTTTTTTTTTTTTTTTTTTTTTTTTTTTTTTTTATGAGACCGCTTCTATTCTCTACATAGGGGATGTGGGATATGAGAGTTTGGGAAATCAAATCCCGATTATCAGGATTCCCCTCTTTGTTATGAAAATGGATGGCTCTATCATGATCAAGTTCAGGGGTCGCTGAACTGGGGGGGGGGGGGGACGTGATCTAGCTAGAGAGTGCAGGCTTCCCCTCCACACACATACACGCACACACACACTCCCCTTTGCTTATATTAATAATAACATATTATGCTCTTACTCATGCTCAACCTCCTGCCCCCACTTTTCAAACGCTCTGTGGCCCGTGAACTAATAATTGTTATGTCTTTCCACGTATACCAGCATCATTTTCAGGCCTAGCCAACTTGATATTAGGGTGCCCTATTTCATTTCAAGCCCTTTTTTTCAAGACATGTATACTGCGGCTGGTGGTCTATTATCTTCACTTTTGCATAAACTGAAAATAAGGGAAAGGTAACCGTTTCCTTTATTTTCATAGTAGAAGATCGGACAGGCAATCACTAAAAAAAGAAGAAAATGAAAAAAGAAAATTACATTTTGTACTTGCATGATAGCCCTAGGGGGCTGCAGCCCTCCATGTTTACACACTTGAGATTCGTTTCATTATGTTTATTAATACCGTGGAATTCCAATAAAACTCTGAATCCCCCCTCCATTTAAAAAAAAAATCATGCATTATATTTTCCACTTATAGAAACATCATTTACAGTGTTAACGAACTTAAAATTAGTGCGCCCTTAGAAAGGTTTATTGCAGGACTATATTTCTGAAAGCATGTCTGTTTCTGGTTTTATATATGTTCATTGTTTTACTTGGTTTCCATAAGGGAATAAATAACAAGTAATCACAAGAAAAAAATAATCACATTTTGTATGTGCATTGGTACGTCGGTGCAGCCCTGTATTTTCCCCTCTGCCACTTTTTGTATCGTCCTATTAAAATATTCTCTTCGTCTATTGTTTTCCTTGTTCATTTATTCCCTTCCCGTCTTCTTCTGATTTCTCTTGCTTTGTTCATGTAAGGAAACGGACGTGTGACTCAAACAGTGTGGTGGGGGTAATCAGAAGGACCCTTTCGATGGACAATCAAAATTGAGCTGGTTTAGCGGGGGGGGGGGGGGGGGGGGGGAAGAATAACTGGATGAAACCTAGAGGAAAAAGTTCAGCAAAACTCCCGCTATCATGAATGGCCATGCACTGTCAGACATTTTAAATTGCGGCAGATGCGCGGATGCCCGCCAGACGCCCCCACCCCCTCCCTCATTGAGCGAGGTAGGCCTAGGTTTGAAAGGTATTAAACCCAATGCACTCTAGCAGAATAGTATAGTCACGACTGTATATTGCCATACGTCATCTTAAATGGTTGCTTGTACCTGCCAAGTACCCCCCCCCAAAAAAAAGGGGGGGGGGGTGAATGGAGGAGGGCAGAATTGAATGGATCAGTAGGAGAACCTCAATATTTAAAAAAGTCAGGGGATAAATATCAAGCATGATTCCACGTATTACAAGTGACATTATGGATGACAGTACTGGGCTACAACAGTGATAAAACCCCATGCCCGCCTCCCCCCCCCCTTTCGATAAGAATGATAATAATGATCGGCAGGGAAGGGCTGCCTGGTGAATTCCAGTCGTAAATGTTCATGATTGCAAGACAATAAATACAAAGAGGTAAGAAAAATAACGAAATGAAATAGGATGAAAATATGCGGCAGAACTCCCTCTATCGTAAGTGCCCACTGTAAGACATTAAATTTGAAATGGTGGGGATGTCCGTCAGACGCCCCCGAATAAATGACCTAATCCCCATTCACTGATATACGTCAGCTGGAGAGGTATCAGGATGGGATAGAAAGTATTCAAAAGAAATTTACGTAATGTATGATGTTCGTATGGTGTATCCGTGTAGTCATATGAAGTGGCTTCTTATGCATATTATATTATACTGCCCCTGCACAAAAAAGAAGAGAGAAAAAAAGCAAGTATTAGCTGTATTAGCAAGAGCAGTAATAAATTTATATCAAGAAAAGCCTTGATCAGGGGCGGCGCGCCCGCAGGGAGAGGGAGGCAGGGGGCACAGTGCCCCCAGTTTTTCAATTAAAAGTGCCCTTTGTATTTCTGAAAAATGCCCCCTTTCTCTCCGATAAGTGCCCCTTTTTACTACTAAGTGTGCCCCTTTTCCTTTGTAATAAGTGCCTTTCCCCTTCTGATAAGCGCCCCTTTTTCGCCTTCTGAAAAGTGCCCCCTTTCAAATCTGATAACTGCCACCTTATCTCTCTGAAAACTATCCTTTTTCTCCTTCTGATAAGTGCCCCTTTTCGAATCTAAATATTGCCCCGTTTTCTCTCTAATATATCCCCTTTTCTCCTTGGATAAGTGCATGTTTACTTCTGATAGGTGCCCCTTTTACCTTCTTATATGTGCCCTTTTCCTCTTCTCATAATCGCCCCTTTTCACCTATTATAAGTGCTCCTTTCCATCTCTGATAATAGCCCTTTCCTCTTCTTATAAGTGCCCCCTTTTACCTATATTTCCAACTTTTTTTTTTTCTTTTTTTGACAAAAAGAGCCATATCTAGCTACAAAGAATCAGTGCGGCTTTACAGGTACCCATATTACTACAACTACAATGCAAGGCAGCGGAGCTGGAGGCAAAATGGGCACAATTCCCCCCCCCCCAGCAAATGATTTTTCATTCCGCTCGCTCGAATGTGCCAATAATTTACACCAAGTAAGTGCAGTATTTTCTGAAAATGTCCCCATAACTCGCTCGCTACGCTCGCTAGCTCTTACAGTATATAATGAAATCAAGCAGATCGCATAAAGTATGTATATCGGTGTAATCCTAAAGAAAACGACAGGGTTAATGTACAAATTAAAAGATCATTCGACATTCCCCCAATTAGATTTGCTGTTGTCATTTTCATTGTACATGTATATCGCTGTAAATAATGTATAACTCAAGGACTCCAGCAATAGAAAAAAAGTCCGAAAATTTTTGCTTGTTCGCTTCGCTTTCTCGCACATGAATCGTTAGACCATTACACACAACTGCGTATCAGGAAAGCTGTAGTAGTGACCAGAACCATAATAAAAAGGAAGAAGGTGATGCTTGATAATAACTATAATTAGATTGTAGGGTGATACCAGTGTCACAAAATGGTCCCTTTTTCGCTTTATGTTCACCTCTTGTAGGTGCCCCCTTTCCCCAAATAAGTGCCCTTTTGTTCTGCCCCCCCCCCCACCCCCACTTTGAAAGACGCTCAGCCGCCCCTGGCCTTGATACTATGACCCCACATATTAAAAAGTGCCACTGGCTGGCATCAAGTCTTGGGTTGTGCCCTACGAGTCGCCCCCGTGCTCCATCCTACCCCGCCCACCTCCGAGTGAGCTGAACCGGTGAATTCAGTTGATAGATACATATACTCAGCAAGACATTTCAGGTCGTAGGTGGAAAGAAAATGACGGAGTGAGACCAAGTTACGAGGAAATGTCTGCCCAACGCCCATGAATATGAATTGCACAAAAAAGTAGCTAGATTAACCAGAAACGTAATAGTGGAGCAGCATATCGTAATAGTCCGAAAATGGGGGGGGGGGGGGGGGAAGGGGCCTTTCGCGGGCGCAGCATACTATAGGCATCCAGTGACCATTCATTATACACGGATTCTAACATTACCGGTATGTACAACCTGACTTCCTCTAATACTGCATTTTTCTTACTGATCCAGTCCATTCCCCCGTCCTATTTTTTTTTTTTTTTTTTGGAGGGGGGGGGGGGGCGGTGGGGTGGGCATTCTATGGCGTTTGATAGGCACTTAACTTGTGGTATAGGAATATCATAAACAGTGCTTATCTAGGGAATTATGGTGCCGGGACAAACTATAAAACTGCCCCCGCCCCTCCCTGATTAAAAATCAAAACAAAACTGATATTAACCTCAAACACTTTGTGGAAATGAATTTGAGGCACTTTACCTTGGATAGTTACATGAAGTTTTTAAAAACTTTCAAGATCCTAACGAAACATTTTTCTGCGAGTGAGCAAAGGGACCAAGCCAAACTTGAATCTTTATTCATAATAAAAATTTAATTTTGTCATGAAAATATACTAAACATGGAATAAAATTAACAGAAGACCTGGAAAATATAAGAAAATGGCTAATTAGAAATAAATTACATCTGAATATTGATAAAACGGAGTACATTGTACTCGGTACCAAACAAAGGCTTAGCAAAATTGAAAATAATATGTTTCAGATTCAAATTGATAATACTCCATTACGAAAAGCTGATGAGTGTAAATATTTGGGCGTTATTCTTGATTCCAATTTAACATGGCAAAACCATATTAATTATCTACAGAAAAAGGTGAATGGTGGTTTATTTATGTTAAAATGTATTAGGAATTTTGTTGATGAACAGGATTTGATTGTTGTTTTTAATTCTTTGATTATGTCACATTTTAACTACTGTGATATTGTGTGGGGTAACTGCGGGATAAGTAATCAAAATGTTCTTCAAAAACTACAAAATAGGGCTGCCAGAATAATAAATAGTTCCCCATGGTATTCCTCTGCCAAAGAAAATTTAAGTAAATTAAAGTGGGTGACATTGCAAGAAAACAGAACAGAAAATGTAGCTATCATGATGTTCAAAATAATGACCGGACAAGCACCATTATACCTAATTGACCGATTTTCATTCTACAACCATGCATATAATACACGATCAGGTCCCTTAACTTTAAATATTCCACAAGCAAAAACCGAATCTGCTAAGAAATCTTTTATGTTCAGGGGGGCTTCTTGCTGGAACTCACTCCCAATTCAACAACAACAATGTAATACTGTTGGCAGCTTCAAAAGGGCATTAGTAAATAACAGGAAATGAATGGAGGGGGGGGGGGGGAATTCGTCTAAATTTTGCAATTTCTCATTTATTTCTTCTGTTTTCTGCATTGTAACTTTACTTGACTTTACTGCCTGATGTGCTTGTGTGTGGTATGTAGAGATTTGTATGTGTTGATGTGGAGTAGGTTGATGAATGTGAAAGTTTACTTGATTAGGTGTTCGAGTGTGTGTGTGCGTGTGTGTGGGTGTACGTGAGAGTGTGTATATGTGTGTGTTTGTGTAGAGTTTGGTCAACTGATTGAATGTATGAAGGGACGTGTTCAATTGTGTATCTGAGTATTATATAATCTGGCCTTTATATGTATTACCAGTATTTGTATTATCTGTATATTTATATATATGTTATTACACGTATTAAGTAATTATGATTAGAATTTCTTTAACTATGCGTATGCTTGTATTAATTTTAATTATTTTGTATTCATTTGACCCAATTTTTACTCTTTTTTTATCTTGTATAAATATGTTTCCGATGTGATTTATGTATTTTAATTGGGTGCCTTTTAGTTTGTATATTTGTGTATGGCACGGCCCCAATTCAAATCAGACTTTGTATCTGTTTGGGTTTTTTACCGTGTGGAAATAAAATTTATCTATCTATCTATCTATCTATCTATCTATCTATCTGCTGGAATAGGAGGTGAAAATCGCCCCAAAATTGGTGTTTCATAGTTTTTTTCCCTTTCCTCCCCCTTTTCTCTTTTTTCTTAAATAGAGTGGAACGGCGGGGGGGGGGGGGGGGGGACGTCAATGTGCTCGGCCATTTGCGATGCTTCAAATTCAAGTCAGTGGCAACTCACTCGTGGTAATGAATGTACCTGATAAGGTCGCTCACATGTCCTTTACAATATGAACCTGCCGGGGGGGGGGGGGGGGGGAACCTTTACCAGAAGACACGAGAGCCCGTCAGAAGGTATTTGTTTTTGATGCCGTTATGGGATAGAGGGGTCTGGCTACACGCACAGAGGAATGTTAATTCTTGGCCAAACCTGCGCACTCTTTGTCAGAAAATCATGGATGAAAGGGTCACTCTATGAATTGTCGAAAGGAGTTTTCCTCACCAACCAGCCTAATTTGAAATATATAAAATAAATTACGAAGGGCGCAGGAGCATCAGCAGAGGGGGCAGTGACTTCTCATTTTCCTTAAATCTCTCTTTTCAAATTTAGAAGATTGAAAATACAAAAGCTTCCTACAGTGCGAAGGGACTTCGATATCTTCTTTAAAGGGGTAAAGGGGAGGGGCAAGTTGCCCCCTTGAAAATTCTAGAAATAATAGGAGCTTTCAGTAAAGTGAGGAAATTATGTCGTTATAGTGAATAATCATCCAGTTAGTATTTTAAAAGTTTGAATAAGCTATAGTTATGCAGGGGCCGGGAAGCATTTTTGAAAGGGGGGGGGGGCTGATTTGATTTCACTTGAATAATGACAATCTCGCACCTTTTTTCGGGGAATTTATGAACGTGTCTACTCAAACAACTGTGGGGGGGGGGGGGGGGGCCGCAGCCCCCAGCCTCTCCCCTCCGGTTCCGCGGGCCATGTTATGGAATACACTCCTCCAACACAACTCGCCACTCCTGTGCTCCACTTCATTGCAACGGAAGCCCCCAAGGGCCGCCTCCGGGTCCCCCCCCCCCCCCCCGCTCTACACCTTTCTATAACCCCTTCCTCCAACATCCTTTCCGGATGTATATTGCATTGTCTTATCATCTGATTTTCTTTTTAAAGACCCTCTCGTATGATGACACACATCAGGGATTTCAAAACTATAATTTTTGCAGGGTTGGAGGAGAACCCCCTTCCACATCCACACCTAGGTGTGTATGCAGTTTCCTACTATCAGTTTTCTTTCCAAACTAGTAAAATTCGTGCATCGTTTACCTCTCTTGGGTAATAATAATAAATGACATTGTAAAGTGCAATGAAGTATTCACGGAATACGCTATATAATTTTAACATAATTTTATTATTATTATTGTTATTATTATTATTTTATTATCATTATTATTATTGTTATTATTATTATTATTATTATTATTATTATCATTATTATTATTATTATTATTATTATTATTATTATTATTATTATTATCATCATCATTATTATTATTTCTAATCTCAAAAATTTCGTGGGAGGTGAGAGATGAATCTAAGACAAGGACATTTACCCCCGCCGGAAAGTTACCCCCTAGCACAATTAGCCCTCGGTATCACAACGACAGCCTCCCTCCTCTCCACCCCCCCCCTCCCAAGGGGGCTGGGGGCACAATACCCCCACATTTTCAAGTAGATTCAGCCTATTTTTGTCTGATAAGTGACGGTTTTGTTCATAAGTACCCTCCCCCTTTCCCCTTCTTATAAATGCCCCTTATCACTTCCAGTGAGCTGTGCCCACTTCCTCTTTTAATAATGCCCCCATGCTGCCTCTGTGCAATTTTAAAATCTCAGTGCCGTCACTGAACACTGAATTTCAAACTGAAAAGTGAAAATTCAGATACATTTATACAGTTTTCTTTCTTACATTGTTTTAAAAATGTTAAAGGAATGGGGAAAATTGAAATAACAGACCAATAAAAGTTTGAGTAAAATCTGATAAGAAATGAGAATGTTATTAATTTTTTAAAGTTGTAATCAATCAAACACAACTTGGCAACCGACTCCGTGACGTATCTTGTAAGGGCCCATCCCATTTGCCCTGCAGTACTAAAAAAAAATATATTTTCTGCTTTTATTTAAATCAGCTAAATACCAAGGTGAAATTCCCCTTTCATGTAACTAATTGCGAGCGACTAAAACAATTTGGCCTCTATGTTTGATTGAAAGTTTTTTTTGTTTTGTTGAAGGTCTACATGACCGTTCTTTACAATAATGCATAAGCTATTGATTTGTTTGTTTTAAGTTAATACATTCTATCATAGTTTATCTCAGTGAATAATATACAAGGACTTTCAAATTAGCTCTCAGACTGTTGGGCTCGACACGTGCCAGGGCCTGTCATAGAAGCCGAGGAAAGGGGGGGGGGGCAGAGAATGGGGATTTATAGTTCCTTGGCTTCGCTCCCTTGCAGATTAATATAGATGCAGTGTTTTTCTACTTATGACTTTTGACAAACATGGCGCGGTACAAATGGTCACAATTATTATTATTTACAAATCCCGTCTACTACAAGGCCCACAAATAGAATGGGTAACACCGTCTTTCCGCCCACTCGCAAGGAAAAATAATATGACATAAATCATTTTACAGTAAAACAATGAAAAATATTTACATTTTCTAGTGCTCTAATTTTTTCGTTTCTTACTCGGTCTCTTCACCATTCCCTTGCATATTAATGAGGTAGTGTTTCTAAAGACTGTTCTGTAGAAACACGGTTCAAGTCAAGGCCTCGGAAGTAAGGGGCAGGGGCTATACTCAATTTTCCCCCGCCCTTAGCGAAACAAGAACCTATATTGCACTTAATAATTTGCAGTAAACAATGAATAAGCTTTCCATAGTGGTAAAAAGTACAAAGTTTTATGGAGTTCAACAGCCCAAAATATCAATAATCTTACTAGGTAGCTATAAGCTCCTTCTTATTTTCCTGTATGTCTCCGGGCGGCCGCGTGGGGCTGGGGGGGGGGGCACTTTCCTCTTTTATTGGTCCCCCCCCCCATGACAATAAATTTTGCTGTATCGCGATAAAAAAAAAAAATTAGTGCTCTAAAATAAAGAGGCAAAATTTCACCATACCAAAACCAAAATTTTCTCACAAGTCATGGTTCCCACGCTCCGTTACATAAAACACTGGTAATGAAACAGCACTGGAAACAGTGCCTTTTTTGATAGAAACCCGGTGGCGTAAAAGGGAGGGGGCAGAAGTTTAACTCTATCAATTAGTGGGCTACAAAATAGTTTTGCCCCCTCCAAAACACACACAAGACCATAATTTTGCAGTATGGCAACATTGAAAAAAAAATTAAATGTTTTCAATAGATGAAGTACTTATCATTGCGTACTATAGAAACTCAGTCTACATGCGAGGCCACGATTTTGTGGGACAGAGGCTTGATCTCTTCTATATAGGGGAGAAGGAGAATCGATGCTGATGATGATTTAAACATCAACTGATTGAACATAATATGTACATTACCATGGCGGCGGAGCCGGGGTTCGGCAAGGGGCTCGATGGGCCCTGTGCCGAGTTCCGAAATCAAGAAAAGTGTCCTTGCTGTGACAAAAGAAAATTTTCTGAGGAACAAATGCCCCTCCTGTCAATTGCCAATCCTGTGATAAAATTGTCCTTTAATTTATCTGATTTAGACTGCTTCATGGACAAAATGATCTCTCTTAATTTATAATAGGCATACAATTGTTTGCGTGTGTTCTTGTTCCATCCCAGCAACAGTCACACCCCCCGCCCCCTCCCTGTATAACGTACGAACATTCAGTCTTTAAAAAAAATAATTGTTTTAATGAATACATTGAATTTATCAACAGTTTTTTCACTAACGCCTTTGCGACTAGAATATGTAACATTGACAGCCGATACATCCCCCCCCCGGCCTTAGTATTGGCCCTATGACGAAACTTAGTGGAATCTAGCTCTGCCTCCACATGGATTACAAATCTTCTATGATTTTTCAAAGTTCAAGTATATAATGCCAAGGAGTGTAACAACCGATGAAGAAGATTTTTTCTTTTATCATTAAGAAAACAAACCGTTTGTTTTATCATTTAGTCATCATTATTTTACACTACTTTTTTTTTTTCTTCTTCTTCTTCTTCTTCTTCTTCTTTTTTTTTTTTTGGGGGGGGGGGGGAGGGGGTTCACATTTTTTCACCGGGGAGGGGGGGGGGGGGTGGGGAGGAGGACGAGGATGTCTCGTTTCAATTATTATAGCAGATAACTCCTTGGTTATAGCATGGGAATGTATTAATGTAACTAGGATTCCCTGGTTATAGCAAGGATATAGGCAAGCCATCTCCCCATTCATGTATCAGTATCCCTTATGCACTGGATATCAGCTGGTTAATCCTTGGGTAAACAGGCGGCCTTCCAGTGGTCATGTAGTAGAAGTTTGTATACTTTGAATGCACTGTATAGCTTTGACTATATATAGTAAACATGAGCTGTACATGTGGGGAGTTCTCCTAATCTCAATCAACTTGTTTCTCTTTCCTCCGCTCATTACATGGTATTTATGAATAAACTTTATACATTAATTTCATTATGACAAATTTTTATGACGATAATAAAAATATTGATAATAATGATAATAATAATAATAGTAATAATAATAATAATAATAATAATAATAATAATAATAATAATGATGATAATTGTGATAGTAACAATCATAATAATGAAATAAAAATGAGTAGTAGTAGTAGTAGTAGTAGTAGTGGTAGTAGTAATAGTAATGACAATAGTAAACCAACTCCGCACGGTTTATACTTTACTTTGATTTTTGTTAGTTTGCTAAAAAAAGTCTAGGCCTACTACTACTACTCTAAAAATTTATAGGACGACTTAATAATCAGTCACCAACAGAAATACATTAAACACCCTGAGCCCTTGCCAAGCCCTATACTTCCCTTATTGAACAATTAACGCACATGGTTTGCTTTACTGACAAAAAAAAAAAACAAAAAAAAAAAATCCTGGAAATAGACTAACTCTTAGCTGACGTCACGTAACGACCAGAGCACACGTAATTGTATAGACTTCACGTAATGACTAGTCAAGGTACACGTTACCTAAATGACAAAGCACACGTTACAGTAACTGACGCTTCTGAACCCTTTGGCCACCTATGGCCGGAGGGGTCAGGAACGTCTGTAAAAGTAAAGTACACGTACCCTTAAACACACGTGACGTGATGACCAAAAACAGTACGCGTACTGAATACTGGCTTCTGATTGGTCAATATAGGTACGTGTATCGAAAATCAAGTACGCGTGGTGAGTAGACGTAAGTAGACCCCGATGGCTTGCCATAGATCCGTGGCCCGAGGTGCATCAGCACCGAGGCCTTTACTAACCTGAGTGGTTGTTGTAGTTTATTTCTTTTGTTTTGTATTATATTTCCGCTCCCAAATCCGTAGATAATTAGATGCCAAGTAGCTTACACAGAAAGCCGGCCAAACCACCCCTTCCAATCCGATGCACCAATCAGAGTAGACAATTCGAGAGAATTTTATGAATATTCATTATTAACATACATATTCATTATTAACATACATATTCATAAATGAATTTTTGAGCGATTATTATCTCTGCCCGACGAACATGGCGAGCGGCGAAGAAGATCTCCTATCAAAGAGCCTTGAATATGCCGCTGAAAGGTTGAAATTTTCATCTTTTAAGGAGTTACAATCAAAAGCTATAAGATCAGCATTGAAAGGGGAAGATGTATTTGTTAATCTTCCAACCGGTTATGGCAAATCTGCAATTTTTCAAGCCATTCCACTGTGCAAGGACTTCTTCGTGCGCACGGCCACAGTCGCTGCGAGCACACCATCCCCATCGGCGTCTCCTACCGAAACTGCCCAGAGTTCGGCGGGAGGGACTACTCGTACTGCACTGTCCATTGAAGTTATCAATAGATCTACTTAAGTAGCAAAATAATGAATACTCTAGTCATTAAATACTCTATTGTTTTTAATAAATCCATGTTTTATTGAAAATTGAACTAGATATTATTAATTATTAAGTACATCTGAATACCAATTACCCCATAATTTGATAAACGAATCTATGTAAAACACCGCGGTTAAAACAATTATGATTGGCCGAAATCGTCACTAGCTGCTGTACATGTAAGACCCTCATGCATATGCAAATATATGATGAGCTCCGCAAGTTAGCAAAGGCCTCGCCACGCTGACTCGGCTCGGTCCAGCGATCACTGCTGTAAACGCACACTGCGTTAGTCTATTTTGAGACCTTGCTCGGCAGACAAGCAGCGCGCGAGGCCTTGTCCAAAGGCTATGATTATATATACAATCCTTGATTATATATAGGTCTCTGAAACTTGGCAAGTAGGTGTAGATGAAAGTATATAACTTTACATAATATTAATATTACTTCTTTTCTCTCAGTTACTCCCTCCATTTCCTTCCTCTCCTCTCTCTCCTCATTATAATCTTATTCGGTCTGTATGTCTCCAATGGTAATCGGTAACTTCCTGATTTGCTCGCAGCCAAACGCACTGTATCTCTTGAAGCAGTTTTATGCTTTATTAAATCAGGTTATTGGTGTAACAATATGATATTTGGAGCAGCAGCACTTTGCTCGATTGGTATCGGGTATGATAAGCAACCTTAATCAATAATGTAAATAGGGTAATAGGTAACAGGATATCGTTATTTATTAAGTCGGCCGTGACTGACATACGCAAATAATCATACCGCTTCCTAAGAGAGTGGTATTTTGGATATCTGCTTATACCTCCCTACCACCCCCCCTCTCTCTCTCCTCTCTCTCTCTCTCTCCCCTCCTTTCTCTCTCTCCCTCCTCTCTCTCTCTCCCCCCTCTCTTTCTCTCTCCCCCTCCTCTCTCTCTCCCCCTCCTCTCTCTCCCCCTCCCCTCTCTCTCTCCCTCCTCTTTCTCTCTCTTTCCCTCCCTCTCTCTCTCTCTCCCCATCCTCTCTCTTTCTCCCTCCTCTCCCTCTCCCCCTCTCTCTCTCTTCCCCCTTGCTCCCCCCTCTCTCGTACTATTGATATTTCTCCTTATCTCCCAGTCACTCCATCCGTTTCTCTCCTCTCCTCCCTCCTCGTTATAATCTTATTCGATCTGTCTGTATCAATAGTGATCGGTAACTTTCTAATTATGCTTGCAGTCAAACGCATTGTATTTCGTAAAGATTTTTCATGTTTTATAAAATCAGGTCAAGGGGACATGGGGCACAGAACTGGCGAATTTGCGAAATTGAACAAAGTTTTGTATAATATATATATATATATATATATATATATATATATCTGGAAATTCCAAGTAGGGTTGATAACCTTGTTCAGAAACATTGCTGACATTGTTTAAATATAGAAAGGCGGCCAAAATTTATATATATCGAAAAATTCCCAATCTGAGAAATGAAGAAAGAAAATAAAACAAGATTTTCGCAAAATATCAACATCTACAATACATTTTATTATTATATTCCATTTTATCGCAGCAAATCGTACCCTCAAGGCCAAGGCCAAAGCTTTGACCACTATGGCCAAGGCTAAGGATACATCTTTAACCCATGCTTTAACCCCTCAGGGCCAAGGCTAGGGTAAGGCTTAAAACCTCGACGTCAAGGCTAAGGCATTTGATGAAGAGAGATAATAAAAATGAATTATTCAAAGACATATTTAACGTGGATATATTATCATCTTCCTTGGTACAAGTGTATGTTAATGAACCGGTAAGCCATTTGCGAGCTTTACTTTTTACTTACATATTATAAGGTTATTATCAGAATTTGAACTCAAACTCCACTGCATTTGTATGAATAATGAAATAATCTTAGATATTGCCATATCAAGTGTGCATAATATTTATTCACCTGAATGAACGAACAAGTTTCTCATGAGTTCATCATGTTTACAAACATCAAGCTACAGATCCGAATAATTTTAGAGCAAGACATTTTCAATCGCTGCCAAAAGAATTGATGTGAGTAGAACATAATTTCTTACAGTTATTAAGAGATTTAAAAAAGAAATGTGACGATTTCTAGATCATCGATTTTTACTTTTGTGAAGATTATTGAAATAGATATGAATAAGAGTAATTTTTCAGTAATGTTGTACGAAAGCGCATCCTAAATTTCCGAAAAAGATTTCAGTTTAACATGTTTAAATGGGTAATTGTTGTATATCGCTATAGTTGTTTGGTTGGAGAAGGAGAGAGAGAGAGAGGGGGGGGGGGGGTTAGGGTTAGGGTTGCAATAGAGTTTTTTAGGTTAGGATTAGGGCTAGTGTTAGAGTCAAGTATATTGATCGCTTTAGATCATGTGTAGTGTTTGGTCCAGGTTTTTTTTTTTAAAGTTGAGTTCTGGGAAAGGTAATAAACAATTTGAGAGCTTTCTCATTCCTTTTATGTCAGTTTGAAGGAACATCATAGTAGAAATGTCCCCTGAAAAAAAGGACTGCCCTTCAAATGTCCTCATAATTTATTTGAAATATGACGAGAAATAGCTGAAGTGTCCAGGACGAACATTCATGCCACATGTGTATACAGTCCCATATATCCATTTCTGTGTGCAGTGAATGTGCTTCTCAGTGAGATTTGGTAAGTATTTTGATGATTTCAATCCAAGACCTCACAGTATACATCAGTTTTTATTTCGACATGATCAGCATTTCCCAATTACTTTGAGCTAGTTTTTTTTTTCATAATGTAACCATTTGACCAGAACTCAACAACAGCTCAACTTTATTACTGAATTTGTTACTGGCCATGGTACACTTGTTGCCGGAGCACGTGTCGTACAGTCGTAAATAGCTGTTGAACCTCTCCACGACAGGTTCGCAAGATGTCGCTAAAGATGACCACAAGCCTGCTTTTCGTCCATCGTATGGCTATCCGAAGGATGCTGTCCCGAGTATTGGATGGAAGTCGGTGACGGCTGCTACCGTTTTTTCGCTACGCGCCAGAAATGGCACGATGCACGTGACACCTGTGGACACCTTGGTGGAGATCTACTGAGTATTCACAGCTTAGAGGATAGTGAAGCGATCTATAAGATCTATAAAACTCTCATCGATGAGCCAACTAAAGAAGACAATATGAGTAGGCAGTCATCACTTTCGTAAAAACAAACAAAATCAAACGTTGTCAAATTAGTTGTTTATTTATCCCCAAATATTTACTAATTTATGTATTTGCCTACTGGAAGGTAGATAATCGGAAAATGTTTACTGGGCAAATCAATGTTGGGCAATATTTCCCCAACGACTGATTTTCTCCAAGTATATACTGGGTAAACAACACAGGAGAAATGTATACACAGGAGTAACGAATAATAATATTTTTTTGTATTTTTGTTTTTATTGAAAACGAACACAAGAATATAACGTATTTACAATGATATCGTATGCATAAACGAATAATAATATTTATGAATGTACAGCAATGACCGCCACCAGGCAGTTCTGTCCCATACCTTAGGTTAGTTTTAGAAGCAAACGCATTGTATGGAATCCATTTTTCAGTTAGTCCTTAAATTAGCTAATTGGTAAAAAATTGCTAATTGAAATTAGCTAATTAATGAAGATATTTTATCGACATTGTTGATTCCTTGAATGTAAATTTGCTTTTAACCAATCAGATCGAACTAATTAGAGAAACTCATTTTCGGGGTCTTTATCAGTTCCCGATTTGATTTCGACAAATACCATGAATACATGTCGCCATTGCTCGTTGCACGCAAGGCGTTAACCGATTGCGTTATCATTAACGCTAATCAAGCCTATTTATGAAGGCAATTAGCGCTTAACGCAGTGTTCATTTTGCATTGTAAGATATCAAAATCAAATGGCACGTCAAGCATGTCAAGGGCAGTGCCAGTTGCAGGGGCCGCGGAGCGTTTTTGAAAGGGGGGGGGGGGAGGGGCTCATTTGATTTCACTCATTAATGACAATTTTCGAACTTTTTTCCGAGGTTTTATGACACGTGTCTGTTAAAAAAAAGTTGGGGGGGGGGGGGGCAGCAGCCCCCGGTTCAGCGGCCCATGAGCTGCTTAGGTCACACATGGTGTCAATTCAGGAAACTTAACGCAATGTTTGCACTGTTCATTTTCATTCATTTTTTGCACGATATCCCTCTGACGTGGCGCCAGTCGATGACGGAGTCCCACGTCAGCAAAATGACGTCTCACGTGCTAGTTATATCAAAATAATATACATGTTCTTCTTCAACACGCAGGCCTACTGGCTTGGTCTACATGACACTTACTCCGAAGGCGAGTTCGAGTGGACTGACGAGTCTGATGTGGACTTTACGCACTGGCGGTCTGGCCTGTGATAACTCCTTGGTCTGGCGAACCCAACAACGAAGAGAACGAAGACTGTGTGTCTCCCCGTAGCATTGGCAGCAATGACTATGAAAGGCAGCAGTGGAATGACTTTGATTGCGATGAGTACAAGACCTTCTTCTGTCGCAAACCTCTCTCCTAAATCAGTGCGATAGGTCCCCATATATGTCATAGATTAAATACTGGTTCTACGTCACAAAGTCATGCTCCGGTGACAATTGCTCGCGGTCAATATCGTATACTAACCGATTTGACCTTGGACCAAACACTATATCTAATTCTAACCCTAAATCTAAACTAAACTAAACCTAAGCTAACACCCAATTGCAACCTCAACCATAATCCTAGTTCTTTGATGAAATAAAGCGCCCAATCTGGACATTAAAGGCCAATATGATGTCAAAGGAGACCGCAGTTAGTAGTCACAAGTGAAATCAAGCTCATGAATGTAAAATAGAAGAACAGAATGAGTTAATTGCGATGTTAAAATCAAGACAGCACGAAAGGAAAACTTTGAAGACATAGTTTTCAAAATCTTGATTTATTTCTACCTGTAGGGCCCTGTCCAAGCGCTTTTTGCAAGCGAGCCATGCCGTAGCGTTCCGTGCCAGCAGGACGCTGGGAACGATTCTTTTACTGGGGGTGCTGTGAGTAAGCAGATTTTTTTTTTTCTTTCTAATTCAGTTGCTTATCTAGGAATTATGGCGCCCGTAGCAAAGAATAAAGTTGCGAAAGGTGACATTTCTTTGAAATGTTGAACCTTTGCAAAACCGATTTTATACACTTAATCCCCCTATATTTAAGAAGGGGATGATGAAACTTACATGATAGAGAGCAAAACAAGAATTATTTATCAATCTTGAGCCCTTCAAAATCATTATATCCTATACATGTGCTCTATACCCTATACTTGAGAGCGAAATAATATACGAGATCCTGGAGCAACATTATGCGAGGAAGTAAATGCGACCGAGCTTCAGAAAAAATTTGCATTTCAAACTCTCAAAAAAAGTATTTTTAATGCATTTACCCTGCATGCGTATATTGGGGGCGTACAATCCAGAATGATCGCAATTTTCTTCATTTTCTCCTCTTTTTTCTTTCTCTCTTTTGCATTTTTAGCCCCCTTCAAGACTTGTGTCGCTCGGGGCAAGTGCGCCCCTGACCCCCGTAGATACACCACTGATATCGGCTGATATTATTACACATTGTTTTGGTAAGTCCTTGGCAAAGCCAAAATTTCTGCAGGGGGGGGGGGGGGGGGGGAAGGGGTGCAAACCCTGAAATCAACATTGCCTGCAAAGATAACATTTATTGTTGTAGGTCATTCTGCAAACCAGTGCACTAGGGTCGGCACGATTGAAATCAACTTTAAATCGCCGTGATTTTTAAAAAAGAAACTAGAAAATCACCAATTTGAGTAAAAAACAAAAAGTACATAATAAAATTCGTTGTTGATTTAGCTGATGCGACATCAAAAAATCACTCAAATATCATTGTTTGAACTTTTCTTATTTTTGGGGTGAAAAACTCATCCAAGTGAGAGTTATAAATTAAAATCGATTTAAATCAAATAAATCCATTTTTCTTTTCAACTCTCCAATAATAAAATTTGCATTATTGTATACATGTATGTGAAAACAGGCAAGGAAATCCGTTCATGACGTGACAAAATTTGTTGTCCTCATTGTTTGCGCGAGTGTGCGAACGCAACTGAAAATGTGAATATAATTTTGTAGGTTCTAAACTTTGAGGGCACTTCTGTATTATTGCTCTGGGCAAAAAAAAAAAAAAAAAAAAAAATGAAACTGCCCCCTCCTCAACCCGTTTCCTATTCTTATACAAAACTGCGAGGGAGCATTTGTAACCCTGAAAAATTAGTTTCTTAAGCATTTAACTTACAGAAAAAAATTCGCAAGCGAGCACTGCATCGACCGGTACAGTTTCGAGTTTTGGAAATTGATAAACGGTCTTCTATTCACTTCTTCCTTAACAATGGGGCGGAATTAACGAATTTGAGGAGAAAGGTATATATAGTCGAAGAATTTTTACAATTTCTTTCAAATGGTGAAGCTTTGAAAATACTACACACTTATTCTATATGGGGAAGGGGGAATATAAAAAAAGAGACTGATTAAATAATAATAATAGGGAAAAAAGCAATGAAAATAACATTTTTTTCTTCAATTTTGAACCTTTTTAAAATGCTGTTTATATTGCCAATATTGGAGTGCTAAAATAAGAGCTCCTGAAGGAATACATCCTGAAGCAAAGTGACGGAGCTTTAGACAATCTTCACATATTGAACCTAAGACAAACTCCATTTCTAATACACTTTACCCTGCGGAATGGGGGCGAATAATTCTTAATCATTTAAGTTTCTTCCCTTTCTCTCTTTTGCGTTTTTTGCGCCCCTGCTTTAAGTACCGTCTGGGGCAATTGCCCCATAGAAATCTGGGGGTGCTGTAGCTCCCCCAGTAACCCCGGCTCCCATGGGCTGCGTGCCAGGGTGGTTAGAAAGCGAGCGTTCAGGCGCTTATTGGGAAGCTTACCTCGGAGGTACGTATTCGGTACGCTTCGCGGTCGAATCCGGGGGGGGGGGGGGGGGACGATACGTTGCGTAGCAACCGGGGTCAAAGGTAAGGAATTTGGCGCGCTATTCAACATAACTATCGCGCCCTGGGCTCGGCTGATATCATCACGCTCAATCGAGCTCTCTATCACTGCACTACACTGTATAAACTCATTCACATTCTCTGTCTTATGATTTATCGGTATTCTCGCTTGCAGTTTAATGATATTCTGTGTAGTTAGACCATATTAAACCGGAGATGGATCGTGATCATTTCCAGAAGTATTTACATGTAGAGCAGGCAAGTAGACGACGAATGAATAACATGCGCGCTCGTTGATTTACCACTTCCGGTATGGTCCGTTTTGCGTTCAGGTGCTGGTCGAGGCGCGGTACGCAGTGGCGCGTATCTAGGTATTCTGGCGCCCGGAGCAATCTATCAAATCTGCGCCCCCCCCCCCCATGCCTAAACTCAGATTAATGAGCGGTTTTAATTTATATGGCACACCATGAAAATGAGTTTTGATGTACATAACCCGGGGTTGATAGCCCAAACTTGATGAGTTATTGTATAAGCGAAGGAGCAACGCGACCGAGCGGCAGATTTTTTTTTTTTCCTTTTCACCCCTCAAATTGAAATTTCTTGTTTTTTTACCCTTACAAAAAGAAGAAGATAAAAAATCCAAGGGAATACAGCGATCCAGCAATAGAATTTTTTTTTTTAACATTCCTATTGGGGGGGGGGGGGGGGGGGGGAGGCGCAAAATCAATGAAAACCCTGAAGAAATATATTTGAGGAATTTAGTAAGGCATTACAAGGCAAATTTATGATTTCTTTCGAATGTTCTATACTTTGAAAGTGCTTTTTATGCACTTATATCCCATCTTGGTGCTCAAAATTTAACAAGCTCCTGCCTTATGCAGGGGGGACGGGGGCAAAGCAACTAGAGGCAATTAATGGTTAACACTTTAAAAACGCCAAAGTAGCTAGATCTTGAATATAATCATGCGAGGGAGCAGAGCGACGGAGCTCTAGAAAATTTTCGCATTTCAAACCCTATAAAACACCATTTCTTACGCATTTTGTCTTGACTGGGGCGCAAATAACCCTCAAAGACCATAAAATTTCTTGTCTTTCTCCCCCTTTTCTTTCTCTCTTTTGCGTTTTTGCGCCCCCCCCCCGCCCCACGTGCCCCCTCTGTCCCCCGTAGATACGCCACTGACGGTACGGTTCGCTTTGGCACGCTTTGGTACATTCTGGACCACCTCGAGAGGTGGTCCACCGTGGCACGCTTCTGGAGCCGCACGGTACAGGTATGATTCGCAAAGGAGTGTTCAGGCGCCTAGCTCCTTTGGCACGGTGCGGTACGGTTTGGCACGGGTACCATGGGTACGGTACGCTTTAAAAGAGCGCCTGATCAGGGCCCTCCAAACTCCCTTGTCAGTTCATTTTACTTGTGTGTGTTGTGTGTTGTGTGTTGTGTGTATGTGCTCTTGTCCGCCCATTTAAAGGGCAATCCAACCTTGGTAAAAAGATGATTTGTGTGAAAGCAGAAAAATAAGAAAAACAGGATGGTAAAAGTTTGAAAGAAATCGGACAAGGACTAAGAAAGTTATGGATGTTTGAAAAATGAGATCACTACATCTATGCGAATCTCAAATTGGCAATTTGGTGAGTCAATTGTGACATTTTTGTGGACAACTCTCCCATTTGTTGTACACAAAAATATCATTAATTTGCGGTTTTTTTTCGAGGCGCTTTTACCCTCGGGGCAGTACTCAAAATATATTGGAGATAGCATATTGTTATAGGTCCTCATGAAAGAAAAAGATCCTACTGAGTAATACATTTTGAAAAAAAGTGACATTTTAGTCATTTTGTGTGTTGGAGCGAATGGGGGAGTTGTCCACAGCTACATCACAGTGACATTACCAATTCGGCCAATTTGAAATTACCATATGCATAGTGATTACAATTTTCAAAAATTCATAACTTTCTTAGTGCTTGTCCGATTTCGTTCAAACTTTCACCAATCTGCTTCTCTGATTTTTCCTCTTTCTTTCAAAGCAAATAGCTATTAAATGAAGCGATGACATAGGCATGAACTTTACATTCGAATCGATGACACACAGCGAACCGATGACGTCATCGGTTGGCAGACCTTGGCAGATAGACCCAAATTACATGCTTTTGCATATAGGGGTAGGTCATCAGTTAGTGTTACTATAACAAGTCCTCGGTTGTATAGCAAAATTTCAGACGGGTCATCGGTTATGCGGTAAAATTCTATACACACAGGTCATCGGTTATGCGGTAAAATTCTAGGTTGTAAAAAATGTCATCGGTTAGTATGCGTGCACATGTATGTGTGTGTGTGTGTGTGTGAGAGTGAACGAGGAGTAAGACAGGGGGTCCCCTTTCCCCATATTTGTTTTTGCTTTGTATAGAAACACTTGCTTTGGCAATAAGGAGAGACATTACCACTGAAGGAGTTCAGTTTGGAAAACATGAAATTAAACAAATATTATATGCAGATGATATATCCCTGTTTGTGAAAAATACAAATTCTATAAAACGGCTTCAATATCTTTTTGAAGAATTCGAGAAAGTAAGTGGTCTTAAAGTGAACAAAGGGAAAACGAACTTTTTGTGGATGGGCAAAGATAGTGATAGACCCCAAATTCCCTTGTTCGGAAATTTAGTCCAGCAAAATAAAATTTTAGGTGTTTATTTCTCTATGAATGTGATTATAAAAGAAGATTTGAATTTCAAAGAAATACTTAGTAAAATAAAAAGAATCTTAGGATGGTGGAAACAAAGGGATCTCACACTTATGGGTAAAATACACTTGTTAAAAACATATGCGTTATCAAAATTAAATTATGTCTCGTCACTCATGGTGGTTCCGCAGTGGTTGTTTGCTGAGGTGGAAAAAATTACTTTTGAATTTCTGTGGTCAGGTAAAGACCGCATAAAAAGAAGTACAATGTATCAGGACTACTCGCATGGAGGGTTAAGAATGATGAATTTTAAATTGTTTGTAAAGGCACAACGTTTGATGTGGCTGAAACATTTATTATATGGAGAAAGGGATGCTGCATGGAAATTGTATTTTGACTTTTGTTTCAGAACAGTTAGTGGGAGATTTCTGTTCTTATGCGACTTTGACACTTCTAAATTACCATTAAAAATACCACAATTTTATTCAGAAATGCTATAAAGGCTTGGCAAGATATGAGGAAATATAGATACTCTGAAGGGGAGGTTAATCCGGTTATATTTAATAATCATAATATTTGTATAAGAGGTAAAATGATCTGTGATATTGATCTATTTAATAAAGGCATAAATCACATTTCTGTAAATCACATTTTTGACAATGGGCATATAAAGCCTGTGGTTTATTTTCAAAATTTTGGGATTAATGCAAATCAATTGCTCCAAATAATTGATATTGCTCATGCCATACCAACTAGTTGGAAAAATGCTACTCCTTCGGTCAAATTTATAAAAATTGATTTTGTTGACTTTAATATAAACATGAATATTGCTGGGCAGGAAACAACTTTTCAGGTAGTTAAATCTAGAACTATTTATAACTGTTTTATCAACAATTTACGTGAATCGTATACTTAACAGTAAAGGATGGTCACAGCAATTTCAACTTTACAAATAAAGAAATATGTACCTTTTTTATCCGAGCAAGGAACACAACTCTCATTAGAAAACAAAGGGAATTTCAATTTATACTTTTACATGGAGCTATATTTACAAAAAAACATTTGATGAGGTTTGGGTTTGTGAGGGACAATTATTGCTCATTTTGTTATAAGGAGATTGAGTCTTACTTTCATATATTTCTGAACTGTGCGAAAGTGAAACCGTTATGGCAATTTTGTATTGAATATTTTGGCTTGGCTGAATTAAAAGATATGAATTAGGGGATATATTCATGGGATTACCTGGTAATTCAAATATATATAAATGTGTAAATTCTTTGGTCATGTTTATTAAATATGCAATTTTCCATTCTAGGGCTCAAGGCCAGATTCCTTCATCTACGAAAATACAAAAATATATAGCTGATTGTATAGAGGAAGAAAAAAATCTAGCAACGAAGGCAGGGAAGTTACATTTACACTTACAGAAATGGGAAGAACTGAAAGTGAATAAGGATGTGAATGTGAGCAGGTATGATGTGTCTAGTGTTGTGCGTGTGTAAATCTTGGTATGTTTGTTGGATGTTAGTGAGTGTCAATGTGAATGTTGAGAAGGGGGGGGGGGGGGGGCTAAGTAGTGAAAGGGGTAACAACAACAAGGTATACCGATGAACATGATGAAGGGTTTATATAAATATGCATTATGTTACTTTTCATGAATGATCATTTTCCCCTTCTCTTGGGTAAATCGTTAAATGCACATCTTATTATTTATGATATGAATATAACATGAAGAATTGTATTTTATTAATTATACCGTAATTATACATTTTTGTTTACCCCTTTATTCATTTAAAGGAGATCTTTATATGAACTAGGAAAATAACAAAAAAGAAAAGAACATCAACATATTTTGAATGAAAGATCATTTACATTGAATATTATACATTGTGGGACATAGGGGGTATAGGCGTACGTTAGTGTTTGTCAGTATATTATTTACTTAGTGATTTCATTCCAACATTCTTCCATGCTTGTCCCGTGAATAATTTAACACTATGGTATGAAATCGAAATGAAGATTTGTATTTGTTTGAAATTAATTATTCACATTTATTTTATGTAATGATCTATTTTGAATGAAATCTCTAATAAAATATTTTGAAAAACATATGTTTTGTACACAAAATTTCATATTTTCTCCATTATCTCTAAAGACGCTGTTTGTCTTTTTGTGAACTCAACATGTTGTGTCAAATACATTTTCCCATGATATATCTTGAGCTAAGAAGGAGACAAGCTGCACCTTGAGAGATAATGGGGAAAATATGAAATTTTGTGTACAAAACATATGGAGAGTTGTACTACTAAACCTGTCACTTTGAAGCAACATTGCCAATTTGAGGATCGCCATAGAAAGTAAATTGAGACTTTTCAAACTTTCATAACTTTCTCATTTCGTAACCGATTTTGATGGAACTTTTTATAAAAATTGCTTCTCTCTATCCTCTCTTTTCATTAAAATTGATTTTCCCCCAGGGTTTCATTCTCCTTTAAGATTATTTAGAATGTACATAATATTTTCTTCCGAAGGTAAACTAATGAGGGTGGGTTAGATTTATATCAATACTGTTTTTATCTGCAATGCATGTATTCTGAGGGACTTGCGAAACGAAACTTGCAAAAAGTCAACGAACATGCTGTTGTTTGTTTTCTTGTTCTTGTCATGCACATGTATTGTTACGTTAAATCATTTGTATTCATGTCCTTTTGTGTGCTCATTCATTTCTGATTTTATATGGATTTATAGTATGTTTAAAATTGATGTTTTGTATATGTGCAGAAACAGCCGGTAAATGATTTTTATTCCAAATGGTATTTTTGTTTTTAACACGATAAAAACTACTTTCGAAAAATAAACTCAAGGGCAATTTCAAAGGCCTTTTGTACTGCCCATAGAAATCTTGTTCGGATTACGTAATACGCCATTGTAATGTTCGCACATTTCTAAAGGTGATAGACAGGGCTATTGAAATTGTCTTGAGTTTATTTTCCGAAAGTAGTTACGATATTTGATATAAGCTAATGAAATTGTTGCATTTGATTGGCTGTCAGCAAAGTTGTCATAGAAATGTAGCAGTCGTTATTGATACCAATTTTTATGAAACGGGCCCCAGAACAAAGGATGTTTTCATACTGTGACTAGACAGCGAACTATTCATGAAGAGACCGATCAACTCAAGACAGCTATCAACTCACGTTCGAATTTTGGTACCGTGTTCTTCGTGTATGTGGACTGGCCACAGTTCGGCAACGCTACACACGTCGCACATACGTTGTGAGAACCACGCACAAACTGCACAAGAATGGTTTACGGCTTCAATGTCGCGACGTATTCGAAGAAAACTTCTCCGAACGTTGGACTTTGCCATTTTTTCGACATTCGCATCCTTTGCGAACGATTCGCGATACAAATATACAAGAAATCTGGACATAAAAATTAATTTCGTTCCAAAACATGCTACATCTCCATTTTACTCTGGTTCCAGAGCACACTACATCCATAAATCAATGCTCTTCTCTGGGGAACTAACCAATCACAGAGCATGAATAATCGTCTACTGACCTTCAGTTTCCCACACAATACATGTAGAAGGTCGTTTGCTGCACTGTGCTCACTGTATGTATGAGAAATCAAGTGTCGATTCCAAGACATGCCACATCGCAGAGATTTCAAATTGAATAAATTCAAAAAGAAATTGGCACCTGGATTTTATCATCTCATTACACAGCAGTACAATATAACCAAATTTCATTTGAAATCAGTAATGCTAAGTAGAACTTAAAAAATGCAAGTCTGATTTCGATTTTACGTAATAATTATTTTAAAACACTAAATCACTGCAATTTAAATAAGTTTCGATCCTAATGAACAAATTTCGTATCTGCTTATTAAAAAATTAATATATACTAGTAAGAAGCCATTCGTGTGTAAAATGTCCGCACGAGCTAGCTTAAATCACCTAAATATTAATAAAAATGCATTACTTTCATCAAAATAGATATATTCATAACTATATCATACTTAAGGCTAATATTCAAATATTATACTTTAATGGTAGTGATAGTAGTATCACGTATCAATTATTTTGAAAATATTTCTACGCAGTAACTTGACAACAAAACATAAATATCTCGCAGAGTAAAGGTCTGGTCAGACCTTAACAATAAACGATAACGATAAATCGTTACAAATCACTCCCCTGTCGTTTAGGCGGAAAAGGCATTGGAAATCGCTGTAGGTAGGACCTCAACGGTTTAAGCTAATAAGCCTTACTCAACTATTTCATCGTCTCGTTGGGATCGCTCGGCGACAAGCCTCAACGATAATATATGTCAGCCAATAACTGCATTCCATTAATGTGACGTCAGCTAAGAAGATGACCTGGGGGCAGTGTCCACAGTGTTTGATTGACAAAACTGACGATTTCATAGTTGTCAAAATCGTCTGGCTGTGACCACTTTAAGGTTACTTTATAATTGCATATAGTTTATTTCTTTATCATTATCAATGAGGTCTGATCAAGCCCAAATCCCCAAACTCTTTAATCTGCAATGCCAAGTACCTCAAATCTCATTGCAGCGTGAGCATAGTATGTTTCAGGATGCAACCTGACGTAACGTGCTGTAATTGGTCTAGGAAACAGAATGGCCACTGGCGTATTTCGATCGAAATTAGCTGCATATATCTGCAACAGAGTGAGATGGAGAAAAAAAAAATAAGTAAAAATAACCTGATAGGCAGTGGGCGTAGCTATGAGTTCAAAAATTATTTGTATTTTCGGCAATTTAAAACAAGTTTTGGAAACTTTCTTATTCTTAATGTTCCTAAGCGGGAAGAAAATCATCTATGGAAACGATTACCCTTGAAATGCCCTCAGATTGTAAATATAATTGATAAAAGTTTAATACTTTGGACAAAATTTCTGTTTGATAAAATGCGTCAGTCAAATACCGGATTAAAGTAATTATTCTGAAAACAGAGAAGAAAAAACATCAACATTTTACAAGTTGCATAACCAGGATTTTTATCAGCATCTCCCAAAGAATGGACCATTGTTAGTTTGAATCGGAGGGTGAATGTGGTTCTTAAAGACACTGGACGCTTTCGTCGTAAACTATGGTCTTACACTGAACCATAAATACAAATATCTCACATTATTAACTACATTATGCCAAATGGTCAACAATATCATAATAGACAAGATGTTTTACATTTAAGAGTCAGATAATTAATTACAGAGAAATATAAGAGGTGTCTTGATCTATAGGATACTTCAACGGACTGTTGATCACATAGTTCACCATGTTCACGGTTCAAGACCTTGACAAGAAATTTAATAATCTACGTTTGCCTCTCTACAAATTAAGTTGTATAATACTCACTTTGCGGAACCCACATTTCTTTTCCAAAGCGAAAGTCCAATTTTCGTTGTCCATTGAATACGAGATATACAGAGAAGAAACCCATTGAGCCAGGTCATGTCTACCCTGAGAAATTATACCAGTAACGGAGAATACCTCTCCCAGATCCAACTGTGTTATGATTTAAACAACAATTTGAAAGGGTTTGATGGTTAATTTTACCCTACTGCTAAGAAAGCATGCGTATGCTGGTAAGCAGCAGCAGCAGCAGCAAGGGGACCGACAGCTATATAAGTCCTTTGCGAGGGACTTGGTAATGAGTATTAATGCCTTTAGCAAAAGGCACTATAGCCATCCACTTGGTTTCGAACCCGGGTCCTCCCAGTAACAAGACCACCATGACCACTGCTCGACAACTGGGCCATCGCGCCTCCTAATTAACAATTGATCTTTATTAACATTCATTTTAAATTAGGATCGCTTGAAAAAAAAAAGAATACCTGCAACTAATCTAAAGTGTGTTTACAATCCATTTTGAAAATTCTACCTAGATCAATCAAAGTTTAGGCCTACAATTTGAAGCCAAGGCAAAAGGAAAGCCAAAGTTAAAAGGTGCCATGTAATGCAAATGCATATGATATTAATTTCTGTAGATGAGTATATAGGTCTATACATCGATAGTGTTTGATCTAAGTATGTATCATGATATAATTTTGAACATTTCCTCTATTTTTTCGGCAACCTGCCATAAAGCCCGCCCAAGAAAGCGGATAAAAAGGCCTCCTTAATCACCTTGTTAGCCTACAGGATTATGCATTTTACCATATCTAATATGTCTAAGAGCACTTGCAAATAATAGCATCACAGGTTTTTATACTATATCATCTTACGTCCTTTCAAAATATGATAGCTATTGCTATGTCAGACATGTTCAAGCATTGCCTAGAGAGAAAGACTGAAAGATTCTGACGTGGTATTTGTGTAAAACAACAAAAACAAACATATAAATACCTGTTGCTATTATTGGAAAGTGTTAGTTATGTTAATGCATGATACTGTGCATTGCTCTGTTTAGTTTACCTGGCAGTGAAGTCACAAAACGCACGAGATGATTTTGGAGGATTTTTCTTTTTGTATTGGGCGGGGCTTGGTAGGTAAAAGAAATATAGAGGGAAAGGTTCAGAAATATATCATTATACATATTGTAACGAGCCGATCCCGTCTCTTTACTTTTATTATACGCGATGGTGTTATATTAACGTAATATCTTACCTTGTACGTGTGTCATACACTGCAGTTCGCTCTGCAGCTAGGTCTATGAAAAACTAGCGAAGTGATTTATTCCGACACTTTAAGTTGTTCCAAATTTACATCCAAATACAGCTTTTATAAATCATTATTCACAAATAAACCAAGGAATTCCGTAGACTAGGAAATTATTCAAACAGTAAGCTGCATGTCTGTATGTTATATGTAATATTTGACGAGAAATATTAGAAATAGTTGCGTTGTTTTGATCCAGTTTGATTCAAAGCGAGTCCGTCGTACGCGCATTCGCGTTTGACGTGTTGTTTACGTATAATGCATTTCGATCCAACAAAAGCATAAATTACAAGTTAAATGTCTTATTATGAATTCATTGGTAAAAGTTATAATCTAATAATTATATAAAGCATTGTAATATAAATTTGTATTTGGTATAGGATATTTCATTTGTTATATGATGTTTTCAAAGAAGAATAAATAAGCATCTTTCTTAACATTTTATCGTTAAGTTAGGTTTCCGCGACGTGCAGAAAAAGGCGCGTCGCGCTGTAGTTACGTTTAGGCCAATCAGAGATCGTGTAGGCAATAGGTTTCCCCCCACGTACGCATAGAGAGCATAAATATAAGTAGATTACACGCGTTCGGCTGGCTCATTCCCCACAGAACCTCCCAGCCACACGTACAGAACTGGCTCATTCCCCACAGAACGTCCGGGCCAAACAGAACTCCCCTCTCCCCAAAACTCCCCTCTACACAGAACTCTCCCTTCGTATAGAACTTAGAAGAACTAGCATAATAGACCAAATGAACTTCGTGTATTAATATTCGGTATGGCCTTATAAAATAAATCAAAGTTTGCTATGTAATATAAGACCCATATTATCTATTAGAAACTTAATTAAAGAACATAATCCTCTTGGAAATATATTGGTAAAAGCATTAAAAACGCTTGTAATAAATACTAGAAATTGTTAGATAGTTATTACAGTAATAAGAACTTTAGTTGTAACAGTGGCGACTTTTGTGAATGATGTAAAATATTGAATAAAAGATGAGTTTTTGTTTTTGGGTTCAAACTTAAATCATTATCAAAAACCTGTGTTTTTCTTTGTGTAGCTCCGTTAACATCTATTATATCCAATCACCAATTTCAATCATATACTTTGATTATAACGAATCCAAGTCTAGTATAACTTTAATAGCGAGTCTTCATAAATCGGCATCCTTGACAAAAGAAACATAAAAATAAAATATTTGATATGAAAAGCTAAAATTCAATAATGAATATTTGTCGCCCTCTATCGGCGACGAGGCAGGCTCGCTGCAATATTATACAAATATACAATGGCACTCGAGGACCTGGCTAAAACTATTCGCATCGAAGGAACACCAAATTTTACAATGGCCCGAGGGAGAATAGTACTATTGGTGTTCTTGAGTGCGAATAGTTTTAGCTTGTTCCGAGAATGAGTCATTGTATATTTGTTTTATATCCGTCATCTTGAACAAAAGCTTAATTCTACTCATCTACTTGATCATCTGCACTGTAGGGTATGACAGACCGCACACGTACATGTATACACAAACAGTTTGAAGAAGGGGTGAATTTGCGTGGATATCAAACGCGTAATGATGACATCATTACGCATGCCTAAAACAATAGATACGCGCAAATGAATGTCGTCACAATATAGTACGCACCCAGGCCGAGCATCTGCTTATGGGGGGGGGGGGGGGGGGGGGGGGGGGGGGGGGGGGGGGCGGAAAAATGAATAGTTCATTTTTCCCGCTGACGTCATCGAATAGTTCATTTTTTCCCTCTTCTGATGGGGAAAAAATGAACTATTCGATGACGTCAGCAGGAAAAATGAACTAGACGGCAAGAAACGGCTTTTCTGGTAAAACTATTCATTTTCTTGTTGTGTACACTCCTAATGCAACAATCTTACGATGAGGGATATAAATTAGATCTAACAGTTGATGATTTATCGATGTATACACCTATCCACATCTACGAAATCGATATACATTTACATTTCACGGGACCTTTAATTTTTCAACGATGCACGAATCTTCACTTCGTATTAAAATATCACGGATTAGCATATGCAGGCTAGGTCCTAATCCGTATATCCCCTGTCAAGAGATCGATCAAGGTTAATTTGTCGAATGATTTAAGAGTGGGTTTATGTCATTTTGTAAAAATATTTTGTCAGAATTTTCTTCATCATTTATTACCTTGGTAAATAGTACAATCCATCATGTGATTTCGTCAGAAATTTCTATTTCATTCATTACCATTTATTAGGTGGCCAAATGAATTGACAGTTTGTCAAAATAAGAATGATTTTTTTTTGGTTTTTTTTTTTGAGGGAGCGAACTTTTCATACTTTTACACTCTCAGAAATGTTGGTTAAAAATCATTAGGTTGGTTCAAATATGAACCTAAAAACAGTTGGTTTAAACAAGCGCATAAGCGATATTGTGTCTAGCCCACTCGCGAAAATAACATGAATGTACCCCAAGTGCACCTATCACCCAAGTTTGGTTGCCATTGCAGCAACATGTGACTTTAACATATGACCTCAAATGACCTTTGACCTTATCACGTGACCTCTGATGACACCTTAACATGCAGGTCCCCTTAGTGCATCTACAACCCAAGTTTGGTTGAAAAGTGAGTGACGGTTCCAAAGTTATTTGTCGTAAAAGAGTCTTGCAGGTAAACTTTAACGTTTGACCTGAAATGACCTTTGACCTTACCATGTGGCCCCTGAAGGCACCATAACATGAATGTACCCCACGTGCATCTACCACCCAAGTTTGATTGCCATTGCAGCAATATGTGCCGAGTTATGTGTGACAAGAGGGTCTTGCAGGTAAACTTTAAACGTATGACCTCAAATGACCTTTGACCTTATCACGTGACCTCCGACGGCACCATAACATGAAGGTTGCCCTAGTGCTTCTATCACCCAAGTTTGGTTGCCATTGCAGCGACAGTTGCCAAGTTATGCGTCCTAAGAGAGTCTTGCAGGTAAACTTTAACATTTGTGAAGGACGACGGACGACAGACGGAAGCCAGACGGACGCCATTTGGATCCCTTAGTCTCGCCTTCACCTCCGGTGGGCGAGACAAAAAAAATTGTATGTACAGTTGGTAGGTTCATATTTTAACAAACCTAAAAACTTTTCTGAGAGTTTACATTAAAAAAGATAATTCTTTTGTTTTTTTCGGTCCACTGCACATCTTGTTAGTATTTTCATGGCATTTTAGTCCGTTCATATCTACCGACAAATGTCTGAATCTTTTCGACAGCCCACGAGACCAGCATTGTCGGTCTCTATTACCAAAAGACAAAACAAAACTACAGAAAAAAGAACATGTTGTCGAAAACAAACAAACAAAATGCTAAGCTTTTCTTTTCGGCAAACATTCAATTTTGTATTACTCAGTGATTGCTCTATTCTTTTCCTAATGTTGAAATAAACTTTTCACCAAATCATAGTAGCCTTTCAGGACCGAATCAATTTTTATGCTTTATGCAAATCTTTCCTCCTTCTTCTGCTCACCTTGTATATATTCTAGCGGCGATTCTTCCATAAAAATCGCACTGTGAAAAACTAACTCGAAAAAAAAAAAAAATCACCTTGAGCCATTTCGCCGTATCGGTGTGCGCAGCAACCCATGCAGCCACATAACTATCAGTTGCAACCGTAAAGTTCAGCCTTCCATGAAAAGGTTGAAATGACCCACTCCAGACCGATGAAGAGGTTATACTTGAGTCTGGTATACGACCATCTTCAACGCCTAGGCTCCCTCCGTAAACAGGTGGTGTGCAACCAATTTTAACATCAGTATTCACTGCCGCTAAAATGATGATTGTGAGATGGTAAGAATATAAAACAACATGACTTCAATCCACTGCATTTTTTTTTTTTGGGGGGGGGGACTAACTTTAAGCTTTAAGCGTGGCTCGCATTAGACCGATATCAATAACGAGGCTTTTTAAGGTACACCCTAGAGCTGCTCTGATATTAACAGACACGAACATACTCAGACGTACACATCATATAGCGGAGTGTACCTTTAATTTAGAATTTCGTTATCGTTATCGTTATCGGTCAAATGTGACCCACTTTACAGACCTAAGACAGACGAGAAAATAATGTGATATTAAGATCTCTTTTTTTCTTGTCAGAGATTTTTCAGAGTTTACACCCTCCCCCCTCCCCCACCCTTTGCAGAATCCAGGATCCGTCCCCGCTTCATTTCAATACTGAGAAACATTCGTTTTCCCCATCTTCTTTACATTTTCATGAAATATACCTTCTTCTTTCCAGCGTCTCTCAGTCAGTGACATAGAATGGAGGGAAAATCAAACGATGTCCTCTGCTCCCACCATGAAAACAAAGTAACGTTGAAGTCAATTAAAAATGCCTTCCTTCATGAGCTTCGATCTTTAAATACACTGCAGGTCACCTCTCTCTCTTTCAATTCAATACTAAAACAAGGGATCACAGTCATATACATCCCCCTTTCTATGTCCGATAACGATAATGATAACGAGATTTTTCGTTAAAGGTTCACCCTAGAGCTGCCCTTCTATTGACATACACGAGTATACTCACACGTACACACCATAATAGGGTGTACCTCTATTTGAAAATCTCGTTATCGTTATTGTTATCGTTATCGGACAAGAGCAACCAGACGGAGGTGCCGTGGTCCAGTGGTTTAAGGCGCTTGACTAGAGATGCGAGGATCGGGCGTTCAATCCCCGGCACGGCACTTATGCCCTTGAGCAAGGCATTTTATCTACATTGCACTTTTATCATACATCAAATAAACGAAGTGCTATAGGCATATTGATACCAGCGTGTGCATGTGTGTTATTAAAAAAAAAAAAAAAAAAAAATTCACGTGATAAATGTATACAAATCAGGGCCGGCGATCGCAGGCGGCGGGGAGGGGGAGGGGAAGGGGTACGTCCTCCGTAAATCTTTAAGCAGAGATTGTCCCCTGAAATTTTGAAAAAGCGAAAAAAATGAAGAGATTGAATAACGTATATTTCATCTAGAGTGCCCCCGAAGCGCCCATTATTAATACTTCAAAATATTAAAATAATTCTCACCCAGTCGCTGCGCTTAACGTTCGATCACAATCAAGGCTGATATTTAAATATTCAAATTATTAGTAGTGCCTAGTGTAGTTCCAAACGCATGAGGGTGGACGTGTTCCCCGGGAATGTCCAGACGGATCATCACCTCGGAGATGTGTAAAATCATAGAAAAAGGAAGACGGAATAATATTTTTTTTTTGTGTGTGTGTGTGTGTTTTTTTTTTTTGGGGGGGGGGGGGTGTATTTGTTTTTGTTTTTGTTTTGATGGGGGGGGGGGGTGATTTTGTTCGTGTTTTTTGTTTTGCTTTGTTTTGTCTTGTTTTGTTTTGCTGTGTTTTTTAAAGCTTATTTCAGAAGGTTCTTAATTCCGAAACACAAAATTCCCAGGGTGTTTATAATTCCGAAAATTAAATACTTTTCATTAATCCGGAGGTTTGAGATTCCGAAAAATGCTGTAGGTTTCTATAAGATTTTCGGAATTATGAACCTTCGGAAAAATGACATGCAACCAACTTAACGAGGTAAAAGCTGTCAGGTAGTGTACTATATAGACGTATGTTTAATCTTGACCGATTGTATCTTCAGTCAAAACTGCAAGTTTTTCTCGCCCTGTCAAAACCCCATATAAAACAGGTAAATATTAACCTCACATCGGTACATTTTTACATAACTACCTACCTACCTACCTATAGTATCAGTGAGGGGCCCATATCCATGGAGCTCAAGTCTAAGAGCAGTGTGGACTTTAAAGGTCTTTGGATTGATCCGAAAAAAACGTGCCACCATTGGTACCACAAAATCATGTGTAACCCGACTGTCCGAGTCATAATTTCCAGAAAATACCTGCAAGAAAACACCGATATCGACGATTGTAGGTAATTCAATCTAGAATTCAATCTACCTCTGTATTGCTAATTGCACCTTATATTGATCAAATTTCGGTGATATACACGATGACCTACATGATAATACGTCAAAGATTCGTTCATAACAATATATAGGTAACAACAACAAAAACAACAACAATGATAATAATGATAATAATTATAATAATAATAACAATGTATAGCAAAAATCATGTTTTGATATAACGTCCCTATGCGCTTCCAATATATATGTTTGGATATTATTACATATGGAAAAGTTGTGCGCATCTGTTCCCATACACCCCGCCGAATCCCGTTTAACACGGGAAATAAACATCGAAAACAGCGCTTTTTGATGAAATGACTATAATCATAGGCGCCGGAAGTGGGGGGGGGGGGGGGGGGGGGGCAGGGGGCGGTCGCCCCCCCCAAACGAAAAAGTGGGGGGGGGGGCAAAATGCATTTTCGCCCCCCCCCCAAAAAAAAAAGCCCCCCCCATAAAAAAAAAAAAATCAGTAGTAAAGGAGTAAAAATCGTGTGTATATTAAAAGCTTGATTGCTTTCTTACGTAATTGTAAGCCTTTGTATTCATTTTTCGTATTCATGGAGATCACTGAAGACAGATAAAGCATTCAAACTTTAAACTTTAACGTAATGGAGGTTTTGTATTAGACGCAAGGTTGCCAGAGTTGGCAGAATTCTGCTTTCTGGCAGAATTTTGACCGCTTTAGCATAATTTCACAAAATTTAGCAGAATTTTAGCATAATTCTGGTGTTTTGTTTTTTTTTTGCTTGTCAGAGAATTTTCCAGTAAAAATACACCCCAAAAATGTTTGTCAGAGAATTTTTGATTTAGCAGTAGGATCTGTATTGTTGTGAGAGGGTGGGAAAGCGTGTGTGTTTTTTAAGGGATGAGAAGACATGAGCCCTTGAAAAGTGAGCCCCCTTGAATGTTTGCCCCCCCCCCCCATCCCAAACTGCTTCCGGCGCGCCTGACTATAATCACGTAAAATAAGTCACGTTTTTCACAAAACTTCGGACGGTTTTTGAAAGTTTAAAATGTTTTGCTTAAAATGATACCAAATCTGCTATTATTCTAAAAGAGGAAAGAGTTGCACTTTTGACGTTCGAATTTCAACTTTTTCAGCTTGTCAATGGAGATTGTGCCATTTTTCTCTATTTTGGCGAGCAGTTGGTACAATCAATGGCCTCCCAAATATCACTTGAGTGTGGTATCAATTTTCTTCGGACGGTTTCTGAAAATATATATTTTCAGCTCTATGTTCATGTAACAATGATTCTTATTCGTCGAGAGGAAACGGTTGCACTTTTAGCATCCATTCAAGTATAGTTATAACTGGGAGCACTACACACACACGCACACCAGCCTGCATTGCACTAGCGCCGGCCCGGCCGGCCCTGTGCGGGCCCGGGCCGGCCGCCGGGGTTACACTACTAGCGTAGAGGAGGACTCTCGGTGCGTGTAGCACTTGATGCGTTATAGGGTTAAACTTTTTCATACGCCAGCTTTAGCTTCGTAATCAGCGTACAGTGCATTTCAAGGAATAATTCCTGCCAGGTACCCATTCAATATCTGGGTGGAGAAACACAACTGTAGATAAAATGCCTTGTCTATAAGAGAATACGTACAGGGCAGAGATTAGACCAGATTATGTTTGTTTTAATGTTTCCCCTTTTTCGAAGCATGCGTGCGTGCGCGCTGACCTATACACATACATCCCCACGAATTCACTCTTCCCCATAAATTTAGCCCCCCCCCCCCCGCCCGATCGAGGCTCTGTGTCCGTACCTGCGTAATTATTTTGTGTATAGCTGGTGTGCTTGTGTGAGCGGCGCGCACGTATGTACGTCGATACCGTAGGTCGATACCATAGGTCGATACCATAGGTCGATACATATAGGGCGGATTCTTAGAGCAGTCCAGGCAGTGGACTAGGGAGAGATTCGAACACTTAACCTTATGGTCGAGAGTCAAGTGAATGAACTACTATACCACGATGCTGTCTATTGAGTGTTTGGAGCTTATGTAGTTGTTGTTCTGGGGGTTTTCAGCCTGTGTTTTTGTTTGTTTTTGTCTGCTGTTGTTGTTTTATTTAATAATGACCACCATGTTACATTTCTAAGAATCAATATTAGGTCAGTCAAACAATGTCAGGTAGGGTTAATTAAATGAAAAAAAAAAATGTGAAAAAAAAACCGATTATGTTTTTTAAAGCATGGAACTCTTACAATTACCTCCACTGATCCAGTATACACATTCAAGTAATCAGTCCATTGGGCGTTGTCCACGCTCGACGACACAGTGTATGACGTTACAAATTCACCACTACCTCCTCTTCCCTGAGTGGTTATAGCGGCAACCACATGGTTTGACTCAAATTCGACCTGGATCCATTTCTGGCCTGACCCGTCTGGGATCCAGGCAGACGACCCGTTGAGGCGGGCATGTCGTGTGCAGTGGGAGTCCGAGAAGCAGCCTGAAGCAGTAATAGCTGAATCTTTGATAGTACCGTCTTCGAGGCCAAGTGGATGACTGGATACATTGCATGGGTTTACTGATATGCATTGAAAAATGAAAGAATTATACATACAATTTTAATGAAAAGAGAGGATAGAGAGAAGCAATTAAAAAAAAAAAAGTTCCATCAAAATCGGTAATGAAATGAGGAAGCTTAATTCAATTTACTTTCTATGGCAATCCTCAAATTGGCAATGTTGCTTCAAAGTGACAGGTTTAGTAGTACAACTCTCCATATGTTTTGTACACAAAATTTCATATTTTTCCCATTATCCCTCAAGGTGCAGCTTATCTCCTTCTTAGCTCAAGATATATTATGGGAAAATGTATTTGACACAACATTATGTTGAGTTCACAAAAAGACAAGCAGCATCTTTAGAGATAATATGAAATTTTGTGTACAAAACATATTGAGAGTTGTACTACTAAACCTGCCATTTTAAAGCAACATTGTCAATTTGAGGATCGCCATAAAAAGTAAATTGAGACTTTTCAAACTTTCATAACTTTTTCATTTTGTAACCGATTTTGATGGAACTTTTTTTAAAATGGTTTCTCTCTATCCTCTCTTTTCATTAAAATGGATATTGCCCCATCAGGGTTTCATTCTCCTTTAGTCCTAAACATACGAAAGCCCACTTAATGTCAACGTAAAAGAAGATTGATTGGTATTGCATTATATTGCCAGTTCAAGTTACAATTTATTGTCCAAATTTTCGAGACGAGCACGTTTCTTCTTCAGGGACCCTTCATAATACATTACCAGTCTCTTCTCTTCTTCTTTCTAAATGGTATATATAATGTGAGAAATCTATTGGATGAGAGAAATGATTTGAGTAGCTAAATTCACTGTTCCTCCTTACTGACTTCCTTTTTGTGGAAATAACAGCAGGGGTTGCAAAAACTGTCTCCGCCGGGAGTGGAACCCGAGTCTTTGGCCCTGTATGCCAAATGCCGAAACCACTAGACCACGGAGGCGGGTCGTGTGGTATTCAGCTACACCAGGTACAAAATAAAAAGGCGACAGCAAACCTTTCCAAACCCTGAAACTGTGGTTCCAGAGTCTTTTACATTTCCTTTTTTTTTTTACAGAAACAAAAATGCACCCCCTCCAAAACCATCAAGAAACAAATAAACAAACGAAACGAAACAAAACAAAAACAAACAAGAACGTACGATAATGTGACACAACCAAGGGCGTCAACAGCTTCTGAATAGTGTGTGTGGGGGGGGGGGGACACTGAGCGAGGGAGGTGTGGAAGGGGGATACCCTCCCTCCCACGGTAGGGACTTTTTGAAGTTTTGCCATCGAAAATAGGCCTTTTAATGCACTGTGTAGCAGAAATCAAGCCAATTGTATCATGTTGTGGATTCTCGTTCTAACAAGCAATAATATTACAAGCTCTCATAAATAGAAGGGAATTTCGCAATCACAAATTTCAGATAACCTTGTTGTTACTCTGATAGAGCAAGGTTTCGATATAAATAAAAAATTACAGCGAGGTAATTACCCCGGAACTTCAGAACTTCCCGAAAATCTGCCTACCACGGTCCTCTGATTTGATTTGAGGGCTCAATCTTATGCTTATTCTGCGTACGCAGGACTGCACCCGATAGCGCTGCGCAAGGCCTATAATTAGGGCCAGGCCCCCCTCAGGCCTGGCGCGGCGGCCGGCTATTGGCGAGATCTAGAATAAAATTTGCAACTCGATCGAACGGCGCGCCGCGCCGCGCCGCGCCATGGCAGTGCTGCATGGAGAGGGAAGAGGATTGGGATGATTTCAACAAGGCAACAAATGTCAACAAGGGCGGTTGAACATTTATATTTGAGTATATCTCATACTCAAGGCATGCAAAAGAACAAGATGGAAGTGCTTTTCAGGTTTTTAGTAATGGGTTTGAACCCCAAAAGTGTGTGTGGGGGGGGGGGGGGGACAAATGATATGATGTCCCCCCACTTTCAAAAGTGGGGGGGGGGGACATGTCCCCCCTGTCCCCCACCTGTTTACGCCCTTGGACACAACAGAATAAGATATAACTGCATCAATGGACTTCACCTTAATAAAATGAATGTTATACCAAAGAGGAGCACTTATCTAACATAACTGGAATGAAGACTTACTCACCAGGACAACAGACAACCGCTATACTTCCCTCTATTCGGTCCACTCCTGTCTCATCATACCAGCAGTCGGCAATGTTTGAAGCACTAGGAGGGCATATTACTGCCATTGCTCCGGCGACGACTTCTGCGGGCGAGGACTCGTACCGGCCACCACTCAATGTCACAAACACGCCTTAATGAAACGACCATGGAATACAAAATGTTTAAAGATCAAAATTACAAAGAAAACAGTCTTTGGAGGAAAGGCATTTACTACTTTCCAATGAAAGATAAATCTTAAGCCATTGTAAACCATTTACCAATACACGAGCAACATAATAAAATGCCTACAATATCGTTTAGTGCCACAGGACCTGTACCGAAGTTCTGGCGGTGAAGACAAAAGGGAGTGAATAGGAAGTGGGTATGGGACCATGGGATAGCGTTTTTTAATATACTAGTTTTGATGGGTACTCATTCTAAAGAACATGCCAAAGAGGGAACCTACATTTATGTATAAAGCATAATGGAACAAAAATCATCAAATTCACTTTAATCTCTTGCAATCATTAACAAACCTTTCCAGTTGCAAATGGTCTTTCATGAGGAAAAAAAAAAGAAATGTAGCACACGTTATCGGCCTGAAAATGAAATCAATTTCATATTTTAAAAAAGGTCTGATACCTTCAAAGCCTAGATACTGGCACACCAGTTTAGATGACTTGCTGCTCCATTTTTCTTGGTGAATCAGCATGTATGTTGAAGGGGCAGAGCGAGAGCTAAAGGCAACCCTTCCTTCATTCTTACCTCCCCCAAGGAGTTTCAAAAAACGGACGAATGCTTCTGTAATATCAAGGATAATATGATATACTGCACAACATTGATGCACACACACACACACACACACAAAACGAGAGCACCGAGTACAAACAAAACGCTAATTTAAAATGTATCGAATCAAATGATAGCCAGTCTTTGTAGACGACGCAGCAGACATTAAACATCGTTACAAGGTATATATTCCTCCATATTCCGTAAAATGTTTGATAATTCATAGAAATCTTATCGAAAGTCCTTGAAACACAGAGCAGACGCTGAAATTCTAGATTGCAGTGGGTAGAGTAAGGCCACCTCATGCCCCCCCCCCCCAAAGTAAAAGGCCTATTAGGAAATGAATGCGAGGAGAATTCCTCATTGGTTTCAAACAGGTAAGATGGCACATTATTCCATATATTTCTAGATATTCAGGTGCACTACACCGGGGTTTCCCCCTTCTCTTATTTGAATAGTGCAATGGGTTAAGAGTGCTAAAATAAGCTCGTTTCTTTTTTTTTTCTCTTAATTTATGGACTGTAACTATTTCAATTTTTTTCAACAGGGGTTTATGAAATACAAACTATGCTTATCCAATAGACTCCTCCACTTACGTTTTCCTTTACAATTACAATAATGTTTACATTATACCGATTATCGCTTTATCAGTTTAAACCATAACCAAGTCCAGTGAATGACGTTTTATTTCTTTGTTTAAAATCATATATTTGTTATGTTCCTGTTCTTAATTTTCATATGTACTGTTTAAAAAAATGGAAAAAATTTATATTTGTGGAAATCAATAAACTTTGATCACTATGGGCAATCAATCGCCAAAATCAATCCTACGATCAATCGCTAAGCTTTGTGTTACGGGGCCCAGAGCTTTCATCTTGTAACAAATAAATTGAGACTTGCTGCTTCAAATTATTACTTCTTTATCATTTTCCCTGTTACAATCTTACTTACCATACTCGCATCTCTCACCGCGATATCCTTCCAAGCAAGTGCAGTTAAATCCTGTCTCGCTCTCTTGGCAGGTGCCTCCGTGAAAACACGGACTAGAGAGGCATGCTGTGGTCAGTATACCGATACGAGGAAGAAATAACGTTTTGTAAAAAAAAATACAACAATAAATTAGTTAATTAATACTGGTTAACGCCATCTACGTCTCTTTTGGACAACTGCACGTAAATGAAAAGACCTCAACTAACGGTAGTCAGCGACTTGGTAATGTCCACATGGTCAGCATTTGTGAAACAGACCGAAGTTACCCTTACTCTTCGATTTCGCGTATGTTGCACGTACTTACGCGAGGGAATAGCATGGCCCGTCCGAAGAGTTGCGGATAAACCCGATTGGCCACGAGTCAGGCCACGGGAAAGACACATAGTCTCGTCAATTTACATCCCCATTAAAGTAGAATTCTGGTCATGTAATTATATTGTGAAAGAATCTGTCTCAAAGGAATTGGAGAAGGTTGACCATGTCTGCATAAGAATTATTTTATATTGTGTTGTTTTGGAATCATCAAAATAGATAAGAAATTGACCTAATCTCGCTGAAAAGCACATGTACTGCACACAGAAACGGGTATATGGGACTACACACACAAGTGGCATGAATGTTCGGCCCGAACATTTCAGCTATTTCTAGTTCTAATTCGAATATAAGAGCATTTGAAGAGCAATCCTTTTCAGGTGATGTTACTACTATGATGTTCTTTCAAACTGACGTATAAAAGGAATGAGAAAGCTCACAAATTATTTTTCACCTTGAACTCAAGATTCCCTTTCAATCGGAGGGGTAGAGTCTTAGTATCCAGCCTAGTGAAGGTTCGTCTGATTATTCCAAGGAGTTATCACGGGGGAGGGGAGGGGGGGGGGGGGACTCGACCCAAAAGTGGTAGGTATATGCCGCTGGCAAGACAAAAAAGGGGGCTTCGGAACTAGCGTATCATGAAAAGGATGGTCTTCGGAACTACTAACATTTTGGAAAAAGGAGGTTTTTTGGAACTGGATTACAATATAAAAATGATGCTACGGAACTGGTTCCCACAAGCTCCCATTAGCCTAAATACGCTGTGTGTCATGGCAAGTCTATGGCGTGTGTATTCATATAAGCGGGGCTAATTCGCATGCATGCGCTCAGCATGAATGAAGGCTAAACTCCCTGGGGTGGATTGGAACCGAACTGGAAGCAATGGGGAAAGCCCGGAGGAATTAAGCACCTGGAATGAAATTCGTTTTCAACTTCTCACCAAAAATGTTATTCTTCGAAACGGGCCGGGCGGGCCATGACGGCTGGAACGACGGCATTAAAAAAAAAAAAAAGAAAAAAAAAGCGGTGCTTTGGAACGGTTTTCGCTCTTCTTTTTCTCAACAAGAAAAAAAAAATGGTATGCTTTGGAACGGAAATTCGAGTGTAAAAATGGGGGGACTTCTGGGCGGAACATAACCACCGCACTCTATATACTGAGTGGGGGGGGGGGGGGGTATAAATAGAAGAGTATACTGAAAGACAACCCAGCCTTTACTTTTTCACTGCAGTATGTTTAATACTTGATTTGATTTGATTTGATTTGATTTATTTTCTTCTGCATTCATATAAGTACAACATTTTTCTGTAACATATATAAAATAAAATACAAAAGTACTTTTTGACAATGAATCATAAATAGCAAGTATATGTAATAATCATTTTTCAAAAACAAACACGAAAAGATAAATTGTCAAATTATTGTAATTCATCAAATATAAAGTCATTTGCGGAAGAAGGACTACCATTATAAGTAATTTGCTTGAGAATATGGCAGCCCCAGACATATATTATGAAATAGCTAAAACATGTTTAAATAAGCAGAATGGATAAATAATTGAAATCCTAAATTAAAAGCATTTTGATGATGATGTTGATGGAATGATGATGGTGATGATAATGATGTTGATGAAATGATGATGGTGATGATGATGATGATGATGATGATGATGATGATAACGGTGATGATGATGATGATGATGATGAAGAGTTGACACAGAAATTTTACCTTGTATATTCAGATAGTAACATCGTTTTAACTTTGGCTTTAAATGAGTAAAGGGAACAACAGGATTTAATGAATTCTAGGAGAGAATTCCATAGGTCTGGACCATGGTGTCTTATTGATCTACGGGCAATCAGTAACTTTGGGTTGACTAGATGAAAATTGGAGGAATTGCGAGTAGGGTAGGAGTGAATAGTGTTATTTAAATTATAAAAGTTTTGAAATGAAAGGGGGAGCAAGTCATTTAGATACTTAAATATGAACAGTAAACTTTGTAGTGAATTGATGTCGAATACTGTTAGAGTTTTCAGTTGGTAAAATATTGGTCTGGTGTGAGATAAATATGGTGAACCGGTACATATGCGAAGGGCTTTCTTTTGCAATAAGTAAATAGAGTTGATTTTTGTTTTGTTGGTGGTAGCCCATACTAAATTGCAATATGTTATATATGGTAATATCAATGAATTATAAAGCATAATGAGCGTTTTACAAGGGACAAATCTCTTTACTTTATAAAGTACACCAACATTCCTAGAAATAGAAGTAGTTATATGACGTATATGTTCATTCCAATTTAAATTTTCATCGATAATGACAACCCAAAATTTTGTTTGTCTCTTTCTTTCTAGAGGTACATTATCTATAAGTATGTGGTGAGGAAAAATCAATGACAAGAGCATTTACTCGAGAATTGAAAGGCACGATCCAAATTTAAGAAAACATTTATATGCACTGCATAAATCATGCTTACATGGTTTTGCACACCGAAAATGTCTGACGCCATTTGGTATCCGAGTGTTTGAGAGTTTGAATGTAGATTCCAATAACCAATCTTGATGGGTCGGTATTACCTTCGGGATGGACTGTACAGTCTCACCGCTCGCTAGAGTGACGACGGGACATGACGTCATGGTCACGTGAGGACAGGTATCCCCGATGTCGAGAGATGCTAGAATAGGTTCCCAGTCGTTGGAGATGTGTGACAAAAAAATAAATAAGTAAAATAAATTAAAAAAAATAAATAAAAAGAAAAAGGTGAGCCAAGAATTATCATCCTTTTTAAAGACAGCTGATTTCTAGATATGCAGTTGTATTATGAAAGAAACTGGACTATGATTTATTGGGAAACGTTAGTTATGTAGTACCAAAGAACAGGCTACAACCCACGAGAATGGCAGCCCATATAGACCGAAAATGTCTGTCTATGGGCCTTTTCTGTGGGTTAACTATAGACCAAAATTCCAGGTCTTGTGAGCTGTCGGTCTCTTGGACTGTCGATCTACCGGTATGTGCGGTAAGAATAACTACGTATCGTGTAAGGTTTTGAAATCATAAAATGACACAGAAAATCACGACACACCGAAATGGGTAAATGGGACTACAAGTACACGTGGCATCAGAATTTGGTCCAAGCTTTTAAGCTCAATATTTCTAGACGTATTTGGAATATGAGGGCATTACAAGAACAATCCTCCTCATTTGAGATTGTTATTATGGTACAATTTTTACACAGAATAACAAGAATGAGAACGCTCATAAATCATTCATCGATTTTACCACAACCCAAATTTCTCTTCAAATTATTCACGCTGTACTTAATCACATATTTATCATTAATATTACAAAAACAAGCTATGCTTACTTTTTTATGTTTCTTTAACAGAAATTAAAAAATAGTATTCCGTTTCTCATAGACTATTTTTGAAAATGTACTAATCACACCCCCCTTCCGAAGTAACTTTTTATTTTCAATAGATTATTTCACATAGCATACCTGTTATCGGAAAAAGTATGTTGAGGATGAAGAGATTGACCTTCCAAGAGACAGGCTGTTGAAAAAAAAATGACAGTCATGAAAAATAAATATCATAATATTAAATGCGCTCAGTATTCAAGGAATTACTTCCAGCGCTGGAAAAAGCAAGATCCTAATGAGAATGTAACAGTAGAGATTGGAGGAGAACAACTTGAAAACGTTGATCATTCAAGTATTTAGGGGCAACTATCACAAAGGATGCGAAATCTGCTCAGGAAATGAAGATCAGGGGGGCGTTTCATGGAAGGACTTGTCAGATATTTTATCCGACAAATTTGCTCTCAGCCAATCAGATGCAAGGATTTCAATAGCTTATAACAGTTGTCGGATGAAATATCCGACAACTTCCTTTCATGAAACGCTCCCCAGAATTGCAGGAGCAACATCTGCACTTGCAGGTCTGAAGCCAATCTTGAATTTTCAAAAAATATATTAATGAGTATGTTGAGAGCACTTGTAAAATCAGTCTTTGTGTGTAATAAGTTATGGGGAACCTATGTCTCAAGATCTATTACATTGTCGCCCCAAAGGCCTCCAAGCTATGTTGGCGGGTCAATTTATGGAAAAAATACCCCTAACCTAAAAAATTGCAACAAAAGGATTTTTGACGGTATTCAGTAGTATTTGACATCAGGAATAACATACTAAAAGTCTAAGAAAATCGGACCTTCGGAAAGTGGTTATTTTCAAAATGGCGTCCAAGATGGCCGCCAGTACATTAAAATAGCCATAAATCATAAAATATCCATCCAAAAATGTAATTTACCCTGGAAACCCAAGATGGCGTCCGAAAATTTCCTCGAAATGACCAGAAGTGAGTTACTATAGAGATATGTAATTATCAAGTTTAAAAGTGTATTTTAGGTTTCAGAATATTCATTGATACGAGTTAAAAGAACAAAAAAGATAAAATTAGCTATATATTCACGACAACACCAAAAATGGCCGGAAATAGCCTTAAATCATGAAATGTCCATCCTAGAGATGTAATTTTGGTGTCTATACCTAGGTCTTGGGGGTCCTAAAAGCCGAATCCAACTACTTTAAATGTGTTATGGCGATCAGAATACCTGGAAATCCAAAATGGCCTCCAAAATGGCCTCCAAAATGGCCGCCGATTTCCAAATATGACCGGAAGTGCATTTCTATCTACAGTATAGATGCAATAAATATTGATAAGTTAAAAGAATATTTCAGGGATCAGGATATTCAATGATCCACAAAAAAGTCATAATTTAATATTAAAGTACATGTAGCCTATCCTTTTAATGTAAAGTACTGTCTTGAATATAAAGCTAATTTAATCCTTTTTGGTACTTAAATGCGTATCAATGAATATTGAGAAACCTGAAATGCACATTTTAAACTTGATAATTGCATCTTTAAGGGTAACTCACTTAAAGATTAAAATGGTAACTCACTTCCGGTTATTTTGAGGAAATCTGCGGCCATCTTAAATGCCATCTTAGATTTCCAGGTATCCTGACCACCATAACACATTTAAAGTGGTCTGAATGGATTTCTCGACCCCTAAAACCTAGGTATAGACTGTATCAGATGTAATAAAGCAAAGTTGTCTTTTCTGTTAACAATTTAACAGTACATGGTTCCGTCTTGCTCCTGATCAGAAGTGATGCGAATTCGGGAATCCCTTCCACAATGGCTGATACAATGATCAATCATGATATGTTTTCCTACTGGCAGCTGTCCACGGGGGGGGGGGGGGGGGGGGGGGGGGGGGTCTCTCAGCCTGCTCCTCAATAATATTTGAAGATATTTGTATTTGCAATCTGTGGTAAACTGGGGACTCCTGCTACTAAAGTGTATATTTTCTCAGCTTTGAATATATCTTTCTGGTTCGGCAAATGTGGAAAGGAATGCACCAAATGCTGAATATTTCATTGGAGGCCTATTTCTCTTTGAGAAGTTTTCAACTCATTGCCACATTATCATGAAACTTCTGCCATTTAAATAGAACTTTGATGTGACCTAGTATAAAATATTTATCCCTAAAATATGCCATCCTATTCAAGGACAGGTCTTATGAATTAGCTGCCGGTCAGCTATAAGTCCTAGGGTGGTCGATCGTATGTTAATTTAGTCATACATAATGATAAAATGTCTATCTTCTTTGGATGGAAGAGTTCGGGTAAGGGTAATGTTTTGAGTAATGTAAATCTGAATACATGATACATGACTCGTAGCTACCTTAGACATGTTAGAAAGTTATAATGGCGATTATCTTAATGGATACCATCTGGAATCACAAGTCTACCAAATTACTTTAATACATTTTTACTTGTCTATACCCATTCTTTGCGACCTTTTTAAGATAATTGCATTTTTAGATTTTGCCCTTTGTTTAACGTAGCCATGGTAGTGTATCTTAAAAAGTGGCTAAAGCAATTGACGTAAACAATTAAGAGCTTGGAGAAAATATTCCAAACTCCTGTTTTCGTGATTTTTAAAGTGTATAAATAAGTACTTTTTAAGTTATGACCAGTACAACACGGAGTATCCTTCTGCTGGGTACAACATACGCCTCTCGAGTGCCCAGCAAAAGGGCGTGACACGGTTCACGCCCGTTTGCTTGGAACATGCAGGGCCGTTGCAAACCAATAAAAAGGCGTGAGTGATGTCGATACTCGATAGTGTATGCGCACACGGAGTATTTTTTAATAATTGACCAAAATGTAAAATCGGTCATAGTTAACAATATACTAAGTTTTTTTTTTTTTTTGCTGTACACTGTAAAAAATAATATGCCCATTGGTAATTTTGACTTATTTTTCCCATGTAGAATTTACTTCAAAACATAAGTTTTGTCACTTATGCACTCGATTTAAGTCTTACTACCTCAAACGTTCAATTTACTAAAGAATATACGTGAATTTTTAAAGTAAAATAAAGACAAAAGAAAATTTAAGTAATTTCAACTGGTATCAATTTAGTAATGTTACTCAAAATAAGAAGTTATACGTAATACTCAAACAATTTATGTTGATTGTACTGATCTTTTTTAAGTGAGGACTGATGCAGTGCGTAATATAAGTATTAACATAATTCATGAATATTCATTAAGACCAAATTAATCTCTTTTTAAAAAATAAAACAATTCTTTTTTGTGGTTGAATGAAAATTTAAGAAGTTAAAAATATTTCCTAATTCATTTAAGCAAATATAAGAAGATAAGACAAGTTTTAATTGTCACTCAATTCAAAATAAATCAAAACTTGATATTTCAGGAAAATTGTCAACCAATTTTCTTTTAAAGATGATACGATCGAGTATATATAGAATTTGGAGCCTTTCATTAGTTGTCAAATTAAAGCGTAAGTAATAGTATTTGTTGGTGATGATGATAGATAATTTGTTAAATCCTAAATCATGTAAATTGAAAAAGTGTCAGTGAATGTTAGATGGGTACCAGTTTAAACATGTCATAATTTTTTTTTTAATTGTTATCTATCATGATAACAATACTTAAATTATTTACGTTAATGCAACTCAATTTAACTGAGTAAAAATTTATTAAGCAAAATAAGTAAATTCTACCTAAAATGTCCTGTGACAAATGCTTAAAATAATCAAGGCAATCTGTTGACGAATATTTTTTGAGTAATTTCAACGATTTTTTTTTTACAGTGTACGAGCATACACACGAGATATATATTCGGAAATTTCCAGGGAAGGGATAAAATGCACTAGACGCCCTTTTGCTGGGAACAAAGACGTGAGGCGTGAGCGAAGCATATAGTGTACACGAAAATGGAGGCATTGCTATTTTGACCGGAATTTCCTATTTTTCATGAAAAAAAAAACTAAATTTCCTTGCATTTGAAAGTAAATAAACTTGTAAACTGGTTATTAGTAATATTTTAAACACAACTAATTCCATGCAAACAAAAATGGGAGTCAGAATGTAATTTTAAAACTTTAAAATTTCCTCCTCAAACTAGCCCCCGCGTCCCAAAGTCTTATCACAATGTACTGGTCAACAATAATTATGACTGCTACGAAAAATTGCTTTACATGTCTTTTGTGAAAAATTATATTTCATTTCACTAAAATGGTGGTGGTGGTGGTGGTGGTGGGGGGGGAGGGGGGGGGGGGGGGGGTAACACCTCGCTCAAGTTCACTGTTAATTATTCTTCTTTACAGAAAACATACATGTAAACACAAAACAAAACAATTCATCCGGATTACTGTCACAATCCAGTCATTATCAGTAATTCAAGAGTAATCAAACATTTATAATGACAAAAATCATACATCAAATAACAGAAAGTAAAGACACTGAAGGATGCAGTGGTATGATATATGTATCATTTTGTGTATTTATTTAAATCAACAATATGATAGAAATACTACGGAGCCCGGGAAGAGACTTTGTGAACAATAATCTATTTTGTTATAACCACATAGTATCTCGTTTTATTGAATTGATTGAAATTAGCATTTATTTTATATATATATTTATTTATTTATATCTATTTTATATATATATATATATATATATATATATATATATATATATATATATACATATATATATATACATATATATATATATACATATACATATAATGTGATGATGTTGAGTCTATTTTTACCATTCGCTTTGGTTTGGGTGATATAGAACATAGTGGGATGAATTCAAACCAAAGGATACTCAGGATATTTAAGCTTTCGTCTTTCGACTTCTTCAGAAATTTATTCTGAAACAGTTATAAAGAGAAGATACAATCACTCAGAAAGGCATGACAAAAACTAACAAAGTACTAAGTGTGTGAGAATAATTCACAAAATACAAAGAGAAAACACAATCATTCAAAAATTGATGGACTTATATTACTTTCAGTAGAAATATCATGCAAAAATACTGAAATTTCAAATGAATTATAATAAAGCAGACATACCTGTCGTAGACAGAAGTGATGTCAAGATCTTGTTGAATTCCTTGAATAATTTTAATAGTTTTGATAATATATATATATATATATATATATATATATATATACATGTATATAAACATATATACATGTATATATACATATATGCAGCGCTAGTCGAAATCGACAGTCATATCCAAAGACACATTAGTCTTACAGCGTCCGTCTCGTCAAACGTTTAAATATCATAGTTTTACGGAAAAGTTACTTTCACATTGAAAAAAAAAACAGAAGTAGATTTGGAAGTCTTAGATGATACATTAACACCCCTCAGGCAGTATTTTTACTTTAATATTTCTTGGATTAACTAAACTCAGCATGTTTGCTTACACATTAGGTACAGGAAATGTCTAAATTCTGGTTTAAAATCTATTGTATCTGGAGAGAGAGAGAGAGAGAAAGAGAGAGCATCATGCTAATATCATGGTGGCAATTGAATAACATAAACGTATTTCAAAACGAGAACCATTGCTCCCTTTCCTTTCTCACCAAATTGGAAAATCGAACGTGAGGATAATGATGGAGGTTAAACTAAAGATATTAAGAATATGAATCTTAATTACTTGAGAGTGATGAGTGACATCTAATTCCGATAATCATGAGTTTTGGCAAGAATTTAAAAAAAAGAATCCCCCCAAAACTATATATATAACCAAATCTGTCACATAAATCTAAAGGATAATGTGTAATTGCTGAGTAATAAGTAAAATACACAAGCCATTCCATGTAGTCCCATGAGTATATCCGTAATGGCAAATTTCAGGGTATGCGGTTTTCACCAAGTTTTCGCTATTATTTCTTTTTTTTTCATTACATTTGGCTGGCCTAAACTTTACAAACAACATGTAATGATTATTACATGAAAACGGCTCACAATAATTTTTGAAGCATTCATTCTCGAAATGCTACTGCACTTCAAGTAGAACACGATAAAAACTACTTTCGAAAAATAAACTCAAGATAATCCCTGTCTATCACCTTTAGAAATGTGCGAACATTACAATGGCGTATTACGTAATCCGCACACGATTTCTATGGGCAGTACAATAGGCCTTTGAAATTGCCCTTGAGTTTATTTTTCGAAAGTAGTTTTTATCGTGTTGTAGTTAAATTTAGCTTTCAATTGTGTTAAAGGTCGGCCAAAAGGGTGATGAGAGTCTACAAGACATCGGTCTATTATGAAGTAATAAAAGTTTATGAGTAATCTTTTTTTTTTTTTTTTCATTATCAGAAATTAATTGTGGTAAAGCATTTTTATCGTAGATGTTTTATTGTGAGACCGTGCTTTAACCTGAGCTAAATGTTAGGCACTTTGCATGCGTCTCCCTCTTGTCCTTGAATACCTCTGAACACACACAATGCAATTACTACCTGATGTAATTGCCAACGTATTTTAATTCATGCAAGTCTATTGTAGAGAACTTTTATAGAGGATGTGGCTGCTAAATTTAATTGAGGTAATGAAATACCTAAACAGTGAACAGAAACACACATTACAATATAATTTTTATACATGCTCTTCGGATGAATTGTTCACGAATCTATTGTAGAGTGTAGAGGGAATAAAGGAATTATACAGCTAAATTCAATTCATTTGATTATTAAAATCGAGACCCACTTGTAATAAGGCTATATAAATACTATCTGATGTAATTATCAATATCTTTTCACTCATGCTCTTTGGAGGAATTGTTCACGAGTCTATCGTAGAGAACCTAGACGAAGTGTACAGCTAAATTTAATTAAAAGGCCCCTGCAACCAAAATGCAGCCCAAATGCAAGTTTATTCCTGTTGATGTGCAGGGATGCATACAACTAATATTCTGCTATTCAAACATCTAGATATGCTTCATAGATTTTTAATGTTTTTAAAAATATTTTTCCCAACCTCCTAAACTCCACCCTAAAAACATTCTCTAGATCTCATTCCTGCAATGACATCATCTGTCAATCATCAGTCAGCTACACTAACATTTTACAATAGACAATGGAATGTAATTTCCCCAACTCAGCACATGCTCACAATAGAATTGCATGCTTTCAAACAATACCTCTTCTATACTATTCTTTTCCTGGTGATGCTACGCATGTCTGACATAGCAATTCCTATGTAGGCAATGTATGGTCTATTAGAACAGATGGTCATCTCTTGCAAATCTACATACCACTGTCTCTTCTTAGCTCACTAATGATTGACAGATGATCGTAAGAACGCCTTACGAACGGAGATTCGTACGTCGCTCTTACGAACGACTCTTGACGTTTGTAAGGCGTTCGTAATGTGCTCGTAAGGCGCTCGTAATACGCAATTTGTGCAATTGTTGAGTTTCAGGGGGTATAAAGCACTACTGCATGCTATCTTGAAAGTGTCAAACTTTCAACAGTCACAGAGCTTTCGACAGTACACGGCAGCGCCTTTTTGCAGCCGACAAAATATACAAAAAATCGTAAGATCTTCTTACGAATTACTTGAGAGTGCCGTGAGTTGCACGTACGACCAACTTGCGACAACAAAAATCGTAAGATGGCGGTAAGTCTGACGAAAGAATAACTCAAGGCATTCTTACGAAAAACGTACGAACTCTAGGGCCATTGTATAACCGAAAACACTTCATTTCTCAAGAAGGTCTTCAGTTGTTCTTGAGAATTAAACGGCGTTCGTACGAACTTCGTAAGAAGGCCGTAAGAATCTGTGCCCCATCTACGAATCTCTACGAACTCCCGAACAGTGAGATTTGTACGAACGCATCGTTCGTACGAACCTTTGTTACCGTAGATTAAGTATCATCTGCATTCAGTTATTGATGTTATGATTAATTACACCCCTTTAAAAAAAAATTATTACTTTAATAGGACTGTTTATGCTTTTCATAAATTCTGGATATAAGTATTTTTTCCTCTCTCTTGATTGCTCGTACATATAATAATACATCTAAAAAGTATTTTGATGACGTCTATCAGCCGGTCCAGTGAGTCGCGGCAACACTGACATTAACAACTAAACACGGCAATCCTCTGTAATTAGCAAAAACTCCGTCAAAAAACTCTGATCTCTGCACCATAAACTTTACATTAATATGAAATTCGAAATTATAACCTATGAATAGGAACTTTAAAAATCAGTTCCGTTTGGAAACAGTTGAACAAATGGAGATGCTTGATAATGAATAAATCAAGTCCTTCATTCATGCCATGTCATATCTCATAAATATCACACGGATCCTCAAAAAAAAAATTGCAAAAATATGAATAACATATTCATCAATAATACTAGAGTATATTAATTCATTGATTATTTTATCCTCCTATAAATAACTAAAGTTTTATCTTAGTATGAAACAGAAAACCGCGTAGCTAGGATTTAATTTAAGGGGGAAGGGGGGGGGGGGGGGCGGATGTGAACACGCGAATCGTGCTCACCAGGGGGTTGGGTGCAGACGTTTGAACAAATTTGAGAGAAAAATAACGGCTCGTAGCACCCTTTTTTAGGCGGAAAGTTAGTTCGACGTCCTGACTGCTTTTCACTTATTTGGACGCAATACTGCACTGTACATGTAACAGGGGTGGGCGCAGGGAGGGGGAGTTTCTCCCTTCTTGCGAAAAGCGCGAAAGCTTTGACGTTTTAGCAAATTTGAGAGAAAAATAACGGCTCGTAGCACCCCTTTTTTATTAGGCGGAAAGTTAGTTCGACGCCCTGACTGCTTTTCAGTTATTTGGACGCAATGCTGCATTATACATGTAACAGGGGTGGGCGCAGGGAGGTGGGAGTTTCCCCCGTCTTGCACGAAGCGCGAAAACTTTGACGTTTTAGCAAATTTTGAGAGAAAGATAACGTCTCGTAGCACCTTTTTAGGCTTATTCATCTCACTTTCCCCGCTTTTTCGGTCTCACTTTTCTTTTTAAAATTGGCGTCTGGGGGGGGGGGGGGGGGGACCGCCCCCGGCTTCGCGCCTGGATATGGATACTAGGATACATGTATTAGGCTCTTGTTACAAAATTGAATTGTATTATTCGTACATTTTGACTGAAAATGCCATCAAAAGCAGGGTGAATTTTCAATTACACGACCAATATTTTCTTTTAACGATATCTCCTCTAATCAACATGTGAAGTTAAAAAAACAAAACAAAACAAAAACACAAAAAACAAAAACATAAAATCGAAAATTTGTCGAAAATGGCCGCTCACGCCCTTCTGCCCGCCCTACAACAAAATTATAAGGCAAGTGAATTTGCAATTCACTGAAAATGTTCACTTGCAAAAAAAAAAAAAAAAATTGTACATGGTACAAATGACCCTGAAATGAACCCAATTTCTACGCGCGCACGCATTTGTTTAGGTGTTTTAGGCATTCGTTTAGGCATTTGTTTAACAAGTAAAATCATACTGGTGCGCACATCGTGGTGCCTACAAAATGAAAACGTATAAAGGTCAATTATTGTGCTCGGTACAAATGACCTTCATCTGCACATGCGCAAACTGTGTTTACGAACTGGCTTATTGGCAATAACTCGAGAAATGTTAGTGCTACGATGAAAAATACAGTATCAAACAGAAGAGTAAGATATTTAATTTAACTGGTATCTAAATAAGACTGAAGTACATTTAGATATGACTTTCTTCAAAAATCTCATTTTGGACGCAAAATGTGGCGACAATGGGATTGGGGTAAAAAGATCCTTTCTCTTTGTCCCATTATTGCAAACCACAAGCACTGCAGACACAGTTTTTATATTGTAAATTGTGATGAATGGAACAAAGATTACTTATAATGTGGTTGGCATGGGCCATTGAATGTTTTAAAACAAAGTATAGGGTTTTTGTTTAAAAAGGAAAAAAACTGTCATGTCTGTTACGCACAAGCTGTCATGTCCGTTTCGCTTCTTCTTCTAAGCTCTGACAAGGAAATGTGTATTCTAATCATTTGACAAACTATATTCACGTTTAGAGTATCATTAGTTCAATTCAATTCAATTCAAGGTTTATTAGAACATATCTTTGCAGCCGGATAGCTGAATTGTGATAGTTTTACAGATAAAAAACATTCAAAATTACAATATATAAATTTACAATTTCATTGAATATCCGGTAATTTGGCACACACACACACACACACACACACACAAAAAGACTGAACACAAATAAAATGTTAGCCTACCATTATGAATGAATATGCTTCCGTATTTTCATTAAATTGAAAGATCCTGCTAAAATATGAATTATTAGAAGCTGCTGTTGATAAATAAATTAGACTCATTGAACCCCAAAACTCACAGATTTTTCAAACTGTTTACAATCCTTGTCCATTTTCTGTCAGGTCCGTTACTTTTACAAAGAGTCCATTTTCTCTTCAACTATTCAGTGAAATACCGTGAAAATTGCCGTGTATGTCGCTAATAGTCAAATGTGTCTGATTCACTTACTGAAACATTTTTCGGACTACTGATTCTGTTTAAAACTGACCTAAATAACAAAAAATAATTCCGAATGTCATGTCCGTTACGCTGGAGTTGACCAAATACAACTGAGCATTACAGCCTGATTTCATTCAAGGAGGCAACCGCCCCCCCCCCCCCTCCTTCACCTACACTTTCCAGTATGAAAATAGACAAAATTAATCTTAAATGTACTATAATAATTGTTTGAAAGAAATTACTTTTATGAATGACATGAAATTACTTATAAAGGGTATAAACCCAGCAGTCTGCCCATGTGTATAGTTAGAGAATTATTAATGCAATCAAGGCCGTAATTGACTTTATTGAATAACTATGGCACAAGGCTAATCTGCCAATGTCATTATAATCACATACATGTACCAATCCTTCTCTGAAATTCGCAATTCTTACCTTTTTAACCATGTTTAGCTGTTTCCAAATTGAACACGCGATGATAATATTTTCCAACAATAGCATCGAATACTAGAAAAAGTTCGGTACACTGTTTCGGTGATTGGGTAGACGTATTTCAATACTAGTCTGTGATAAGTGTTTGCGGATAATTAATTGAATATTGGCAAACACAAATGAGAAAGGGTCAGATTGCCAGGTTACGCGCGATGTCGAAGTGGAGCCTGCGTAAAATGATATCCTTGGCCAATGCCATTATACATGTATATATATATATATATATTTTGGTGTTCATTTTATTTGTTTGTTGTTGTTGTCAAAGGATTAATAAAGGTAGAAGATTTGTTAATCTGTCGGTCAATTGAATTTGGTGTCGCCGAAACCACTGGCCCGTTTCCGTGGTCTAGTGGTTAATGCAGTGGCGTTCTAAACCAGTGACCCGGGTTCGATGCCCAGCGGAAACATTTTTTTCAATTATTTTCTCATTTCCTTTCACATTTTATATAATTTTATTTATATATATATATATATATATATATATATATATATATATATATAATTGTGAGAAATGAAAATGAGAAAATAATGGTTGCGTAGCTTAAATCAAAGTTCCCAGAGCTGTCCTCCCTTTTTGAATTTTTTGCAAAGGTTGAAAAAATGTCTCCGCCGGGAATCGAACCCGGGTCGTTGGCTCAGAACGCAAACCACTAGACATTTTTTCAACCTTTGAAAAAAATTTCAAAAAGGGAGGACAACTCTGCGAACTTTGATTTAAGCTACGCAACCATTATTCTCTCATTTTCATTTCTCACAATTATAATTATTTCCACGAGAGTTGCCAAAGCTGTTGTATAATTTATGTTATTTCCATACAATTATAAATATATATATATATATATATATATATATATATATATATATATATATATATATATATATATATATACATACGTGTTAGTTTGATATACTAAACTTATTACATTGTTTTATGTTTAATCATTTGATCGATATGTATCATGTATAATTATTTTGAACCGGAAAATAAATAAAATCAAATACATGTATTTGATGAGTGACATCTAATTCAGATAATCATGAGTTTTGGCAAGAATAAAAAAAAAAAAATCCCCCCAAAACTATAACCAAATCTGTCACATAAATCTGAAGGATAATGTGTAATTGCTGAGTAATAAGTAAAATACTCAAGCCATTCCATGTAGTCCCATGAGAATATCCGTAATGGCGAATTTCAGGGGTATGCTGCTTTCACCAAATTTATTTCTTTTTTCATTACATTTGGCTGGCCTAAACTTTACAAAAAACATGTAATGATTATTACATGAAAATAGCTAAGAAGAAAATAGAGGAATTTTATAGCTAAATTCAATTGACTTGATTATTAAAATCGAGACCCAAGCATTGAGTTTAAACAGACTATAAGTATCAATATCTTTTCATTCATGCTTTTTTGAAGAATTGTTCACGAGTCTATTGTAGAGAACCTATAGACAAAGATCGAACTTCAGATTATTTTGCAAAATATGAATAATATAGTCATCAATAATACTAGAGTCTATTACATGGATTATTTTCCCCCTATAAACAATTGAAGTTTAATCTTATTATATATGGACAACCGCGTAGCTAGGATTTAATTTTAAGGGGGGGGGGGGGGGATGTGAGTACTAAATTGCTGATGAGCACGTGAAGTGAGCTCACCGGGAGGGGGAGGGGTGGGTGCAGACGTTTTGAGCAAATTTAGCAAATTTTGAGAGAAAGATAACGGCTCGTAGCACCTTTTTTAGGCCAAAAGTTAGTTTGACACCCTGACTGCTTTTCAATTATTTGGACGTAATACTGCACTGCTTGTAACAGAGGTGGGTGCCAGGAGGGGGGAGCTTCCCCATTCCCGCGCGAAGCGCGAAAACTTTGACGTTTTAGCAAATTTTGAGAGAAAGATAACGGCTCGTAGCGCTTTTTAAGGCTTTTTTCTTTCACTTCCCCCGCTTCTTTGCTCTCGCCTTTTTTTTTTGGGGGGGGGGGGGGCGACCGCCATATCGCCCCCCGGCTACGCACCTGGCTCTATAGCCTCCATCTGTAATTGACTATTGTCAAAGGTTCATCATTTATATGTACTCTCTCTTTACTCAAGAAAGCTAAATATAACCAAGGAGTTATCACAGAAACTCCTTGTTATGCAAGATCCTAAACCCATCAAATGGATTTCAAACGTGCGTGAAGGTCGATTAAAAGCCTCTCGGGGGTCTCCAGGTATCAATCTATCTTTGATCATGAAACGAATGTGATTATTGTTAATTGTGATTAGGTTTTATCGTACTAACTTTATACTGAGCGCGTACCTCGACCTCGGTTTAATCATCTATTATCATCTATTAATTAAACCTCACGATCGCATCTTCCACTGTCCTTGATTAGCCTCTTTCCCCTTTACACTTTGATATAACTGAAAGTTCAAACACACATGTAAAAATCAAGATTAATTCTTTTTATTGTCTCCCACTCTGAATGAATTATAAGCGAAACTATAGTTCGATTGTAGAAAACTTTGGGAAAGCGGCCTAGTTAAGTAGGATTAATTGAAAACCCGCGATCAGTTATTTAAGAAGTAACTTCATTCTGTATATGGATGAGGATCCTTTTATATTGAAAGACCTGTTCACAAAGTTATTCAAATTTATGGATGTTTCTTTCCTTGGGACCTAGTAACGAGGTATTCAATTAACCTGTTATTAATGAATGCACTTCAATACTTGGAATCCAGTTTGCATATACTAATTGTTGCTATGTCTGACAAGCCTCTGACAAGCTTTCAGGTTGTCAAGAGCAACCTTGTTTTAAAAGAATGCATAAAATTTGAATATATTTGTGAACAGGTCTATTTCGGCAGACGATCCTCGTGGCTGTGGCGAATGAGATGGTCAGTCTTTTACAAGGTTTTCTTGGGGGGGGGGGGGGAGAAGTCGTCAGTGTTGTTTTGTAGATTGTTATCATATTGTTTGAAACGTCAGTTTTTATGCAATTTGCATGCTTTGTAATAGTTTCCATGTACTGAAAATACGTAAATGTATACAGTAGTGATTTCTACCAAATAAAATGTATAAAAGTGACACCCCACCCCTCAACTGCGGGCTCATGAGGGATGAGCAAGATAGCCGAATGGAGTAACAAGGAGAAACATGAATTCGTTCTTCCTTTAACTAAGGAATATTATGCACAGAGGGCATCAATTGGTGACGTATTCAGTAGTTTGTGCCTCCTATAAGGCGCCATGTGAGAGTGGCATTGTACATAAAGTGAACGCAAAGCGACATTGTGATGTCATGTTCAGTGCACTCGACTCTACAGCCGTAGGCAACAAGGCGACAGGCGTACAATAGCTATGACATGTATGATGAAATGAAAAGTAGCGTGATGAGTCCATGAGATCATCTCAACAGATTGGAGAGTGCCATCTATGTAAAACACAACCAAAAATGACTTACGCCCAATGCGTTATTTAACTATCAACATGAAGTTGTCTCACAGTTGTGTTTATGAAGATTGTTCCGCTGGTGTTTCGCCGAAAGTAAAAAATCGGCTTTCGATATTACCTAGGGGTTCATATCATATAGGAAAATGGCGTTATAAGCTCGCCAGTCCAAACAATATGATGTGTTCAGATGAAATTTTAAAAAGTAGCTAAAACCGATTATCAAGTAACCTCTCCTCTTATCAAATTTTGGTTGGCTTGTCTGCCTTCCGTCACTAAAGACCGCGCTAATTAATTGACGCAGTCCTACGTCAGCTAAATGACGCCTCGTGTGCAACAGGCTCTCTTTCCACTGCAGTTTTGCAACATGATGCTAAAGATCACCATCAGCCTGCTCCTACTCGCATCCATCGTGAGCCTATCTGAGGGATCTGAAGGATGCAGCACCTGTCCTGAGTACTGGATGCGAATAGGTGACGATTGCTACTGTGTTTTTTTTCGGCACGCGACTGAGATGGCATGAAGCACGAGACACATGCGCCCTCCTTGGTGGATCTCTACTTAGTGTTCACAGCTTAGAGGAAAGTGGAGCCATCTATGGTACCTTTAAGACTCTCGTTGATCAGTCAACTAGAGCAGATAATGTGAGTAACCAACCAATGGGAGCACTGTGGTTTATCGGTGAAAGCTCTCGACTCTCAATCGAGAGGTCATGCGGTCGATCCTTGCTCGGTGCTTACATCCTTGGACGACCCACGTCTGTCCCTCAGGTGTATTATGAAATGGGTAACTGGCAATGCTGGGGTATTAATAATTACCTGGGTAAATAAGATCATTAGTATAAATACTCTAACCATCACTTTCGTAGCAATATGGTAAGGGTGGTAAATTAAGTGGCTTATCCAGAATTTGATTGTAAAAGGGGAGGGGGATTCAATAGAATTCACGTGACAGTAAACAGTGAGCAATAGGCCAGCTGCAATAAGGACGGCTGCGCACGATATGTTACTCAACATTTTATACACCCTGTTTCGTTTGTCAGTCTAAGATATTACGCCAGTGTTCCGTCGAAGTCAATTTTGGGACAAATCCAAACGCACCCTGCTTCAAGGGGTTGCGTCTGGAGATTGCGCCCGTACCTGTTCTGTGCATTTTGTATGCCTGACTGTCCGTGAATGGCGCACTTGCAATAACACCTCTTGAACAAAGGGCCTTACTGTATATCAAATTCTTCTTCTCCCGCCACGCAGACCTACTGGCTTGGTCTGCATGACACCTACTCCGAAGGCAAGTTCCAGTGGACTGACGGGACTGACGTGGACTTTATGAATTGGCAGTATGGCGAACCCAACAACGATGGGAACGAAAATTGTGTGTCTCCATGTAACTATGGCAACAGTGACTATGAAACGCAGCAATGGAATGACAACGGTTTCAAAGAGTACAAGACCTTCTTCTGTCGCAAACCTCTCTCCTAAATCAGTGCGATATGTACCAAAAGGCAAAATATTGGTTCAATACCATACACTAAACGAATTCCTAACTTTAGCCCTGAACTATTATCTTACCTTAACCCTTAGCCCAAAACTAAACCTAACTTAAAATCTTATTGCAACCCTAACCGTAACCCAATGGAATTCACAAAGGTAGTAATAGATTTAAACCATGGTTTATGCAGATTTTGTGGTATAAGTGCGCTTGATTTCGCGCGTACACTTGCTTAGAAAGATCCAATAATGAACGCGCGTGATTGGCAAAGGGTGGAAATTTCACGCTAGTTGCCATGGTTTAGACCATGATTTATGTAAATTTATTGAAATAAACTGTGCGTAAATTTACATGAACAGACAAACAGAGAGACAAAGAGAGGGACAAAGAGAGAGAGAGAGACAAAAAGAGAGCGAGAAACAGTGAAAGAAGAGATAGAGAGAGTGAGAAACAGTGAGACAAAGAGAGAAAGGGAGAGAGATTCAGAGGGATCTCTTACCTTTCAGTTGTGTCCTGGGATAGTGACTGGGATAGAAACAGAGAGACAAAGAGAGAGAGAGAAAGAAAGAGAGAGTGGGAGGGGGAAGGGGAGAGATGTGAAGAGAAATATTGAGAGTAGATAGAGAAAAGGAGAGAGAATGAGAAGAGAACGAGAACATAGAATGAGGGACAGAAAGAGAGAGAGAGAGAGAGAGAGAGAGAGAAAGAGAGAGAGGTAGAAGTTAAGGAGTACTATTTCAAATCAAGAATATCTCAATAATGATTTATGTGATTTAAGGAGAAGATCGGATTAAAAAGATATGAATACTCTTTGTATATTCTGTATTGAATATCACTATACGTGTTTTTAATCAAACTCTTGGATGCGATTTCATTTTGGTATAACACACATTTTCCACAGACTCTTGCCCGAGTTATTTCGGGCTCAGTATTCAACGGTTTAAGATGGTTTGATGATTTAAAAAAAAATTATAATTCGAAGGAAAAAGACAAAATACACCGTGAAGCCTTATTCGTTTTTAGCTTCAACTCATTGTCATTTATTTATTTCATTAACCAGGGTCATGACTTGTGTTTGGAGGTACAACAAGAGGCGGACTGGCCATGGGGAGTTTGGTGTCGGAGTTTTCCCTACAGGTTGGTCAGTATTTTGGTTAAAAATGGCCAGTTTATACAGAAGAGGGCCCGGTCAACAACAAAAGGGGCCTGTTCCTCCGAAATTCCCCTCTCGAATTTTAGTCCCAGTCTACTCCTGGGTAAAGCCTAAAGCACATTCCGTTGTTGTATATAGGTTGTATTAACAATTATTTCATCTCGGATATCGGGATGTTATTTGTGAATTGAATAAATATCTCGGTTATAATAGTTTAGAATTCATGTACGATATTTTCTTTTTAATTTATTGATCCTTGAACATGTAAGATTTGATAAAGAATTTTAAACCACAAGCTTTCTACAACGATATTTTCTTTTAAAAGTTTATTGATCCTTAAAGGCCATGAGCCTTCTGACAACTTGTTTAGGGTTCACTAGACCAGCAGCCCGAGACCGTCACACACTAGACCGACACCCCCCCCCCCCCCGAATTCAACAATGTCAGTCTCGTGGGCCTCCTAACCTCTTTTCAGAGGGTTTATTTGGCAAATACTGAAAAGTGTTACCAATAACGTTTTAAAGTAGGTGACACCTATATGATTTATAACAACTCCTAGATTACAATGAATACAATGAATTATCATGTCAATCTAAAGTTTGCACATCGTCAAGTTGAAGGTTGAAAAAGAATCTTGCGGTAAGTTATAGAACACTTCTACAAAAAAATATTCTTGAAATGACCTTGAAACATCTAAAAAATAAATTAGCTTTGTGACAAACCATGATCATAAAGAAAAAAATCAGAAATACATTTAGAACACAATAACCTTTGTGTACCACATCTGGATTTCTATACAAAGAATTTGGCGACTTATGGATTAATAAGTGTTATAATCACATGAGGGCAAGAAAATTTGTTTATATGATCATCATCTGATCATGATGATCAAACTTCGAGAAAATAATTGACGAGTTTCACCTTCTCTGTTTCCTCTGTATATAATGGGTGATTTCAAGTTCGGTGTAGGTGTTGGTGTTGACAGTGTGAATTGGGCTGCTGATTCTAGCCCCAACATCGAATTCGGGTTTATAAAAATAACACCAATCACATTATTGATAGCTCAACACCTAGTGAAGTCAATCCCAGCACCAGATTCATTTCAAGTTCGGTGCTGTGGCTGGTGCTAGTTTTGCCCCGACATCAACACCAGTTTTCAACACCGAACTTGAAATCACCCAATGCCCTTTTACTTACATTACTATCAGGGTCATTATCAGAATTTGAACTCAAACTCCCCTACATATGTATGAACATTGATATTATTTGAGATATAGCGATATCAAGTTTGCATAATATTTACTCACCTGAACGAAGGAAAAATGTTCTCATGAATTTATCATGATCTGATGATACAAGCATCAAACTCTACACATAACATACTCATTTTATAATCCATTCAGGACAAGTCGACATTTTCAAGCGTTCGTCAAAGGAACTTTTGGGTGAGTATTACTGAAAATCTACAGTTCTACAGAAATAAAAAAACAAAAACAAAAAACAACTGGTTAGACGAATTCAGATAATACTTCTTTTATTCCGCGTATGATTAGAATCAACCTAAGTTTGTAAAAAGTGACAGTGATGATGATGACGATAATAATGATGAAAAAGATTGTTAGCTGGAATGAAATGTAGTGTATGCAAGCACATGGAAACATGTGCTTACATTTTTCATGTGCATGCATTTTACCCTTTACCATGAATTCAGACTAGCAGTGCCCAGGGCAATCCATCATGAATTATTAATAAAGCATTCATGTGCCTTGGAGCAAGAGACCAGAAGCCTGGTCAGCAGAGCTCTGAAAATGTGGTATCCATGTCCACTGTTCAGGGTCATTGTAAGCACACACTCACATACACATAATTGGTTCCTGTGTAAAGTTCAAGTTTTGTACAGAGGGTTAAAATTTGACCAAAATCTGGAACTTGATCATGGATTTAACGAAACTTATTTATGCTTTCATATTCAAATCACCTCCAACTAAATTGTACACTATTCAGCTATTACTCATATCAATGACAGTGTTATCTGATATATAGTTTTCGAACTATTAAGGATCAAAAGTGGGAAATGTTTTTTGTAACACCTAGTATATATATATATATATATATATATATATATATATATATATATATATATATATATATATATATATATATAATTGTGAGAAATGAAAATAAGAGAATAATGGTTGCGTAGCTAAAATCAAAGTTCCCCAGAGCTGTCCTCCCTTTTTGAAATTTTTGCAAAGGTTGAAAAAATGTCTCCGCCGGGAATCGAACCCGGGTCGGTGGCTTAGAACGCCAGTGCCTTAACCACTAGACCACGGAGACGGTCCAGTGATTTCGGCGACACCAGATTCAATTGACCGACAGATTGACAAATCTTCAACCTTATTAATTAATTCCTTTGTCGGGGGCAGGTGAGTTTTGAACAAAGACAAGCCGCATGCCTCAGCTGGATCCAAGCGATACATGACACATTAGAATAATATCATTATAAACAACTGTAAGGAAATAACATATACAACAGCTTTGGCAACTCTCGTGGAAATGATTATAATTGTGAGAAATGAAAATAAGAGAACTAACCTGCCCCCGACAAAGGAATTAATTAATAAGGTAGGTTGAAGATTTGTCAATCTGTCGGTCAATTGAATCTGGAGTCGCCGAAATCACTGGCCCGTCTCCGTGGTCTAGTGGTTAAGGCATTGGCTTTCTAAGCCACCGACCCGGGTTCGATTCCAGGCGGAGATATTTTTTCAACCTTTGCAAAAATTTCGAAAAGGGAGGACAGCTCTGGGGAACTTTAATTTAAGCTACGCAACCATTATTCTCTTATTTTCATTTCTCACAATTATAATTATTTCCACGAGAGTTGCCAAAGCTGTTGTATATGTTATTTTCTTATACATAAACAATTTTAAGGAAATAACATATACAACAGCTTTGGCAACTCTCGTGGAAAGAATTATAATTGTGAGAAATGAAATATATTTATAATTGTGAGAAATGATATATATATATATATATATATATATATATATATGTGTATTTGTATGTCTGTAGATGTATGTATGTAACAATTGTTATGATGTTGTGCGCTTTTTATAGTTGTGATAATATCCACTATACTCTATGATAGAGTAAAGTTTTTTCGGTAGGTAGTTGTGGGAGGGGTGATTATCTGCATGGATATGAAAAGAATGGAGTCAAATAGAACATCAAAATAGTAGGTTTAAATATGGAAAGGTTTTTGATCAAAAGCAACTGATTACAATTTGTTACAGTATATCGAGAGGAGATAAATTTCGTTATTCCCTGCCAACGCACATTTGACCCTTGTACGTTATGATGATGATTTGCGATGATGATGATGATGAAAAAAAAAAATAAAAAAATAATAATAATAATAACAATAATAATAATAATAATAGTAATGATAATAACAATAATTATAATAATAACAAAAAATGATAATACTAATAACGTCAATGATGATAAGGATAATGACAATGATAATAAGTAATAGCTAAATATTGACTAAAGATGATAATAGCCATGATAGTGATACTTTCTTTGTCAACTTTATTGCTACTGGCCTTACAACATTGGAAAAGTAAATTCTTAGAATCTCTCCACTGCAGATTCGCAATATGGTGTTGAAGATAACAACTAGGTTGCTTCTGCTAGCCTCCATTGTATGGCTATCTGAAGGATGCTGTCCGGAGTACTGGATGCAAGTCGGTGAGCAGTGCTATCGTTACTTTGGGGCGCCTCAGAAGTGGGACGCTGCCCAGGACATATGTGAACAGCTCGGAGGATCGTTGCCGAGCATCCACAGCTTTGAAGAGAGTGACATGATCTATCAGCTCTGGAAGGGTCTTGTCAGGCATTCAACCACAGGAGAGACTGTGAGTAGCTAACCGTCACCTGCCCCCCCCCCCCTCACTCTTCCTCTCTCACTATTAGGCTAAAGAACACGGACATAGCTCTGAACTTTTTATTTGAGCTGCGAAACGCCAAATGCTCGCTCAAATAGTTGAAGTTCAGCTGCGTTTCTATTCTCCCGCCCAGGGGCGGCGCTACAGGGGGGGCAGAGGGGGCAACCGCCCCCCCCCTATGATTTTTCAAGTAGTGAAAAAAGAAAAAAAAAGAAGAAAAAAGAAGAAAAGAAGGAAGAAAGGGGAAGAAAAGGGAAGAAAGAAGAAAGCGGAGTATTAAAAAGAGAGGATATAACTATATTACCCGTTATTTAATGGAGAAAAAATATGACGTCATCTTTAGGTCGTCTTGCCCCTCCTATCAAAATACCCTGGCGCCGCCCCTGCTCCCGCCCCATCACTTCTCACGCTTACAATCATGTGCGTATACAGTGCGTATAAAGAGGGGGTCCACTATTCATAAGGACCGCTATTCATCGAAAACCGCTATTCATTTAACACGCGTTATTAATAGTGGTCCTTATGAACGGAAGTCCTTATGAATAGCGAGGTAATTTGTCTATGGTTTGCTCACTATATAGAGGGATCGCTATTCATACAAAACCGCTATTTATTCAGTCATGCGTCATGGATAGCGGTCCTTATGAATAAGTGGTCCTTATGAATAGCAGTCCTTATGACTAGCGAGGTTATCCCAAAATGATAATTTCACAATATCTGCATGATTTTCTTTTCTCATGCAATTATCTGATTATGGATAAGGGTCTATTTTACTAATCGGATGACATAAGTACTGGCGATATTAAAAGCTTGAGGGTTAAAGATCAATTATCCGTCTAATTGTGACTTAACTGATAGCAGTCCATATCACTAATGCACGACCGTTAGTGATACAGTGATACGGTCATTCATAAAAACATGAATGATGGTATATGCTTTATGGGTAAAAATTCGAGAAATTGACTATGAACAAACCCCATTTAAAAGCCAAGAGTCGCACAGTCATTTGCTCTTTGGATGACATCACATAAGCGCAGCCAAACAGTATAATGCGCGTCTCAGTGTGCGCTTATCCTTGCCATATGAAACTACGTGCATTTCATCGCGTCTTAACTCTGAACTCGCGAGAGACGCGCATACGTGCACCATAGCCGTGCATTAATTATCACTTTTTGCCGTGCGTTATTATACAAATAATTCATGTGCATTAGTGAATATGCACTGCATGAATGTTAAGTCACAATGGGATAATGAACGAGACTTGTCGAGTTCATTATCCGTCTCATTGTGACTTAACTGCGTGCAGTGCATATCACTAATGCTCGAGCCACAAAACATGAATTATTTGTTTTATAAAACATGTCAGCAATATTGAATATAAAGTCCAAAAAATGGTTACAAACCCCATCAAAATGCAAAGAATCGCACAGTCAAGGAGGCCGCCATTTGCTTTCCTTTATGACATCACATTAAGCACAGTCAAAAAGTATAATGCGCGTGTCAGTGTGCGCATCAAAGTCCTTGCCAAGGCATTCCTATATTAAACGCTTGAGGGTTAAAGATCAATCATCCGTCTAATTGTGACTTAACTGATAGCAGTCCATATCATTAATGCACGACCTATTGTGACAGTGATTAGGTCATTCATAAAAAAAACATGAATGACCGTTTATGCTTTATGGGTAAAAATTCGAGAAATTGACTATAACACAATAAAAACTATTTTCGAAAAATCAACTCAAGGCAATTTCAAAAGCCCTGTCTATCACCTTTGGAAATGTGCGAACATTACAATGGCGTATTACGTAATCTGAACCTGATTTCTATGGGCAGTACAATAGGCCTTGAAATTGCCCTTGAGTTAATTTTTCGAAAGTAGTTTTTATCGTGTTCTATGTGCATTAGTAAATAGCACTGCACCAATGTTAAGTCACAATGGGATAATGAACGAGACTTGTCGAGTTCATTATCCGTCTCATTGTGACTTAACTGAGTGCAGTGCATATCACTAATGCTCGAGCCACAAAACATGAATTATTTGTTTTATAAAACATGTCAACAATATTGAATATAAATTTCAAAAAGTGGTTACAAACCCCATCAAAATGCAAAGAATCGCACAGTCAAGGAGGCCGCCATTTGCTTTCCTTTATGACATCACATTAAGCGCAGTCAAAAAGTATAATGTGCGTGTGTCAGTGTGTACATCAAAGTCCTTGCCATGGCATTCCTATATTAAACGCTTGAGGGTTAAAGATCATTTATCCGTCTAATTGTGACTTAAATGTTAGCAGTCCATATCACTAATGCACGACCTATAGTGATACAGTGATACGGTCATTCATAAAAAACATGAATGACCGTATATGCTTTATGGGTAAAAATTCGAGAAATTGACTATGTGCATTAGCATGATTAGTGAATAGCACTGCATTATTGTTAAGTCACAATGGGATAATGATTGAGACTTATCGAGCCTTGATTATCCGTCGCATTGTGACTTAACTCAGTGCAGTGCATATCACTAATGCGCGAGCCACAACACAAGAATTATTTGTTTTATCAAACGGGTCAACAATATGAACATAAAGTCAAAAAATTGGTTACAAACCCAATCAAAACGCAGAATCGCACAGTCAATTTCAAGGAGGCTGCCTTTTGCTTTCCTTGATGACATCACATTAAGCGCAGCCAAAAAGTATAATACGCGTCTCAGTGTGCGCATTAAAGTCCTTGCCATGGCCTTCCTATATGAATTACGCGCATTTCATCGCGTCTTAAGTTTGTACGCGTCAGAGGTACGCATACGCGTATCTCAGCCGTGCATGATCACTTTTTGCCGTGGGTTATCACCTTTTGGTGGGAACTTTTTTTGCAGTCATGACGTTAGGGAAGAAAAATGCACGGTCACGTGGTGTAATATGACCAATGAGAATGCCTACTTCCGAGAACCCGTTTTATAACACGTTTTGATGGGAATTTCTTTGTACGGTCATTACGGTAGGAAAGAAAACTGGAAGGTATATAAACCCTTGTCAGAGGCGGCGGAACGTCTCGGATAATGGAAGTGGGGGGGGGGGGGGAACCTTTTGTCCGCGAAACAAAAGGTGCACCCCCACTTTCATTGTCCGAGCCCGACGTTCCGCCCCCTCTGAGCCATGTATTCCACTAAAGGTCATTCAATATCACCTAATCATTTCCCCTTACACAGGCCTATTGGATTGGTCTACATGATCAGGTACAGGAGTCGTCGTGGACCTGGACAGACGGGACAGATTATAACTATTCCATTTGGGATTCTGGGGAACCTAACAACTCCGGAAACGAAGATTGTGCATATGTTCGTAACCAAGGTGGTAATGACTATGATAGGCAGAAATGGAATGACTTAGATTGCGAAGACACCATGGCCTTCTTTTGCCGCAAATCAGTATAATTTCCAAATGAAAAACAACAAGAGAGCAGTCTCAAAATAGATAAAGAAAAGCGCCTGATTATTCAAAATATCGTAATATAATTTAGATTTTGACACCAGTCCATCTTTAGGGTAAATTACAGCAGACTTTTACCTCTATATACAACAGGTTTAAAACTGATCTGGTTGCATAACGAATGATATATAAAGCGATGTGTCAAGAAATTTAGTAGCCAGGAGATTAACGAACATAGGTTTCCTGATACTGTGCTTAAACTGGAAGATTTCATAGGTCCAAACCTAACTGCCTAAGCTAACATGTATTCTGTTTATTGTAGGTCAGAAATCGTGGGGGCGGTGTCAAGAATATTGATTCATTGGGTTTGATGACCAATAATAACTTAAAACCGGGAAAATTTTCCAACCTTGGGGTTTTCTCTTCCCTCAAGTGCCATAAATATTAGATTTCTGCAATATGTGAAAGAAACATTAATGAATAGCCAATTTTCACTTTCTTCTCATCATATCAAATTAGAAGAAGACCCCCACAACACACCGTTATGTATTTAGAAAACCACTAAAAAAAAACAAAAAAACCCATCCCTCAATTGTAATTTTGAATCAGACATTGGTTATAATTTAATGATGTTGATATACCAGGAATGTATACCACATTTTCCTTTCAGGATTCAATATTTCTCCCTAATTTGCTTGGACTATCTGGATTTCACCACCTGCCAGCTAATCTAACATTTTAAACAAGATTCCTCCATTAAGAATACCCAATTTTATTTGGCATTTCAAGGAGTTTCGATGAACTGTTTTTCGAATAACATTGGCATCATCTCGCAATGCATAAACCACTCATATCTAACTCTCATTACAACATGTTAATATAGGGGGCGCACTTCATTCTAGCCTACTATTTTTTAGCCTTGATATCACAAGGTCTAATAACAAGGTAATTTACTTGGTCCCATCGTTGAAATACACTGAAACCTGTATAAAAGACCGCTCAAGGGAGACAAGAAAAGCAGCCTTTACGAGCAGGTGGTTTTTATGTACAGGTTCCTTTAACACACGTTTCAATGAGAAACAATTATCAAGGGGAAACGAAAATTGTGGTCTTTATAGACAGATGGTCAGTAAAGCAGGTTTGTAAGACAATCATGATTTCACAGAATTTGTTACAACACGGTTCCAATGTACTTTTATATTGAGGATCTTGCGTACCAATCAAAATGCACCCTTACCATGCTTTTATTTTGGATATCGAATATGATCGCTGATCTTCCCAAAATACTACACATGCTTCGGCAACGGTTGCCCCGCGGTCAATCCAGAATACTTCACTGCTTACTTCAATCAGGGATATATGCTATAGCTAATCCTGACCCTAAGACCAAAACTAATATAAAACCCTACATTAATCCACCAATTATCTGTGTAATATGTAGTTATTTACTCTTGCAATGTCTTGCGTACATATCTCAAACTTAAAGCGATCCGTATTCAGTAATGTATTCAAGCTTATGAATTCGGGCTAGATCAAGAAAATAAAATCAAAATTGCAAAGAGGAAGGCAGCGCTTTGACTATCTTGATTGAGTTGTGTAATTTCAGAGACGTCACACATCATTGGTTTCTCCATCCATAGACAGAGAGAGAGAGAGAGAGAGAGAGAGAGAGAGACATAGGAGTGTGTGTGAGAGAGAGAGAGAGAGAGAAAGAGAGAGAGAGAGAGTCATAGGAGAGAGAGAGAGTGTGTGTGAGAGAGAGAGAGAGAGAGAGGGAGAGATAGAGACGTAGGAGAGAGAGAGAGAGAGAGAGGGGAGTGGGTGAGAAAGGAGGGAGATAGTGGGAGAGGTAGAGAGTAAAAAAATGGTTGGAGAGAAAGAGGGATATAGACAGAGAAAAAAAAAGAAAATGAGAGACAGAGAAGAAAAAGGAGTGACAGAGAGAGATAGAGAGAGAGAGAGAGAGAGAGAGCGCGCGCGAGATCGGGAGAGAGAGAAAGATACTTTTTTTTAAAGAATATAATATGGGAGATAGAAATATGAAGAAAAAAAGAAAGGTATGAGAAGAATAAGGAGAGGGAGAGAGAGAGAGAGAGAAAGAGGGAGTGAGAGATTAGGAACAAATGGGGGTGGGGGTGGGGAGTGAGATAGGGGAAGTGTGTGTGTGTGTGTTTGGGGGAGAAAGGTAAGAGAAAGGGAGAGAGGAAGGGAGGAGGTGGGGTATGAGTTAGATATATTTTAAAACATGTCCTGCATTAGAACTGTGAATGGACATGATGAAGTCTTGTGACTGGCTAGGAAGAAATTAATTGCAACATGTTCAGGGTTTGATTTTAAGAGATAAGAAATGAATTTATGTTTCTTAATGTGTGGAGTCCCCTAAATATAACAGAACTACTTTTCATGGGGTATTTACCTATCGCTGAATGCAGTTCAAAATGTCATTATTTAGCTGATGACATCGTAAACATTGACAACTCTACCAGTATCTGTCTAATAGGATAAAAGGCATATAAATAAACATTATTGTGGTTCAATGTCCGTATAAAAGCATAATTGTATGAATGCAATCTCCTCTACATAAAATGAAAAATCAGATGAAAATTAACGTAAAAATTATTTTAATTGGGCTTACTTTTACATGACAGCAAGGAACAATATACGGTTCCATGACATTTGCTCCTGCGACAATTGCTCCGGTCTAACTTTTCCATGTTAATCCTAAACCTAAACCTAACCCTAACCCTAACCCTAGTCCTAATCCTTATCTTCACATTGTCCTGAACAACCCCCCCCCCCAAAAAAAAAAACAAAACAACAACAACAACAAAAACAACAACAACAACAACAACAACAAAAACAACCACAAAAACAAACACAAAAACAAACAAAAACAAAAACAAAAAAACAAAAAAAAAACAAAAACGAAACAAAAACAAAAACAAATCATGACCTTGACCTTTCGAGATATGTCGCAGGAGCAAATGTCGTGTCACCCAATATACAAATGCGCCGGGGGGGGGGGGTAGTCTAAGAATACACTAAGTTAATTCAAGAACAAAATTTCTTGCATATAAGACATCGATAGACCATTTGCCTTCCTACTGTAAAATGTCTTTCAGATTAAAGGGGTATAATTATTATAGTCCCTTGAATTACTTGTAGTTGTGCACTTTTAGAAAGAGGAAGGGAGAGAGAGGATGAGAGAGAGAAAGCAAGAGAGAAAGAGAGAGAGAGAAAGAGAGAGAGAGAGAGAGAGAGAGAGAGAGGACTTTATAAGTGAGTCATAGAACTGCATGAAATCATATGGTACTTATTGAGAACGAATAAGTTAATAGGAACGTGTCAGTGCTCGACATTAAACGATAAGAAAGTAAATGCTTAATGTTAAATTTCAATAGTTATTTTTTTTGGAGTCACCTGAATAAAGAAGAATGATTTCTCACTGAGCGTCTGAGCTATCGCTGAAGTATTGATGGACCATTTGCTTTATTCTAAATTGCCGTTGAGATAAAAAGTCAGTTAAGCTACTGGGCCAATCTGGCGTACTGGGGGGGGGGGGGGGGGGGAGGGGGAGGTGTGGTTGAGGGGCTGCAGCCCGTAAAGGTCCCAGGCCCAATAGTCCCATGCTCGAAACCCCCCAAACAAGATGAAAGTAATTATTTCAAATTACCTTCCGAATATATGAGAAAATTGTAAAAAGTAGTTGTTGTTTTTTTGCTCCTCGCTTTGCCCGCTTGCAATTAAATTGTGCCCAGTATGCCTATCCTCAGCCCCCTCAAAATTTTTGTATCATTACGCCACTGCTGAGCCCTGTTTCATAAAACTCGATCTCAGTAACAAGTTACAACAGTTGACATGGTTGATATAATCTACTGAAACCGCTGCATTTGATTGGCTGTAAGCAACTTTGTTATAGAAGTTTGGCAGTTGTTATTGGTCACGAGTTTCATGAAACAGTACCAAGATTTTTGTTCACTTTTAGAAGAGAAATAGAGAGAGAGAGAGAGAGAGAGAGAGAGAGAAAGAGGACTTTGTAACTGAGTCATAGAACTGAATAAAATCATATGGTAATTAGATAGGAATAAGTTTATAGGAACGTGTTAGTGCTCGACATTAAACGACAAGAAATTAAATGCTTCAATATATATTAAAATTTTAATACTTATTTTTTGGAGTCACCTGAATAAAGAAGAATTATTTCTCACGGGGCGTCTAATATACAGCGGACTGTAGCTCAAAACGTCATTATTTTGCTGACATCTGACGTATCGACATCTCTATCAGTGTCTGCCTGAAATTTTCTTGTAAGTAATTGATTCTTAATCATTAGTAGCTCTAACCATTGTGCTAGTTCAATACAAACCGGGTTATGGGTTTGTAAAAGCTTGTATTTTTGTGCTCCTATACCAGACTACACTAATATTTACGGCAATCCAGAACAATAAAGAAGATTTATCGAAAATGATTTGGGAACACTGCTGGCCCTCCAAAAGGCTATCTCATTGAGTGAAGGGTGAGGGGGGGGGGGGAGGAGAGAGACATGAGAAAAAAAAATAATGAGTGAGGAGCCGCCGACAAAATTATCGGGAATATCATTTCAGGAATTCTGTCGGCTCTACCAAATCCAGGAAAGGAGTAGGGAGGGGAGCCGTGGGATTCTTCAAAATGAATACAACACTTAACCCCCTTAAGCTCCTCTTCATGTTTTTCCCCTCGTGCTGGACACATTTGTCCAATAACGATAATGATAATGTATGCGCATATAAAATTTACCAACAACGGTGACGTTAAAAATGGCAGGGCAGAGAGAAAGAGAAAGAAAGAGAGAGAGAGAGAGAGAGAGAGGGGGGGGGGGGGCTATAATCGAGTGTATTTTATCGATAGGAATTTTTAGGATATATAGCAATTGACGCGAATAGCATATTACAAAATATACAGTACGTATGAAAAAGTACACACTTAGAAAAATATTCTCCTTAATCTAATTTCACATTACCGAGACGATTTTCTTTATACAAGTATGGGTGGGGGTCAAATCAATTATAATAAAGAAGAGAGCACATGCACTTGATGCCTGATAGGCAAGACTGGGGCATTTTTGTGCAAATAATTTTTTTAACGAGTTTTACATAAGTAGCCAGTACTCACTCAAGCGTGAAATGTTGTCTATAGTCATAGTGTCAACCGATGAAACAGACCCTCACCCGTAATTGTATAAGAAGAAACCATATTGATATCGTAAAATTATGATTGTGGAGAACATTTTCAAAGTGTGTCCTTTTTTTGATACGCACTGTATATAGTGCGTATCAAAAAACATAAGTTATGGACTAAGGTGATAGTTGCAATACTCAAAGTCTGTTGCTGTTTTCCATCCGTTGAAGAGTAAATAGGCTGAACCCGGGTCACACGAGGCGTTATTTCGATTGCGTCATTTATACTTGCGCTAATCGAGTCTGTGGAGAAAATTAAGCCGTCAGTGACTTGTACGGTCTTTTGCGCGTCATGAAAGAGTGATATCGTTCGAAAATGTGATTGCAATATGAACATTGCAAACAATACTTTTAATAATTGGCTTACGGGTTAATTACCTGCTCAGGATCGATTAGCGCAGGTAATGGCGCAATGAAAATTACGCCTCTTGTGAGCAGGGCTTAATGCACTTAATGCATGCGTCAATCAAGCCTACGAAGATAATTAATTTTGTGCAGAGCCTGTAAGGCTTTTTTGCATTCATTCTAGTACGATATCACTTTTACATGGAGAGTCAAAAGCCACGCTAATCGTTGACGCAATCCTTCGTCTGCAAAATGGCGCTTCGTGTAAAAAGGGCTCTCTCTCTCTCTCTTTCTCTCCCCACTGCAGGTTCTCAACATGGCGCTAAAGATCACTATCAGTCTGTTTCTACTAGCCTCTAGTGTATGGCTGTCTGAGGGATGCTGCCCTGACTACTGGATGAAAGTAGGCGACGCGTGCTACCGTTTTTTCGGTACGCGCAAGAATTGGCACACTGCGCGTGACACATGTGTCCGGTTTGGAGGATCTCTTGTGAGTATCCACAGCTTGACGGAGAGTGAAGCGATCTATAGTGCCTATAAGACTCTCGTCGATCAGCCAACTAAAGGAGACAATGTGAGTAGACAACCTTGACTTTCGTAGTACAACTACAGGTTGGCATAGGGGAAAGAAGTCTGGTATCTACATGTACAATATGATATAAAAGGGGATTAAAAAAATGCGTATATTGGTATACCCCAATTTGGTAGCTTCTGATTTAAAATTTATAACCTCTATAGGCTTGAAATCTATTTTAAAGTAACGAGCAACTTATCTTCTGTCCAATGATACCTCGTTAATAACCGTGCTGTAACGGATGACTGAGCAGCAGGCTATTCTGAAAGTGTTGTCAAAATCAACTTTTACCAAGTTCAGGCTGAACAAAGAATGTGGGTCAAAACCAATTAACCATTTTGTTATTTCATTTTGAAAAACAATTGCTTAGTTATTTCAACTGATGTTGTGCATTTGAATACAGGTGTTAATGTCAAGTCAAACCCAAGAAAAGGCGTATTACCAGCAAATCTTATGGTATTTTCGTTGCCATAATAACACAATCTCGGTTTCATCCACGTTATTTAAGGAATGCCTTTTTATTGTGTCATTCAAAATGGATAAAGTTTATTTGGAAAGTTGTCTTTTATTACGAAGGTCTTCTATCAATTACTTTGGTAATTCTCAACACATGAATGATTCCTTGTATTTCTCCGTTCTTAAAGTCAGTAAACCTTTGAGTTCATGCGATATTCAAGAGAAACACCTTATGCACGTTATGCAGGTGAAATGGTACAATGCAGCACTGAGTTTTCACTTATCATGAGACAAGAAGTTAGAAGGCTGTTAAAATAAATTGAAATTACCATTTGGATCGAAACAAGGTCATGTAAAAGCTTAAACACAGTGGATAGCTTTCTTAAACAACACTGGGCAAATATACCTTGGATATTGATTATACTGATATTATGCTCAACCAAGGATTTAGGACAATTTACTCAAAAGGCAACCAAAGGAATGAATATTTATGGATGTTGAGCTACTTACCAGAATGTAATTAGTGCAGGGGCGGCGCCAGGGTATTTAAATAGGGGGGGGGGGGGGCAAAATGATGCGTATTGCAACGTCGCACGTCGAGGGTCTTGAAATAACAAATAGGACTATAACAGTTATGTCATAATTGCATGGCCTAGCCTTCTCTTCTCCATTTCCCCTTCTCTTTCTCCTTTCCCCCCTTCTTCCTCTTTTTTTTTTTTTGCTCGCTTGAAAAATGATAGGGGGGGGGGGGGGCCGCCCCCCTGCCCCCCCCCCCGTAGCGCCGCCCCTGAATTAGTGTAAATCCAAAGTGGCCGCGATGAGGTAATTATTTTGCAAAGATTATCTAATTTTTAGATGCGCACGCATGTTTTGAAAACCAGTTCCAAATTCTTTTGAAATTAGCTGATTGCTGATTTTTTAAAAATTCATTCGACATTGTTTACTTCTTACTATAGGTTATCCCGCCCAATTTCCTATATTTGCTACTCAAATGCATTCAAATTCACGCATTATTGTCACTATGATCGACATCGGTATTTCGAATTTAAAGTGATGTCAATGATGTCAGACAAAGTTTGGCGCTTATTATGTTAGATGGGTTGAAATCGACTGGCGACTTTCGGGCCCGGGAGGGGGGGGGGGGGGGGCTCTGGGGGCTTAATCCGGCGGCTTTGTTCGAGCTGACAAGCTTTTTGTGAATGACATGGATGGTCTAAGTAACTTTAAGGGGTCAAATCTCATATGTAAAATGGTGTGACTATTTTGGGACAGGCTCCTGGCCTATTAATGGGCATCGACTTAAAAATTCTTCTTCGACCACGCAGGCCTACTGGATAGGTCTACATGACACGTACTCTGAAGGTACGTTCCAGTGGACAGACGGCACTAGTGTTGACTTCGACCATTGGCAGCCTGGCGAACCGAACAACTATTGGGACGAGGACTGCGTGTCTCCTTGCAACCACGGTAGCAATGATTATGAGCGGCAGAAGTGGAATGACTACGATTGTGGAGAATACAAGCCCTTCTTCTGCCGCAAACCTCTCTCCTAAGTCAGTTAGGCCTACATAGGCCCTCAAAGGTCAAATATTTGATTCTTACTATGATTATGTGAAAGCATAATAACAATAATGAAATATAACAAAAGGACTTTGATGTCAAATAACCCCCCCCCCCCACCATGCCCACAATCGAAATATACAACTAAGATTTTGAATAAACGAGATAATAATTGCTTTAATCCCGACTGTTAAACTCTTTTTAAGGACTGTTCACCACGTTTCAATTACATAATTGGAATGTAATGGCTTGTACTAAACAGTCGGGTCGCGGCGTGGCGTGGCGCGGCTCGCTGGGTAGACATTTTCGAACATTTTCTAGTAATTTTATTTATGGTATCTGTTTATTGAGCAGCAAAAAAAAAAAGGAAAAAAAAAAAGGAGAAAAGGGGTGTAGTAGTGGTATTTCGTTTTTTATCCTCCTGTAATATTTTTTTTTCCAGCTTTCCTGTCATTATGTTATTCTTTGATTCCTTTTATCATCTCGCCTTCCCTTTTTTCTTGATGTTACTCTTTATAATTATTCTTTTTATCCTATTTTTTTTTGTTTCATCTTCATTTTGTGCAGAGCACAAGGTACAGGGTTCGAATCCCACCACGGTACCAATGTCTTTTGGCAAGACACTAATCTACATTTGCCACTTTCCACCAAGGTGTAAATATGTACCTGATATGCTTGATAGCCAGTGGCGCAAATCCATTTTGAAATTCGGGGGGTGGGGGTCACAACATGATTTAACTTTTGTACCTGTCCGAAATGTCTGAAATTTTTTTCTGACAACCCCCCCCCCCAAAATAAAAAAAATTAAAAAAAGGTTATCACATTTTTTGGGTCTAGTTTTCCTCCAAAATTCTCTGACAAGCAACAACAAAAAAAAAGGTTATCACATTATTGGGGTCTAGTTTTCCTCCAAAATTCTCTGACAAGCAAAAAAAAAAAAAAAAAAAAGGTTATTCAAAAAGGTGGAGGGAGGGGGGGGGGGGAACATTCGCCTATCTTCAAAAAGACATGTCCCCCTGTCCCCCCCCTGGATTTGCGCCAATGTTGATAGCTACTTTGGCGGTTCGGCTATAACTGGGATATGAGCGCATATTTAAGTGGCCATTATTATTATCATCTTCTCTTCCACCTTTCCGCATGTTTATATCCTTTTATCATTTTTCTCTCTATCTCTCGTTTTGTTATTCCTTACTTTCATCCTTCTATGAATTATCTTTCCATCCTTCTTTTCGTTTCGATATTCTTTGTGTACTTTTATCATTTTCCCCCACTTTAATCTTTATTCTTCTCTATCATTTCTCTCTCTATCCTTCGTTATGTTATACCTTTTTCATCCTATTATTTATCTCTCTATCTTTCATGATATTTTTTTAAAAAGATAATTTTCTGCCTTCCATCTTTACTTCCTTTCCTCAAGCCATTCTTTTTTTTTTTATCCTATCATTCTTTCTTTTCATCTTTTTCGTTATGTTATTATTTTATTCATATTATCATCTTCTCTTCTATATCTTTCCTTATATTACTCTTAATATATTATCCTTCTATCATTCATGTCTCTATCTTTCTTTATGTTATTCTTTGTTTTTCTCCACTCATTTATTCTCTCCAATTTTCCTTTTGTTGTATTCTTTGTTTCCTTTCATCTTCTCTTCGGTCTTTCCTACCCTTATATCCTCTCTCTCTCGTTCACGGTTTTTTTTCTTCTTCTTTGCTTTATCCTTCTACTGTTTTCTTTCTTCCCTTGTTTTTCGTAGCCTAAAAACGGGAAAATGATACTGAGATGGACACTTTTTCAATTTGTCCCTTTGAAGACACCATACAATTCATTGTACGAAAACTCCTACCCAGCGAGCCACGCCGCGCCACGCCGCGACCCGATTGTTCAGTACAAGCCAATGTTATTACCTGTATATGTCCCTACCATTTAAGTGAAATGGAAAAAATATAAATGGCACCACCTAATTCCTTATTATTGGCATTTCTAGGAGCTTTCATAAAAAATAATACTCTCCTAATAGCAATGGAATCTCGTGTGGAAAAACGGGGTGATTTTGCAGGTCTTAATTCTTCGTATTCTATCATAGTTCATGTTACTTGTCCATCATATTTCATTCCTGAATATAACACGGTTTCTTCTATAATTTCCTTACTATTCCAAAGGCAGTCAGTAGCGTTGCTAGACTATTATGAATAGGGGGGGGGGGGGGCAATTCCTCACAGTTTAGCAGAAAATTCCTCAAAAAGCAATAACGAAATGTCCTCAGATATGTTAGATTCAAATTTTGTAATATGGCTGCAAAACTTCAATTTTGCAGAGAGCAAAAAGAAAGAAAAAATAAATAAATAAAAAAGGGTACCCTCCCACTCTCCTTTTAGTGACGTCACTGGTCCCGAAGAGTTCATTGTAATGAGATTCTATGGGAATTTTATATCAGTTTTCTTTATATCAAAGCACCCTGGCATTAAAAAAATATTGCCAATAATGGCAGATTTCCTTATCAATACACTATATACACCCCAAGAATATTCAGGGTCTGAGAAATGTTAACAGATGGCCTGCCTGAAAAATTATGAGAATACCCTTTAGTCGTGAATTTCAAATAAGCTTGCCTATATATTTCGATGTGAACATAATCTATTGCAGTCAGTAGTCACAAGTAAAATCAAGCCCATGAATGTAAAACAGAAATATAGAATAAAATAAGTGCGTTGCTAAGATGAAGAAAGCAATAAAGGATAACTATGAACACAATTAAGTTTTTACATTTTTTGGGGGATATATATGTATAGGAAACTCCTAGCTCCCTTGACTGTTTATGTTACTTGTGAGAAAGAGAGAGATAGAGAGAAAGAGAGGGGGATCAGAGGGAGAAAATGAGACGTACAGTGGGGCGGCATACAAACAGAGAGAGAGAGAGAGAGAGAGAGAGAGAGAGAGAGTGCGCGAGAGAGGGAGAGAGAGAGATGCGGAAAGAGAAAACTTTTTTTCAAAGAAATAATATTGGAGACAGAAATATAAAAAAGAGATATGGAAAAGAATACGGAGGGAGAGAGAGAGATAGAGAGATGGTAGAGAGGAACTGAAGGACATGGGGGGGGGGGGGGGGAGCGGAATAAAATTTGGTTATACAACATTCATAGATCATTAACTTTCTCTATAAGCCTGATAGACCATTTGCCTTCTTTTAAAATGCCGTTCAGATAAAAGAGCATTTTGAATTACTGGTTTTCGTGCACTTTTAGAAATAGGGAGAGAGAAATAGAGTTATGGGGGGGGGGGGGTGAGTCAGACATATTTTAAGACATGTCCTGCTCTAGAACTATGTATGCCGTGTACATGATGAAGTATTATGTTGACTGGAAAGGAAAAACTACTGTCAGGCTTGATTTTAATTGATAAGAAAGTAAAGGGATGTTCAAAATATCATAGTGTGATGTAATGTGGAGTCACCTGAATAAAGCAGAACGATTTCTCACTGGGCGTTTACCTATCGGCGCTGAAAATCGCTTAACCCTTTCGAGACCATAGTTTGTAGTTTAGCTCAATAACTTTGTATTCAGAGCAACAACAACAACAACAACAACAACAAAAATAATAGATGCAGAAGTAGAAAGAGCAAAAATTTCTGCACAAACTACAGTCCTTTTTATAGCCATATTGCGTTTGATGCCAGGAATTTTAAAAACAAGAATAAGCTTTAAAATCCTTAAATTGGCAACTCATTGAGATATTACAATCATTGTTTTTTTATATTAAAAATTGGCAATTATTTCAACTTTTTGACGAAATTTGTAACCATGCTCATGTACATGTATATTGTTTTCAAAGACATTACACCTTATTAGAACCATAAATATATATATATATATATATATCAGGCTTTCAAGCACACCCAAGGAAGAAAGTGGGAGAAAACTAGGTTCAAAATTTCAGAAAAAGTATTGAAAAAAGTAGGATTCAGGTGAGAGAAAGTAGGATAAAAGTAGGTAATTTGCATGTCTTCAGGATTGGTTCTTTTTTCCATGTCAATTAATACATGTACTTGACTACCCACTGTTCTGACTAGATCTCACAATTTGTATTTCCTGTATAGATTATACCTATTTCATGGACAAGCTCAAAGGGATACTTTAAATAGCTTTGAGAAAACAAGCTAGATGGAATGACTACACTGCCAGGTTCTTCTTCTCTGGGATACAAGGGAGTAATATTCCGATGGGTACAAGTGCACTTCCATCTTGTAGTGGTAAATCCCAAAGAGCAGGTAGTCTAAGACCCTAAAATAGAGTCCGAGGCTGGGTCCTAAACTGGACAAATCTGGCCCTTAATTTTGCCCCCCCCCCCCTTTATACTTCAGTATGAATTCAGGGGTTGGCTTTACATAGGCAAGAAAAGATAGAAAATAAGAGAAGAAAAACAAAACATACACAATGAAAAATAAAAAGAAAAGACAATAGAAAAATTTTATAAACGTGAAATACAGAAGAAGGATAGAAAGAGATTGTTAAGAATGGGGGGGGGGGGGGGGGGGGGAGAGAACTACAAAATGAAAAATGATAAAAATAACAAATATATAAGAATTACAGTCAGACAACAATAGAAAATAAAAATAAAATACAAAGAAATACACAGAAAATACATATAGATGAAAAGAAAGAGAAATACATAGGGGAAAAGAACTACATAAAGAAAGACAGAAATGAAAATCAAACAAATAGGTAATGAATTACCTATTCAGTCAGAAGAATATTGAAAAATTAAAACAAAATACAAATACATACTAAAAATAAAGAAACATATAAACGAAAAGGAGAAAAATACATCAGGACGAATAGAATGAGAACATTAAAATGATGGGAAATAAAAAACTAAATAAAGAAAGATAGAAAAAGAGAGAAGAAAAAGACACAGAAATACATAAGGAAGTACAAAAAGGAGGAAGAATACATAAGGAAAGCTAGAAAACTTGAGAGTGAAAAACACAAAAATACATAAGTCTGGAAAGAGAATTGAATTAAAGAAAAACAAGAGCAAGGATAGAGAAAAAAAAAGGAAAGAAGATAAAACAAAGAAATACCGAAGAAAAAATAGAGAATATCAGAGAAAAACACATGCAGAGATAGAAATTTTAGAAAAAATAATGGATAACAAGAAATGCATCTAGGGGACTATTGAAAGAGAAGAGGAAAGAAAAAAAAAAATAACTATGTAAGGAAATATAAAAAGAGAAACAGATAGAAAAGCAGAAAAAAAAAGAAATGCATAGGATTAGAAAGGGAATTAAGATTAAATGACACGGAAACAAAGTAATAAATCAGGAACATTTGAAAACAAGAGAAGGAAAAACAAAGAAATACCGATAGATAAAAAAAAGAATACATGAAGATAGAAAGAAAAACACAGTAACGTATAATATAGAATGAGAAGATAACATAAACAGGAAAACAAAATACATAAGGTAAAGGAGGGATAGAAATGGAAAATAAGGAAAGGGAAAACAAAGAAATACATAGGGGAAGATATACAAAGAAAGAAGAAAAAACAAAAAATGCATAAAAAACAATAGAAAACAAGACAAGTGAAAACTGATGGAGACATAAGGAATAGAAATACAAAGAAATAGATAATGAAATAGAGGAAGGGAATGAGATTAAAACTGAAAAATAAGAAAGGATTAAAAGAGAAGATGAGGGTAAAACTAAAACATAGAAATACATAAAGAAGTTTGCACGCAGTTGGTTTTGGGGAGGGGGAGGGGGGAGGGCCGGCCTCAGACTTGTTGCCAATTAACACTTTATGGGCCAAGGCTCATTTGGTCAGCGTAACAGGGATCTCATTGGTAGTATTCACATCACTTATGTAGACTTAATATGCATACTGCTTGTTAGGACCTACAATAACTGAGCTAAAATGAGATTCTCGTGCATGATAGCTTTGCATTGGGGGAAAAAAGTAGGAGAAAATGAAAAAAGAGGGCAGGTGAGTTTTGAACAAAGACAAGCCGCATGCCTCAGCTGGATCCAAGCGAATGCTTTGAGATACATGTATACATTAGAATAATAATCATTATAAACAATTGTAAGTTCAAAACTCACCTGCCCCCGACAAAAGAATTAATTAATAAGGTTGAAGATTTGTTAATCTGTCGGTCAATTGAATCTGGTGTCGCCGAAATCACTGGCCCGTCTCCGTGGTCTAGTGGTTAAGGCAGTGGCGTTCTAAGCCAACGACCCGGGTTCGATTCCCGGCGGAGACATTTTTTCAACCTTTGCAAAAATTCAAAAAGGGAGGACAGCTCTGGGGAACTTTGATTTAAGCTACGCAACCATTATTCTCTCATTTTCATTTCTCACAATTATAATTATTTCCTCGAGAGTTGCCGAAGCTGTTGTATATGTTATTTCCTTACAATTATATATATATATATATATATATATATATATATATATACATTTTTGCCAATTTTAAGAACAAAATGTAATCAATTTAGCCCTTAAATAATTCCTGTCCTGAAAAGTTTAAAATACAGTTCAGATAAAAAGATTATATTCCAGTCATTTGAATTACTGGTTTTCATGCACTTTTCGAAAGAGGGAGAGAGAGAGAGAGAGAGGGAAAGACGAGTTAATAAGGGAGCCAAAGAACTGCATTAAATCATATGATACTTGGGTAGGAATATGTTTATAGGAACGTGTCGGTGCTTGACTTTAAAAGATAAGAAATTAAATGCTTAATGTTAAAATTTTGATATTTTTTATGAGTCACCTGAATAAAGAAGAATGATTTCTCAGGGGGGAGTCTAATATGGCTTATCTCGAAATCGTGCGGCGCGGCGCGGCGGTGTGTGGAGCGTTCAATGCACCCTTTCGAGAAAAGCCCCCGATTATCTGGAAAGGGTGCGTTGAGAACGGAGTGGCGCGTTAACGCACTCTTTCGAGAAAAGCTGGGGGGGGGGGGGGCTCTTCTCGAAGGGGTACGTTAACTAGTCTTCCACATCAGTCGTTTATAATAGAATTTAAGGAATAGAAATTCATCCACCACTAAAATAAACTAGTCTTACACATCAATTGTTTTAAAATTGAAATAATCAAAATTGAAACAGACTGAAAATCAAATAAAACTAATTTTTACTTAGTCTTGCAGATCAGTCGTTTATAATGAATTAAAGTACTGAAAATATTAACGCAAAATATAAAATATTTTCAGTTTTCAATTTAATGACATTTATTTCCAACTTTTCAATATAAGTGTACAGAGTAATAAATGAACAAAATAATGTACATGTATTTCAACGAAATTATGACAAAATAAACATTAATGTGGTACAAACATGGTTTGAGGACACACCTCTTCAATAATAAAGCAAAAGCTTGGGGCGAGGGTGCCCTCGCCGCATAATACATTATAGTACATAACAAATATATATTAAGGAAATAACTACATACAAAACAAAGGAAAAGAAAGTGCATTATGAAATGTGTTTTTTCCCCCAAAGTGTACAAATGTCTTCAGTGGAAAGATACTTAACGGAATTTTGAAGGCTTGGGGGGGGGGGGGGGGGGAGCATGCGAACGATCTCTGCTTTAGTATAGCACTTAATAGTGAAACACAACATCAATTTGCTACTTACTGCGAAAGTATCCATCGATGTGATTCATGCGAGTTGTAGATTACGACCGGATTACGATGTTCGAAACAGATTATGAACTATGTATAGGCTTGTCCATCTACAGGGCGTGATGGAATGAGCAATACTAATTATGTGTTCTAAAGTAGAAGATCGTGTTCATGGGGGTCCGCTCGCTAGTCATAAGGACCGCTATTCATAATGACAGCTATTAATAGCGGTCTTTATGAATAATGGTCCTTATGACTTTACGAATAGTGACCCCCTTACCGTTTTATAATAGCGCACCTTCAGGTATAGGAACTTACACGTTATTAATAGCGGTCCTTATGAATAACGGTCATTATGACTAGCGGTCCTTATGACTAGCGAAGTTACCCCGTCTTCATAACTTGAATCCCATTGTTATTATTCATCGATCTTTTTTGGGGGCTCAATTCGCAGTTCTAAAAGTTTTAAATGAAAGCGTATAAAAAGACAGTACTGTGATTAGCATAACAACTGAATTTAGATGCCGAAATAAAAACAAGAATATCTATTCTCTCGGCGTTTATTTAAAAGTCAATATTATTGTGCCCAATTTTCTCCAATCGTCTTCTCCGCCTAATGGGTGGTGTATAAACCCCATTTTCTCTCTCTCCCTCTCTCCCTCTCTCTCACACACATGCACACATACTTTTTTTTTTTTCAATGATCTTTATTAATGATTCCATGAAATACAAATTATACAATCAACATATTCTCTTTGAATGTTTTAACAAAATGAACAAATATAATACTTTATCATCACTTATATAATTATCATGCAAAATATTCTTCCTCTGGACTGTAAAATCAAAATAATTAATGTACGTTTCCAATGTTATAACTGAATTGAAATTATTCCATACATGATTATATAAGATTTAAACATATTAGTGTGATCCAAACAAAGTGAACAAATCATAATTTTACGGAATCTATTATTTAAAAAAACAACAACAAACAAACGACAAGGACCCCTCCCTACCCACATATGCCCTTACCTACCCATTCCCTCCGAAACTACCACTTCCCAGCTTAACCCGCGTAGACACCTTCCATCCCTCCCACCCACACTTACTTCCCTAAAACCAGACATTCACTCACACACACACACACACACACACACACACACACCCACGCACATGCATATAGACACACACACACACACACTGCTCGCATTCAGGATTAAAGGACTACGCTGTGAATGGAGAAGAGCCGTCGCGTCTGTTCTGGGATCGTATCTATTTGGAAAATATACCAAGTGTTTGTTGATGATGATGTTTTTGTTTTTGTTTTTGTTTTGTTTTTTGTTTGTTTGGTGTTTTTTTTTGGGGGGGGGGTGTGATGAACTTAACATTCTTTCTATGAAAGAAAAATGTAACGCCCTTCATCATCTACTTCTACTTGGTCAGTTTTGATTTTGGAGCCAGGTGCCATTAAAAGAAGAACGCCTCTGCTATGACTTGAGCCATGACTGAAAAACATTTGACCTCCCCAGTCTCGTTTCCATATATCTTCAATATCTGGTGAACTATATGTTTCCTGTAACAATACTACATCCCCTCGTTTACTTTTAGCCCATTCAAAAATTCTGTTTCTTTTATTCCTATCTCTTATGCCTCTAACATTAACAGAAATTAACGTTAAACCTGCCATTTTGTGTAAAATATTCCCAAAATCTGTGACTCTATTGCACAAACATAATATAGTTCCCTTGTAAAATATTGTAACATTAAGATCAATGCTTGGTACTTCCTCCCATAATCAACACGACCACCATTCTCAGATTCATAAAAGCATGTCGCCGATCTAGGTATATCTGAGTGCGAGCAGAAATAAACACATCCTATACAACATTCTTCAAAACATCGAAACACATACAACACCCTGGCATAAACATTACAAAGCATACCCTTAAACCTTGCCTTTCCCCAGCCCTCCCTCCTACTACAAACTATCTTGCCCCATCCCTTCGATAACTGAAGGGAGCCCAGTACCCGCCTTCCACAACCTACCCCGTACGCTTGTGACAACACGACGAAGAATATACAAAAAACTAAATAAAATAATGACCTACTATAATCCATTACGTAACAATGGACGAAGTAAAAGCGACCCCCCACCACCACCGTATAGAAATTGATTATTTGGGAATATATTACATGTTGCTAACCGTAAACTGGTTAGTGCAAAATGAACATAGTTGCTAGATTGTGCATAGTCAATAATGCATTCTTGGTTATCGTCAAAGCTATCCGATACAAAATCAACCAGGTGCTTACACAATTAAAAGCATCTAAAAAACAACAACAACAACAACTACGAAAAAAAAAAAAAAAAAAAAATACCACCTAACCCCCTATACTAGAGTTCCCCTGAATAGATTGTTCAGTTTGCTTGAATATGACTGTGACCTAACAGGCATGAAAAACTGCCCCAACAATTACAAAACAAGGGCTATATCGCCTTGACGTGGCTTTCACTTTTACCATGCATAAAAACGTGGCAACTACTGAACGCACTCTTGGACTCTTTCTTTCAAATTCGTAACAATTCCTCGCAGTAGACCAGGACACTGACTTGTATACTGATTATAGCCAAATTTTTGGGACGCCTATTCCTTCGGGTCATTGTAATGGTTATTCGATTAACCTGTAGAAAATTGGCTGACAAATTCCATTCCACTATTTGGAATCCAATTTGCATACATCAGTAGTTGCCATGTCGGCCACCGTAAACTGGTTAGTGCATAATAATGAACATAGTTGCTAAATTGCGGATAGTCAGTAATGCATTAATGGTTGTCGCTAAAGCCATTTGATTCAAGATCAAGCAGGTACTTACACAAATAACTGCATCTTATTTACAACAATTGTAAAAAAAAAACACACACACACACAAAAAAAAAAAAAAAAAAAAAAACACACACACACACACACAAAAAACAACACACACCACACACACACACACAAAAAAAAAAAAAAAAAAAAAAAAAAAAAAAAAAAACACCCCCTCATACTTGAGTTCCCTGAATGGATTATTCAGGTTATTTGAATACGACTGTTATCCAACAACATGGAAAACTACCCAAACAATGGAAACCCCCCCCCCCCCCCCCCCCCAAAACCAAGGGCCATGTCGCTTTGACGTGGCTTTCACCTTTCCATGCATATAGACGTGGCAACTACTGAACGCATTCTTTGGACTCCGTTCTTTCAAATTCATCACAAAACTCGCAGAAGATCCGCCCCTTCTTTTTGACGCCTATTCCCTCGGGTCATTGTAATATGTTAATCAATTAAAATTGGATGACAAATTCCGTTTCCCTTGTTGGAGTCACAAGTGCATGCATTAGCAGTTGCCATGTCGGATGAACCCGAACCAAACCTTCGCATTTGCATATGAAACAATATAGGTTGCTGAATGTGGCGTCAAATCATTACCATTTCAGCCGGCCCAAACCAGTTCACGGTTATGCCTTCCACGTTTGCATATTATTAAGTTATGTGGGTGGAGCTTGCAGAATTCTCATGTTGAACATAATTATTCATGCAAGTTCAAAAGGACCGGAATCCTCGTGCAAATAATGTCCTTTGTCCTTAGTGCGACAAAGCACCAAAACAGTCACATCTCTGATGTCTGATTAGACACGCTACACAAATTGTAATCTTTTAAATACTTGCCCTTGTTTGGCATACCTAAAATAGCCTGTAATTCAAAGGATAATGATGGCCCACCTTGACAATACATTCTCATGGGAATACCACATTAATATAACATGCAATGTACCAAAATGCTAGGTCAGATTCACTACACCTCGATAGGAATTGAAGGAGTGTAGAGTAAGTATACCCATTATTACGAGCCACCCAACCAGATCCCGGCCACTCCCGCATTGAAATTTGATCACCCCTCCCTTTCCCTTCAATGAAACATAATGAAGTTCATTAAAGAAAGCCCAGAAACTTCCCTTAAAGAGGTTTAAACCGATGAAAGAAAAAGATCACCTATATTCAGGGGCGGCCAATGTCATGGATAACAGATATCAATCATGACAATAAGCACACCTACTCTACTCTCTAGCATGTCTAGTTTAAAGGTCTCGAAATTTGGTGATATAAATGACTTATCAATAACTTACATATCAATAGTCCCTCGTACTCTAGTTTGAAAGGCTCAACATCTGGTGATAATAAATGACTGATCAACAAACGTACATAGCAAACACGAAACTACCCTGTATGTCATTGGTATTTCAACCTTATAAATTAATTCAGAGCTGTTGACTGGCAAAGCTTGAAACTATAGCTCAAGGAAACATGCTGCAATTTCACACACCTGAATGCTCAAACTTCAATAATTCAGATCATTTGAATGGCAAGATCATCACTCGTGACCGGACCTGATGCGTTTCGACGTGGTTCCACCACACAGCACAAGGCAAAAAAAAAAAAAAAAAATATATATATACTTAATTGAGAAACTTTGGAAAAATGTAAATACGCAACATGTTCAATGGCTAAAATGACCTAATGGTGATTAAACTTCCCATTTGAGTACCACGCTGTTTTTACTGTTACAGTTAACTATTACAGTTAACTTTAACATAAGGCAAAATAATGTTTAGAACAGCTTTTTCCTTTCGAAAACTGTCAATTTTCTTTTTTAAAAAAATACCCTGCAAATGTATACAGTTACCAACCTCCAACTCTTTTAGGGGTGGGAGTGGAATTATTATGGACAGCTCCTTTTCGAGTGTAATCATGTAATTTAGCTCTTTCAGACTAAGTACACTCTTGTTAGAGAGAATTTAGTGGGGGTATTTTAAGAGTGAGTTTTATCTTTAAAAGAGCCTTCCCCAATCATCCTCCAACTCAAGTGGAAATTAGATCCCCACACCAACAGAGTAGGTTCAAACATTTTCTCCTACAGTTATCAACCTCGAGAGATGAAAATCGAAATATAATCAGAATTGTGACTCGTGTACCTAAACAAAAGAAGATACGCATTAGATGTTTTTGTACCAAAAGCCATAGTGAAACTTCGAGATTTATATACCATTTTTTTCTTCAAAGAGTTGATAGAGTTTAAAATTCAAATTTTTTCTTTTCTTTTTTTCATTATCGGTGTCAAAACCTATAACCAAAACTTGGTTCATTGAATCCCATTCCAATAGTTAAAAGGAGTGCTTAAAAATGCATAAGTCACTCCCAATAGTTTAAGACAACCTTTATGTCTTCAAAAATGATGCGACCATGATCTCAAAAGTCCAGTTAGACACGCTTTAACCGATTGTAATCTTTCAAATAACGTGTGCTTATTGGTGTTTTGGCATATCCCAAGCTAGCATATGATTTAAAAGATGATGATGGCATCACCTTGAAAGAATACATTCTCACGGGGCATACCGCATTAGTATAACATGCAAAATCCAGCATATCTCTACAGCAGAGACTCCACCCGCATGGACCATTGAAAATTTCCTGAACTTCAAGATTATGAGCATTATTTGGCATAGCTGCTACAAAAAGAATGGCAACATATTTCCTGAAACACACTTTAAATTTCCTGATTTCAGGAAATTTCCCAAAAAGTGACATCTCTGCTCCATAGGAATGAAGGTGCGTAGAGTAAGTATGCCCATTACCGGCAACCTGACCAGATCCCGGCCACTTCCGCACTGGAATTTAATCATCCCTCCCTCATTCCTCAATGAACACATCTAAAGTTCTTTTAAAAAAAAAAAAACCAAAAAAAAAACCAAAAAAAAAAAACCAAACAGGAGTATCCATTAAAACCGATGAAAGGAAAATATGAACAATATTCAGGGGCGGCCAGTGACTGGGTTATAGGCATACCCACTCTAGTTTGAAAAATCTCTAAATCGAGTGATAAATGACTGACCAACAAAGTACATAAAAAAACAACAACAAACACGCACTGAACTTCCCTTTGTGCCATTGATTTTTCAACTTTCCAATTATTTCAAAACTGGAATGGCAAACTTGAAAATATAATTCATGGAACATGGTGCACCTGAATGCTGTATTTTGACGTGGTTTAACCACTTATTTGAGAGCTTATTACTATATCGTGTATCGCATAAATTTGGAAAAATCTAAATGTGCAACATGTTCCATGGCTAAAAATGCCCTAATGGTGCTTAAGCTTCCCATTTATGTTCATAATTCTTTCTTTCTTTCTTTTTCCTTTCTTCCCTTTTTCCTTTTTTTTTTTTGTTGTTGTTGCAGGTTTTACTGCTACATATTAAAGTTTTACGTAACACACAGGAAGGTTTAAAAAGGCCTTTTCCTTTCGAACAATCTTAAAATGAAGAGAAAGTATTTTCCTCATATACAGTTTAAACCTCGAGAGATGTCGAAATATAATGAAAATTGTTAGTTCTGCTCATAGGGAATACGCATTACTGTTTTTTAATCAAATGCCACATTCCAAACTTAGTGACTTTCCAGTTTTCAAAGATATATATATATATATTTTTTTTTTAGAGTTTGACAATTCATTTTTTTTTTTTTCCGTTGTCAAAAACTCCAGGCCAAAACTTTGTTCATGGAATTCTAGTCCACGGTTAAGTCTTTCCTTTCTTTTCTTCAAATCATTCCGAGTGTTAAAAGGAGTGTAATACTAATACTTGCGGTTTCCTCGTACGCTATTATTCCCGAACCAAATTCCAAGTTGTTGTGCCCTTTTCCTTGCTTTGAAGAATGATATTGGCTCCCTGCAGCTTAATCCTAGTCGATAAACCTTTTTCTTTCCTCAGTTCGTAGGCTGCTTGCGCTAGGATTCCCCGACGGGTCTTGAGAGCGGGCGGTAAATCCGTTCGTACAGTGATGCGCGAAGGGGTTGGCGCTTGCTGGTCCGGCGTCGCTCTCTGGCGTTGGCGCTGCTCAAAGGCCGAAAGCACATGATCCCGGTCTGTCATGGAGATGAATTTGGCGATGATCGGTGAAGGGCGCGGCGGGCGTTGCGGCTCATTGCTGTTCCCAGCAGGGTCTCGGCGGGCCGGTAGCCTGTGGGCATTCGCGAACTTAATGCTCCTGGCACTGCCGTCATCAATTCCGAGGCCTCCAAAAACGCCTCGGAGCGTCTCAAAGATGTTTTCGTTTTGCTGCTCTTGTACACCATAGAAGAGTAGGTTCATCTTTCGATTATAAATCTCCATAAGCGTAATTTTTTCATCCATTTTTTCGATTTCCTTCTTCAGAGCACTGCGCAAGTTTGGAATCTCATTCCCCACATCAGCAATTTTGGAAGCGTTGAGCTCCACAGACCTTTCGATATCTGTGAACCGCTGGTTCATGGCACTAATTTGCTCTTTTACATTGTCTATTTTTGTGCCAAGAGTAGCTGAGAACTTTGCAATGTCCCTCTGAAGCTCAGCATTACTAGGGTTCGAGCCGTCATGAGGAGAGGCATCCCTCTCCCCCGGGCCCGAATCCGGACTAGGGTGCTGCTTTGAGGTTACAGCTCGGGTATTAGGGCGTGACTGATGCATTATGATAGAATAGTACGGTAATGGTGGAGAGCCGCTCAAAACACGTCCGTTCACCTCGATGTCATGTGTCACATCCACCTTTGGAATGTGGCATTTGATTAAAAAACAGTAATGCGTATTCCCTATGAGCAGAACTAACAATTTTCATTATATTTCGACATCTCTCGAGGTTTAAACTGTATATGAGGAAAATATACATACACACACACACACACATACATGAAACACACATGCATTCACCCACACGCACACACATTCCCGTACAACACGCACACACATACCAGTACAACACGCACACACCCCCATACACTCATCCTCCCGCACTTATGTATGGCAAGCCATCGGGGTCTACCTACGTCTACTAGTACGCGTACCCAGTAGACGTCACGTAAAACCAAACGATACGTCACGTCTACTCGTTACGTGACGTGTACCCAATTTCGTGTACTCTGTCATGACCTTACGTCACGTCACGTCTGTTCAATTACGTGTGCTTTGTTCAATACGTCACGTCTACTTTGAAATGGTCTAATTCAAGGCTTTTTTTTTTTTTTTTTTTTTTTTTTTTTTTTTAAAATGAGACCGCTTCTATTCTCTACATAACTAGGGGATGTGGGATATGACTATGAGAGTTTGGGAAATCAAATCCCGATTATCAGGATTCCCCTCTTTGTTATGAAAATGGATGGCTCTATCATGATCAAGTTCAGGGGTCGCTGAACCGGGGGGGGGGGGGGCTGATCTGGCTAGGGAGTGCAGGCTTCCCCTCCACACACATACACGCACACACACACACTCCCCTTTGCTTATATTAATAATAACATATTATGCTCTTACTCATGCTCAACCTTCTGCCCCCACTTTTCAAACGCTCTGTGGCCCGTGAATTAATAATTGTTATGTCTTTCCACGTATACCAACGTCGTTTTCAGGCCTAGCCAACTTGATATTAGGTGTGCCCTATTTCATGAGCCTTTTTTTCAAGACATGTATACTGCGGTTTGTGGTCTATTATCTTCACTTTTGCATAAACTGAAAATGAGGGAAAGGTAACCGTTTCCTTTGTTTTCATAATAGAAGATCGGACAGGCAATCATTAAAAAAAGAAAAAAATGAAAAAAGAAAATTACATTTTGTACTTGCATGATAGCCCTCCTGCCCTCGAGTTTGGGGGCAAAAAACTTTCAAGAAAAACAGAAAAGGAAAATTACACGTAATAATAATTTTCCATTACAACGGTGTATATATAGGCTTAATAAGCTTATTAGTGCTCTAAAATGCAAACTTTCATCATTTAAAACCAAAATTTTCTCACACGGTCACCATCCTCCCTCGTGTATTGATACACACAATGTAGCAGATGCTTGCTTCCATTTATCGGGGGAAGTATTTTTGCCCCCACTCCACGACAATCAAATTTACCACTGCGATCAGCTTTCTAGTACTCTAAAAGGTGAGGCTTCATCATTCTAACCCCCCCTATTTTTTATTATTTATTTTTTTTACTTCCGGCGCTACGCTCCAGATGCCCCGGAAGGGTCCTAGCTTATTTTATTTATTTATTATATTTATTTTTCTTTGGGGGGTGGGGCAAACACTCTGAAGGCCCACCTCAAAAGCTTACTACTTGCTCACAACCCCCCCCCCCCCCACCCCCGCCCCCCCCGAAGAAGCCCATTCCCCTATTTTTTCATACATATATATTTCATGTTATTTTGAAAGTGGAAGATTTAGAAATTTTATCCCTCCAAAATTGCAAAACGTGAAGCACGCTTATCATCCCTTGTTTTGCGTGGGGACACTCGTTTTTCCGTAGGCTCGTTTTTAGGGGGCTGAAGCCCTCCATGTTTACACACTAGAGATTCGTTTCATTATGCTTATTAATACCGTGGAATTCCAATAAAACTCTGAATCCCCCCTCCATTTAAAAAAAAATCATGCATTATATTTTCCACTTATAGAAACATCATTTACAGTGTTAACAAACTTGAAATTAGAGCGCCCTTAGAAAGGTTTATTGCAGGACTATATTTCTGAAAGCATGTCTGTTTCTGGTTTTATATATGTTCATTTTTTTACTTGGTTTCCATAAGGGAATAAATAACACGTAATCACAAGAAAGAAAAAAAAAATCACATTTTGTATGTGCATTGGTACGTCGGTGCAGCCCTGTATTTTCCCCTCTGCCACTTTTTGTATCGTCCTATTAAAATATTCTCTTCGTCTATTGTTTTCCTTGTTCATTTATTCCCTTGCCGTCTTCTTCTGATTTCTCTTGCTTTGTTCATGTAAGGAAACGGACGTGTGACTCGAACAGTGTGGTGGGGTAATCAGAAGGACCCTTTCGATGGACAATCAAAATTGAGCTGGATTAGCGGGGGGGGGGGGGGGGGGGGGGGGGGAGAATAACTGGATGAAACCTAGAGGAAAAAGTTCAGCAAAACTCCCGCTATCATGAATGGCCATGCACTGTCAGACATTTTAAATTGCGGCAGATGCGCGGATGCCCGCCAGACGCCCCACCCCTCCCTCATTGAGCGAGGTAGGCCTAGGTTGGAAAGGTATCATACCCAATGCACTCAAGCAGAATAATATGCCACACGTCATCTTAAATGGTTGCTTGTATCCCCCCCCCCAAAAAAAAAGGGGGGGGTGAATGGAGGAGGGCAGAATTGAATGGATCAGTAGGAGAACCTCAATATTTAAAAAAGTCAGGGGATAAATATCAAGCATGACTCCACGTATTACAAGTGACATCTGGATGACATTGTTGGGCAACAACAGTGATAAGACCCCATGGCTTACCCCCCCCCCCCTTCTCGATAAGAATGATAATAATGATCGGTAGGGAAGGGCTGACTGGTGAATTCAAGTCGTAAATGTTCATAATTGCAAGACGATAAATGGAAAGGGGTAGGAAAAATAACGAAATGAAATAGGATGAAAATACGCGGCAGAACTCCCTCTATCGTGCCCACTGTAAGACATTAAATTTGAAATGGTGGGGGATGTCCGTCAGACGCCTCCGAATAAATGACCTAATCCCCATTCACTGAGATACGTCAGCTGGAGAGGTATCAGGATGGGATAGAAAGTATTCAAAAGAAATTTACATAATGTATGATGTTCGTATGTTGTATGTCATATGAAGTGGGTTCTTATGAATATTATATTATACTGCCCCTGCACAAAAAAGAAGAGAGAAAAAAAGCAAGTATTAGCTGTATTAGCAAGAGCAGTAATAAATTTATATCAAGAAAAGCCTTGATCAGGGGCGGCGCGCCCGCGGGGGGAGGCAGGGGGCACAATGCCCCCAGTTTTTCAAGTACCCCAAAAGTTCCCCTTTTTATTTCTGAAAATGCCCCCTTTCCCTCCGATAAGTGCCCATTTTACTTCTAGATGTGCCCCTTTTCCTTTCTAATAAGTGCCTTTCCCCTTCTGATAAGCGCCCCTTTTTGGCCTTCTGAAAAGTGCCCCTTTTCAAATCTGATAACTGCTACCTTATCTCTCTGATAACTATCCTTTTCTCCTTCTGATAAGTGCCCCTTTTCGAATCTAAATATTGCCCCGTATTCTCTTTTTTTTCGGGGGTGGGGGGACAAAAAGAGCCATATCTAGCTACAAAGAATCGGTGCGGCTTTCAAGTACCCATATTACTACAACATTTCTCATTCCGCTCGCTCGAATGTGCCAATAATTTACACCAAGTAAGTGCAGTATTTTCTGAAAATGTCCCCATAACTCGCTCGCTACGCTCGTTAGCTCTTACAGTATATATAATGAAATCAAGCAGATCGCAGAAAGTATGTTTATCGGTGTAATCCTAAAGAAAACGACAGGGTTAATGTACAAATTAAAAGATCATTCGACATTCCCCCAATTAGATTTGCTGCTGTCATTTTCATTGTACTTAATGTATAACTCAAGGACTCCAGCAATAGAAAAAAAGTCCGACAATTTTTGCTCGCTCGCTTAGCTTTCTCGCACATGAATCGTTAGACCATTACACATAACTGCGTATCAGGAAAGCTGAAGTAGTGACCAAAAAGGAAGGTGATGCTTGATAATAACTATACTAATTAGACTGTAGGGTTATACCAGTGTCACAAAATGGTCCTTTTTTCGCTTTATGTTCACCCTTTGTAGGTGCCTCCTTTCCCCGAATAAGTGCCCTTTTTTGCTGCCCCCCACCCCCACTTTGAAAGACGCTCAGCCGCCCCTGGCCTTGATACTATGACCCCACATATTAAAAAGAGCCACTGGCTGGCATCAAGTCTTGGGTTGTGCCTAGCCTACGAGTCGCCCCCGTGCTACATCCTACCCCGCCCACCTCCAAGTGAGCTGAACCGGTGAATTCAGTTGATAGATACACTCAGCAAGACATTTCAAGTCGTAGGTGGAAAGAAAATGACGGAGTGAGACCAAGTTACGGGGAAATGTCTGCCCAACGCCCATGAATATGAATTGCACAAAAAGTAGCTAGATTAACCAGAAACGTAATAGTGGAGCAGCATATCGTAATAGTCCGAAAATGGGGGGGGGGGGGGGGGGGGGGGGGGAGGGGCCTTTCGCGGGCGCAGCATACTCCATATAGGCATCCAGTGACTATTCATTATACACGGATTCTAGCATTACCGGTATGTAGAACCTGACTTCCTGTAATACTGCACTTTTCTTACTGATCCAGTCAATTCCCCCGTCCTATTTTTTTTTTTTGGGGGGGGGGGGGAGGTGGGGGGGGGGGCATTCTATGGCGTTTGATGGGCACTTAACTTGTGGTATAGGAATGTCATAAAAAGTGCTTATCTAGGGAATTATGGTGCCCGGGACAAACTATAAAACTGCCCCGCCCCTCCCTGATTAAAAAACAAAACAAAACTGATATTAACCTCAAACACTTTGTGGAAATGAATTTGAGGCACTTTAATAGTTACAGGAAGTTTTTAAAAACTTTCAAGATCCTAACGAAACATTTTTCTGCGAGTGAGCAAAGGGACCAAGCCAAACTTGAATCTTTATTCATAATAAAAATTTAATTTTGTCATGAAAATATACTAAACGTGGAATAAAATTAACAGTCTACCTCGCTGCTGGAATAGGAGGTGAAAATCGCCCCAAAATTGGTCTTTCCTAGTTTTTTTCCCTTTTCCTCCCCCTTTTCTCTTTTTTCTTAAATAGAGTGGAACGGCGGGGGGGGGGGGGGGCGAACATCAATGTGCTCGGCCATTTGCGATGCTTCAAATTCAAGTCAGTGGCAACTCACTCGTGGTAATGAATGTACCTGATAAGGTCGCTCCCATGTCCTTTACAACATGAACATGCCGGGGGGGGGGGGGGGCATAACCTTTACCAGAAGACACGGGAGCCCGTCCGAAGGTACTTGTTTTTTATGCCGTTATGGGATAGAGGGGTCTGGCTACATGCACAGAGGAACGTTAATTCTTGGCCAAACCTGCGCACTCTTTGTCAGAAAATCGTGGATGAAAGGGCCACTCTATGAAATGTCGAAAGGAGTTTTCCTCACCAACCAGCCTAATTTGAAATATATAAAATAAATTACGAAGGGCGCAGGAGCGTCACCAGAGCGGGCAGTGACTTCTCATTTTCCTTAAATCTCTCTCTTTGCAAATTCAGAAGATTAAAAATACAAAAGCTCCCTACAGTGCGAAGGGAGTTTGATATCTTATTTAAAGGGGTAAAGGGTAAGGGCAAGTTGCCCCCTTGAAAATTCTAGAAATAATAGGAACTTTCAGTAAAGTGAGGAAATTAAATCGTTATAGGGAATAATCATCCAGTTAGTCTTTTAAAAGTTTGAATAAGCTATAGTTATGCAGGGGCCGCGAAGCATTTTTGAAAGTGGAGGGGGGGGGGGCTGATTTGATTTCACTTGAATAATGACAATCTCGCACCTTTTTTCGGGGAATTTATGAAACGTGTCTACTCAAACAAGTGTGTGGGGGGGCTGCAGCCCCCAGCCCCCCCCCCCCCCGGTTCCGTGGGCCATGTTATGGAATACACTCCTCCAACACAACTCGCCACTCCTCAAAACTATAAATTTTCAGGGTTGGAGGAGAACCCCCTTCCACATCCACACCTAGGTGTATATGCAGTTTCCTACTATCAGTTTTCTTTCCAAACTAGTAAAATAAGTGCATCGTTTACCTCTCTTGGGTAATAATAATAAATGACATTGTAAAGCGCAATGAAGTATTCACGGAATACGCTATATAATTGTAACATTTTATTATTATTATTATTATTATTATTATTATTATTATTATTATTATCATTATTATTATTATTATTATCATCATCATCATCATCATCATCATCATCATCATTATTATTATTATTATTATAATTATTATTATTATAATTAGTATTATTATTTCTAAGCTCAAAAATTTCGTGGGAGGTGAGAGATGAATCTAAGACAAGGACAATTACCCCCGCCGGAAAGTTACCCCCGAGCACAATTAGCCCTCGGTATCACAACGACGGCCTCCCTCCTCTCCACCCCCCCCCTCCCCCTCCCAAGGGGGCTGGGGCACAATACCCCCACATTTTCAAGTAGATTCAGCCTATTTTTGTCTGATAAGTGACGGTTTTGTTCATAAGTACCCTCCCCCTTTCCCCTTCTTATAAATGCCCCTTATCACTTCCAGTGAGCTATGCCCACTTCCTCTTTTAATAATGCCCCCAGCCCCATCCTGCCACTATGCAATTTTAAAATCCCAGTGCCCTCACTGAACACTGAATTTCAAACTGAAAAGTGAAAATTCAGATACATTTATACATTTTTCTTTCTTACATTGTTTTAATAATGTTAAAGGAATGGGGAAAATTGAAATAACAGACCAATAAAAGTTTGAGTAAAATCTGATAAGAAATGAGAATGTTATTAATTTTTTTAAGTTGTAATGAATCAAACACAACTTGGCAACCGACTCCGTGACGTATCTTGTAAGGGCCCATCCCATTTGCCCTGCAGTACTAAAAAATTATATTTTCTGCTTTTATTTAAATCAGCTAAATACCAGGGTGAAATTCCCCTTTCATGTAACTATTTATTAGACTGCTTCATTGAGAAAATGATCTCTCTTAATTTATAATAGGCATACAATTTTTCTTGTTCCATCCCAGCAACAGTCACACCCCCCCCCCCGCCCCCTCCCTATATAGCGTACGAACATTCAGTCTTTTAAAAAAATAATTGTTTTAATGAATACATTGAATTTATCAACAGTCTTTTCACTAACGCCTTTCCGACTAGAATATTCATTAGGCCTGTGTGACATTGACAGCCGATACACCCCCCCCCCGGCCTTATTATAGGCTCTATGACGAAATTTAGTGGAATCTAGTTCTGCCTCCACATGGATTACAAATCTTCTATGATTTTTCAAAGTTCAAGTATATAATGCCAAGGAGTGTAACAACCGATGAAGAAGATTTTTTTCTTTAATTGTTAAGAAAACAAACCGTTTGTTTTATCATTTACTCATCATTATTTTACACTACATTTTCTTCTTCTTCTTCTCCTTCTTCTTCTTCTTCTTCTTCTTCTTCTTCTTCTTCTCTCTTTTTTTTTTTTTGGGGGGGGGGGGAGGGGGTTCACATTTTTTCGCCGGGGAGGGGGGAGGAGGACGAGGATGTCTCGTTACACTTATTATAGCAGATAACTCCTTGGTTATAGCATGGGAATGTATTAATGTAACTAGGATTCACTGGTTAATCCTTGGGTAAACAGGCGGCCTTCCAGTGGTCATGACAACGAGTCCACAGAGGTCATGACCCTTAATTGCACAACAGATGGAGGATAACAGCGTGAATAGTGTCCATGCAGTAGAAGTTTGTATACTTTGTATGCAGCTATATAGTAAACATGAGCTGTACATGTGGGGAGTTCTCCTAATCTAAATCATCAACTTGTTTCTCTTTCCTCCGCTCATTACATGGTATTTATGAATAAACTTTATACATTAATTTTATTATGACAAATTTTTATGACGACAATAAAACAATATTATTATTAATAATAATAATAATAATAATATAACAATATTAATAATAATAATAATAATAATAATAATAATAATGACAATAATAATAATTATAATGATGATGATAATTATGATAGTAACAATCATAATAATAAAATAAAAATGAGTAGTAGTAGTAGTAGTAGTAGTAGTAGTAGTAGTAGTAGTAGTAGAAATGACAATAATAAAGCAACTCCGCACGGTTTATACTTTACTTTGATTTTTGTTAGTTTGCTAAAAAGAGTGTAGGCCTACTACTACTACTACGTCTCTAAAAAATTATAGGACGACTTAATAATCAGCCACCAACAGAAATATATTAAACACCCTGAGCCCCTGCCAAGCCCTATACTTCCCTTATTGAACAATATTATTAACGTACATGGTTTGCTTTATTGACAAAAAAAAAAAAAAAAAAAAAAAAAAAAAAAAAAAAAAATCCTGGAAATAGACTAACTCTTAGCTGACGTCACGTAACGACCAGAGCACACGTAATTGTATAGACGTCACGTAATGACTAGTCAAAGTACACGTTACCTAAATGACAAAGCACACGTTACATTAACTGACGCTTCTGAACCCTTTGGCCACCTATGGCCGGAGGGGTCAGTAACGTCTGTAAGAGTAAAATACACGTACCCTTAAACACACGTGACGTGATGACCAAAAACAGTACGCGTACTGAATACTGGCTTCTGATTGGTCAATATAGGTACGTGTATCGAAAATCAAGTACGCGTGGTGAGTAGACGTAAGTAGACCCCGATGGCTTGCCATACTTATGCTCACAACCAATCTTGCGTGTTTTTGCACGTGCGTGTCCACAGCTGCGTTCGTGTTGTAGACCATCTCCTGAGATTCGTTCGTCTTACATTTCCTTCCAAGAAAATTGAAATTCATGAAAATGTTTAATACAGAACAATTAAGAGAGGTCCTCGAACATGTCGAAAGGTACCTCACAGAGTTGCATGTGTTTGATCGATTACAAATCAAAACGTTCATAACTTTGTTATTCATTATCGGATTTCCCTCAAATTTTCACTGATATGTTTCTTTCATTATTTTGTCTGCTCTCAATAAAACCAACTTATCAGGGTGCACTTCCCCTTTAACTCTATGTACGTATCTTGATTAAGATCAATACCGCGCGTCCTTCTGAATCTTCTTCATAAACAGGATGACGATAATGATGAAAATGACCCTAACGATCATTAAAATGGAGGGAAAATGTGACCACAGGACATATCTAAGTATGATAATTCTCACTCTTGAAACCTGCTCACTCGCTATTAGCTTGGTGATAATGTCCTTAACCAGCTAATCATACGGTATAATTAGTATGTTTGTATTACTTGATTATAATCAAAAGTGTCGATAATGATGGATATTTGCCTGTCTTCCTCTCTTAAAAATGCAACCTCGAGTAGTATGATGCCCCCTATGACGGTGAATAAAGGGGTGAATCAAAGATTTTTTTCAGTGGGGGTGGGGGGGGGGGGTATTTGAAAATCGCGCAATTCTCCTATTCCTGGCATATTTGGGAAGGGTATGTCATTTTTCTACGGATTATGTGTATCCCATAAGAATGAGAAATATTAGAGGCCATGTGGACAACTTCAGTTGAAAAAAAAATCATAAAAAAGATCATGTTATTTCAATGCGGGAAATACTAAATCATCAAGATAAGAGGTTTAACTAAGATATTTTAAATAGGGGCGAGGGAGGTATCCACATCAAAAAAAAAAAAAGAAAGATAAGTGCCATATCAGCGGCAGGGAGTGGGGGCAAATATGCAAGGACTTGAGATTTTTGAAATTTTTATCAAGGTAATACATTCTTGGTTGAAATACAGAGAAGTGACTACATCTTGATCCAAATCTATGTTCCAAATAACTAGATTTCAGATTTTCAGATTTAGATTTTATTTCATTACATTTTTCATTTTTCAAAGTATATAACAATAAGTATTATGAATCTGACAATATTCAAAATAATTGACAACACAACTTAGTGCATAAACATTTTTCGATCATTACAGATTCAGATTCAGATTCAGATTCAAAATACATTTATTTCCTTCTCATAATCATAATCAAATACAAATACATTCACAAAAAGAACGTGGTGGAAGGAGGCGAGGGTCCCAAGAAGCACTTGGCTTGTGGTGGGGTCGCCTTTACAGTACCTATTTACATATACAATATTAAACAACAATCATAACATACAAAAAAAAAACCAAAAAAAAAAAATCAAATCTAAAAGATAAAAAAGAAAAAAAAAATCAAGAAAAATCTGCAATATGTGCTACTGACTATATTGTACAAAGTATATATTCTTTAAAGTACGAGTAAATGTATGGAGTGAAGAGCACGTTTTAGTAGAATCATTTAAGTTGTTCCAGAGTTTGGGACCAGAAAAACGAATATTTTGTTGAAACGCAATTGTTCTATGTCTAGGAATATGAATGTCTCTCACAGATCTTGTTGGATAATTATGAAGATTACAATTAAAGTCAAACAGATTACAAAACTGATCGGGGAGATATTTGTAAATGCACTTATACATAAAAACGTACAAGCAAAACAAAGTGCATTAAAGTTTGAGTTGTGAGAGAAAAAAAAAGTAACATCAATGAAGACTACTTAAGATTAATTTTATGAAAATGAGAATGAAAACAGAGACCAGCTTAGAAGCAAAGCTTGTAGAAGCGCTGGTCCCTGGCAAAAAGATGAAGCATGAATACAGTACATAAAAAGAACTAGACTGGGCAATCATGCATAAAATGCCCAATAAAAGGGAAAAAAGAAGAAGACAGATACATGGCCTTGGAAAGCAAACAAATTATAGACATAACACACTTGCTATAGAAGAGAAAGCACTGAGAAATATTGTAAACACAAAAAGCTGGAAATAGTAATAGGAAAATAGTAAAGTTTTAAAGAAGTAAACTTTACAAAAGACGGAACAAGAATGACAAAGTGACAGGTGGGGTTAGGACGGGAGGGTGGGAAAGGGACAAGATCTTGAAGGTTTCATTTCGTCTTTAGATTTTGCTACACAGGTAAACAACAGTCGTCATCAGGATCACTGAGGGATCAATGTTCATAAAAAGCAATTAGTGATTTTTTCAATTTACGTTTGAGCGTACTTAAACTTATTCTGTCTCGTATATTTAAAGGGAGGGAATTCCAAAATTTAGGAGCAGTAAATGAAAAAGTATTCTGGGTTAATGCTGTACGAGTTCTTGGCAAGTGATACAGATTTATTTGTCTAGTGGGATAATGATGGATTTCGTTATTTACTGTAAATATATTATTGAAGACAGTGGGCAATTCGTGGTTATGATACTGAAACATAAGTACAGCAAGATTGAGGCGATAAATATCATAAATTTTTAGTACATTATTAGAGTGAAACAGACCATCTGTGTGGTGGCGATAATTAACATTACTTATAATTCGCATAGCCTTTTTCTGTAATAAAAAAACTCTAACAGGCATGCCGCACTGTTTCCCCATGCTAATATTCCATAATTAAGATATGGTAAAACCAGTGTGGAGTATAGTGATATAAGAATATTTGGCGGAAAAGACCATTTGAGTTTATTAATCATACCAATGTTTCTGGATATCAATTTACATACATTATCAATATGATGCTTCCATGAAAGTTTATTATCTATTATTGTGCCTAGAAATTTTGTTTCAATCACCTTCTGTATTTGTGTATTATCTATTAGAATCGGATGAGGTAGTTCGTTAAAAGTATTACTAAATAACATGTAATTTGTTTTTTTTAGATTTAGTGATAACTTATTAGCCTTAATCCATATTGCAACTGAATCCAGTTCCGAATTAATCACATTACATAAAGTTTCTAGGCTTTTATACCTACACGTTGTAACCTTGATCATGTCAGACGTGGTAAAATGGACGAAGCAACATGATTGGTTAGTCCCAAAACTCAGTACCCGGTCATGGTTACAGCGTGGTTGAATAATTTTAACTACTTTCACGGTTAAACAATGAAGTGGACTTATAATACAATGTATATAGATAAAAACGAATCGTGCAAAACGGTCAGAAAATAAAGACACAAATTCGTTTGTGATTTTTTTTCCGCCGAATGTTTCTTCGCACAGTGTATACCTTGAATGTTATACCGGTATATGATGATCAAATAGCAGAATTATTAGTTGAACAACCTGTGCCACCGTATCTTTTAATATTCTAAACAAGGAGACAAACAACAAAACAACAACAACATTAATGATGATAATAACAATGATAACATCAACAACAGAATCAACAACAATAATAATAATGATAATGATAATTATAATAATGATAACAATTATAATATCAGTAAAAATAGGCTAATCATAGTGATAATAAAAATTGAAATGAATAAGGATGCACTTACATGTCCTCTAACAGTCTAAGATTACTACATTTCTCGTGCTTACGGGATAAACATTATCAGTAGAAGACGATCGATTTAATAGCCATAATTCCTACGCTTTCCAGGGATGGTCAGTAGTGGACTTGCCCTTTTTTCAAATTACCACCCCACCCAGGAGGCTCGATTATGGGGTGGCAGGGGGGAGGGGGGGGGGGGGGGTGGGGAGTTGCCCCCCAAGACAATATTGGGAGGGCAAACATATCGTTTTGCCCCACCAATAAATCCTGAGGTGTCAAATTAATAAGGAAAAATGCTGCAAAAGTCGGGAAATGAAACCTTCCAAACAATGAAATCTAAAAGGTATTACACGAACATACTTCAATTTCGCCGCGCGCTCCGCGCACAAATTCACTATTTTTCCTTGCTTCATGTAACCGTGAAGAAACTGGTACTTAAGATGCGTTAAGAAAATCGTGAAGGGTACTATTAGGCTGTCTTGCCCCCCCCCCCCCATCCAAAAAATGGATTGACGCCCCTGGCGCCACCCTCAGAGGGAAACCCTATACCTCTCTGAGTACCCCGCCGAAAGGGACGTCAGGTTGCACATGAAGGAGAGAAGACAGGTAGGAATCCGTTATATTGCCACTTTTTTTTATATTATTATCTTTATGAAATATAAACAAATGTACTGATTATGCCATATAATTAGCTGGTTAAAGGACATTTTATCCAAACAATATATAGCAATCGAGTAGATTTGAAGAGAGTAATTGCTTATACTCAGATAGTTTTCTGGCTCCATTTCATCTCAATTCTGATGATCGTTATATAATTTTCCTCATTGTCGTCATGCTGATTGTCTTCCAGTCACATCGTAGCGTCCTTACAAGGCTGACTACTTATGGCCAAGATTCTGTCAATTATTGGTCGCTTTGGAGTAAGTTTTCCATTCTGACAGGGGGATTACGAGGGAGAGAGGGACGGTATGGGTCTTCATCAGGTCCTTTAAGGAGACTGGCGATATAAACAGATAATACGTTTAGCCTCCTGTCTCTTTGCATCTAAAAAAAAACCAACACTCCAGTCAGTTTTTGTTTCATTACGGCCTAAACGTTCAGAGGCGTCTGATCTCTCGAACTGTCCTCACAAGGATTCCTTAGAGCTTTCAGCACAGTAAAACTCGACAGAGTCAGGACTTCTGCCTAAAAAACTTTAGATTAAATGCATTAACATGGTTAACAAGATATTTCCAGTCAAGCAGCATATAGTGCAGTAGTTTGAGGAACCTTTGGTTTTAAAACAAGGACGAAATTCTACAATAAACGACTCATTTGTTCAGTGTACTCATGGCGGCCACTCCTGAAATAGGAAACAACTCAACGTTATCAGCTATCGATGTTTTCATTGGATGCGCCATATGTTCAATGACACCGATAGGTCTGCTAGGAAATAGTCTCGTGGTAATAGCTGTACTCTTATCAAACAAACTTCGAACAAAAACAAATGTCTTTGTAGTAAATCTTGCCGTGACGGATCTTTTATTCTGTGCTGTTGCCCCAATCCAAGTTGTCTTTTTTCTTACGATACGAAATGACCAACGACCGACCGGGTTCCTCTGTGCAGCCACCGGAGTGATTGGAGTCATAACGATCTTAGCAAGCGTCAATAATTTGGTAGTGATTTCGTTGAACAGGTTGATCAGAATTACGCGATCAGAAACCACGTACAATCGTGCGTACAGTAGGAGAAACATCGTTCTGATGATGATCATGGTTTGGAGTCACCCATTTTTGATCATGGTCGTACCTGAGATTGCTGGAATTGTTGTCTATGGTTACTCGGATAAATATGAACTTTGTCTGTGGACAGATGAATCGGTGGGCGGTTATCTTATCGACATGATAATGACGATTCCATTGCTTATTGCCTTCGTCATTATCACAGGCGGTTACATTAACATCGCCTGGTACGTCCGGAAGAGAAATCGTCAGGTAGCGCCTGCAGTCGGTGGTCGTGAAATCATGGTCACGAAAACTCTTGCAATCGTCGTATGTATATTCTTTATGTGCATTGTGACTTTTGCCGTGTGTCATATCACAGCTTCTAGCCTCCTGACCAACTCCAACGGAATCATTGTGTCCTATACCTCGACTTTATTCCTCATCAATTCGATTGTCAATCCGTTGATCTATGCCTTCAAGCACTCAGTTTTCAGGCATACTTTCCGATGCATCATTAAATATAGATTGGCAGATGTGCAAGAACCATCTCGTGAGCTAAGGGCCATCCTCCGTCAACAGTAAAGTAAAGATTAGTGAAAGAAAGAAAGAAAGAAAGAACACCCATCTCGACCCCCTTCCCATACAAGGCACCAGTAGACTGTAGACCGTAAAATTCTACCATCTCTTAATGATATTAATAATAATGAACCGTATTTGTATAGCGCATACTACTTTTTAGTCCCTATGCGCTTTACAAAAAAAGGAAAGAGGTACAGAGTTAAGACAAGCAGACAATGGTAGAAACATAGAATTCAAATCAAGTACCAACTTTGCTATACTCAAAACTTAACTCAAACTACTGTTGAACAAGTGAGTTTTCAGTCTGTTTTTAAACTGGTCTACTGTGACTGCCTCCTTTACAACATCAGGTATACCATTCCATAGTTCAGCAGCTGCTGCTTGGACTGAGCGAGCTCCATATGACTTTGTTAATGCTTAAATGGAATCTTGAGTTCTGGGAAAGGTGAAAAATAATTTATAAGCTTTCTCATTCCTTTTATGTCGGTTTGGAAGAACTTCATAGTAGAAACATCCCCTGAAAATGATTGCTCTTCAAATGCTCTTATATTCGAAATATGACAAGAAATAGCTGAAATGTTCTGGCCGAACATTCGTGCCACTTGTGTATGTAGTCCCATATACCCATTTCTGTGTGCAGTACATGTGCTTTTAAGTGAGATTCGGTCAATTTCTTATCTATTTTGATGATTCCAAACAACACAGTATAAAATAATTCTTATGTAGACATGGTCAACCTTTCCCAATTCCTTTGAGATAATTTCTTTCACAATGTAATTGTATGACCAGGGGCCCGTTGCACAAAACTTGCGTTTGAACGCAACTCAGGAAAATCAAACGCAACTTTATTTTCAGCCAATCAGAAGTGCGCATTGAGGACTTGCGTTTGATTTTTAGGAGTTGCGATTAAACGCAAGTTTTGTGCAACGGGCCCCAGAACTCTACTTTATCATTAAGTAGAGTTTTCACGTGGCAAGCGACGATTCGCGAAGGAAGCGAATTTCGAAAAAAATTAATGGCAAAGTCCAACATACGTATTTTAGGGTCCAAAAGTTCGCCAAACATGCGCGGGGGTTTGTCGTTAATGTTGTCCAATCAGATTCCGACAGTTTGGAGAATGTCTCGCGCATGTCTCGCGAAAGCAGGGAAGTTCGTCGGATTATTTCTCGTGTTGTTCGCATTTTAGTCACATGTTTTCGTGTATGTGGACTAGCCATAGTTCGGCAACGCTACACACGACATTCGCACATACGTTGTGGGAACTACGCACAAACTGCGCAGGAATGTTTTACTGCTCCATTCGGAGAAGTTTTTCTCCGAATGTTGGACTTTGTTCGACATTCGCATCCTTCACACTGTCCTTCGCGAATCGTTCGCATGCCCCTTGAAAACTTATTTAAACTACGTTACGACACCACAAGGTTCACCAAGTCACCAAATAACTGTAGTCTGATTACAAGCGGATTGGATTTTGATACCATCTCGAAGACTCAGACAATTTACTTTGTGCCACGCGAAGTCCAATATTCTGCTATGCTAAGATATAGAAAATGTAATACATCAGATGAATAAATTATTTCAATAATGCGTTTGTCTACGTTCATGTATAGCTGGCGCCACACTGTCCCGAAATCGACACAAGATGGCCATACGAATATGGAATTTTCAATTTCGTGCGAAGTTGGCCCCGAACTTGGTCAACAGACAATCAACAGCCGAAGCAAGTATGATGCCTACATAAGGTCACACGATGGCACCCGAACCACACACGAAGGCTATACGAAGATGTGAATTTTTATTAAGATTTTGCCACCGCTCACAAAGTTGCTGCCGGAACCTGAGAAACTCCACCGGCGGTCATACGATGGCTTAAGATGCCCTCACGAATGGCCCGATGTTTCCATTGTGTGTCCATTTTGCCCTTCGTAAGGCCATCGTAAGGACATCTTGTCAAATCGTGTCATCTTCGTCTTTACTTCGTGTGATCATCAGTGCCATCGGGCATTTTTCACCTCATGATGACAATACGAAGGAAGCAAGAAGCTGCCCTATTGTCTTGGGAAGGCAACACGACTACGCGAAGCCCTCGCAATGCCGGCGTGTTGTCATCTTATTATAGTACGATGACATCGAGATGGGACCACGGTGTCGGCGAAGACAGCCAAATTTGAATAGCTCAAGCGTTTCCCCATGTGTACGGAAGCTTATAAGTGCCAACCAGATGACGAGATAAGAAGACGAGAAGACAAGTTAAATGACGAGAAGACGAGATAAGAAGACGAGAAGACGAGATAGGAAGACGAGAAGACAAGCTAAATGATGATAAGATGAGTATTGGAACTCGGCAAGTCAACTTGTTTGGGACAAGAAGACGAGTTGACGAGTTATTGGAACTCGGCAAGTCGATTTGTTTGGGACAAGAAGACAAGATGACCATAATGACGAGTTGTTTGAACTCGGCAAGCCGACCTATTTGAGACAAAAAGACGAGAAGACAAGTTGTTGGAACTCGGCAAGTCGACTTATTTTGGACAAGAAGACGAGATGACGAGTTATTTGAACTCGGCAAGTCGACTTATTTTGGACAAGAAGACGAGATGACGAGTTATTTGAACTCTGCAAGTCGACTTGTTCAGGTCCCAAACAAGTCGACTTGCCAAGTTGCATTAGTTTTTAATTCTTCTACTTCTCTCTCTCTCTCTCTTTCCTTCACCTCTTTCACTACCTCAATCTCCTTATTTTATTCCTGTCATTCCTCTTTATCTCTCCTACCACCATGACCACTCTCTTTCCTATTCCTATTCCTTTTTTTTTCTCTTTCTCTCTTTCCTCCTTCCTTTCTCTCTTTGTCTTACTAACTTCAATTTTCTGCATTTTTTCTTTCTCTCTCAAGCTCCCTTTATCTCTCTCCCTCTCTCTGACTCTCTTTTGGTCTCTTCTCATTTTTTCTCTCGTTCTCCCTTTCTCTCTTGCCCTCTTTCTTTCTCTTTCTCTTTCCCTCTTCACCTCTCTTCAGTTTGTTTGTTTTTTTCACAGTGGGGGTGAATCCGTGAATACATGAATGATGTTTTGATAAATTGTTATTGAAGCTTGCTATTGTCATATTCAAAAAGCTGTGTATAGTATGCATTTTCTCTTTTATTTATGTTGATGGAATTATCAGAGTTCCATATAATTACCATATGTTTCTTTCTATATAACTGATGTTATGTTATCCTTCGAGCAAAAATCTGCAATTCGGCCCGCAAACCGTGAATGACCATTTTTCTTTATTCTATTTTATCAATAAACCGTTGTAATTAAATAAAAATCACTAATCACTAAACTACCACCCGGTGTCTAGCGCCTCGCACACATTATGACCCTTAATCAGTGGCTACAACGCGTTTCCGCGGGAATTCTAGAATTAAGTTCTGAAAGCTATTGCTAAAGCAGCTTTGTGGCAGTATTGTAAAAAAAGGCAGAGGCACAACATACATATCTATTCATGTAATGGTGATGAAGAATAGATCACCACCCTCCACTTACTATAATTATGATTTTATGATAGCGCGTGCCTTCATCTTGGCGTAACGTAGCATTGTAAGCTTAAAGAATGAAAATCAGTACACATATGAGATTCATCTATTTCTTATTCAGGGCCTTATTATATCAACTGCGAACAGATCTAAGACGTGTTAATTTAAGGAGATCCTTTTGTAGGCAATAATATTGAAAGAAATCATCCTCTATCAATGAAACATTGAAACTGAAACATGGCTCACCCACAGTTGCACGTCATTGTACTCGCTACCTGATTATCATTTTATAGAAAACAGTCGATGTGGCAAAACTGGTGGAGGTGTTGCTTTGTACATTAAAAAAGATTTTGACTATTTTATTCATAATGACCTCAACTGTATGAGTGATACCGTTGAATCGCTCGTTGTTGAGCTAAAAATATCTGATTCCAAAAATATCTTGATAGTTGTTTTATATAGGCCACCAAATTCGAACACTTAAATTTTCTTAGACTATTTACGGGAGCTTACGCATAATTCTGTATTTAATAACAAGGATTGTTTCATAGTAGGGGATTTTAATATTGATATCTCTAAATGCAATAGCCAAAATACTTCTCAAGAATTCTTTGATATCATGATGTCTGCATCTTTCTTGCCACTCATAACCAAACCCACTAGGGTCACCAACCAAACAGCTACCCTTATTGATAAATGTTTTAACCTCTGAGCTCAGAAAATTACTTCATTGGATAAGAGCCAATAAACTGTCCCTCAATCTTCAGAAAACTAAACTAATGACATTCAGTAACTCTTTAAATAATTTACCCGATAATATAATTTTAGATAATATGCTTACAGAGGAAGTCTCTTCCATGAAATTTTTAGGTTTAATTATAGATAATAAACTCTCTTGGAAATCCCATGTAGACAGTGTATGTCAAACGATAGGAAATATAGGAGTCTTAAATAAACTAAAGTATTATTTTCCAAAATTTACTCTTCTTACTTTATACTCTACATTAATATTGCCCTATTTAAATTATGGTTTAGTTGCTTGGGGCAACACACACTCTCCTTATCTTGATAGAATCTTATTATTACAGAAAAAGGCAGTCCGTATCATATCAAATCTTTCCTGGAAATCACACACGGACCCACTATTTTTCGAAAATAAAATCTTAAAAATACAAGATTTGTATCGTCATAATCTCGGTCAGTTCATGTATAAATTAAATAATAACTTGTTACCTGCACTATTGAGTGATATATTCTGTAAGAATATGACTATTCATAAATACTCCACACGACAATCAAATGAATTTCATTTACCCCTTACTAGAACTATCTTCACAAAATTTATATTTACTTTCACCGAACCAAAATTTTGGAATAATCTTAATTCGAATATTAAAGATGCTTCCAGTTCACACTCATTCAAGAAACAACTAAAGACTTTTCTTTTGGTTTCCTACCGGGAATCAAATTGATTCTTGGTAGGAAATTGACTGATTGAAACTTATAACTTTTAGATGGAATCATCATCATTCCCATGACTTATGGTAAATTCTCTGTTAATTCTGTATTCTGCATTCTGCTATAATTTTATTCAATTTTTGCTTCATATTTCAAATCGTGTTTCGCCCCCAATACTGCGCATGCTCTCTATATCTATCTTTCCCTCTTTCTCTTCTAATAAGCCAGCGTTCTTTTTGTTTGTTTTTGTTTTGTTTTTGTTTTGTTTTTGTTTTGTTTATTTTGTTTTTTTGTTATTTCCATTGGTTGTGTGCGTGTGTGTGTGTGTGTGTTTTCTCTCTCTCTCCTTGCTCTCTTTGGTGTTGTCCGTCTTCTTTTGTTTATCTTTTTATTTTCTCTCTTTTCTGTGGCGATAAGTAAATTTTTTTGGGGGGAGGGGGGTGTTGCAGTTATTATTTTTGGTGTATGCGGGGGTGTGAGGGTGTGTGTGTGTATGCGTGTGTATCTTTTTTTTTAATGTATACTTGCTATATAAATTGTACAGAAATTTTTTTGAGGGGTTTGCAAAATACAAGCTTTGATTTTTAGCATTCCCCTCCATTTTCAGCATTTATTTATTATAATTATCTTTTTATTATTGTTATTACATGCATTTTGTTCATGATATTATTTAGGATGTATTTACGTTTGTTTTTATATTGTTGAAAATGGTTCATGATATTATTCATGATGTAATAACGTTATATTCTGTTGAAAAATGGTTCATGAAATTATGATGTAATTACGTTGTTATATTCTGTTAAAAATGGAAAATAAATGAAATGAAATGAAATGAATTTCCACCTATAAAAAATAGAAAATAGAAATACGGTAATCCCCCTGTAAATATGAATTGTAAACATTGATGCAAATTGTAAGTTGCAAATATAATTTTAATGTTTAATAATTATCCATTATTGTATATGTTAATCGGACTAACATCGATTAGAATTATGCTATTTTATTAGTTTAGATCTTAATACCAAAACGTGTCTATACACCCTCGATTTTGTGATGAGTTATTTTTTATCATGTCTATGCCTCATGTAATGACCTTCTCTAGACTCTCAAAATCATTTTTATAGGTTTGGATACTATATAAAGATCATCAAAATTTATTGTTTTGATACTTTCAGGTGTATTTCTCTTTCTCTGTTTTGATTTAAAAATTTAAACTGGCAAAGAGCAGCGTAACAATACCTGTAGCTTGACATACTTTTTTTTGTCCAAAACTGATAGAAAACGGTCTCAAATATAAGCAATCCTCTAAATTTACCACAATTTGTTTTGGTTACAGCCTTGTAATTCAAATATTTTTATCATGTTCACATGATTACTTTCATTAGTATTTAACTTTAAATATTCCTCTGTAATCTTGTCTGCTCGTTCAGCTTGACATTATTTTTTGAAGTCTTCGAGATCTGTGAATGAATCTTTCCAAAGTTATTTCATGAATTCAATTTTGATTTATTACAGCATGTGATAGACACTAGAATGTTATTCTATTGTTTCTGGTTTAGTTTTGATGGAGCTTTTCATCTAAAACTGAGTATTTACGCCAAATCTAATCAACATGATCAGGCGGACAACACTTCTAATTAGGTGCAAATTGCTATTCCAATTGAGGTTTTGCTGGGATTTCCCTATCATTTCCGTCTTTTCTGCACACGTAAACTCTTTAAAATGTTGTTTAAAGCCTAGAAGTGCCATTATTACTGGGTAGACAAAAATTTTTACACATTCGTTAAAAACATGAAGTAAACAAATTACCGAGCTGGGGATTGCCCAGATATTGTAGTTGTATACGACACATGCTTCGGTGAAAGTTGCTCTGCGGTCACTATCCTAAACTCACAAAAGTCCTAACTTCAACCCTTTACCAAACGCTATACCTGATCCTGACAAAACATAACCTAACCTCAGACCAATATTAAACTAACTATTTGGTGCATTTTAAATAGTCTTGCCTACCTATCTAGATTTTAAAGCTACCGTAGGCAATAGTGAAATTAAGTTTATGAATTTACTATTCGGCTAAATCAGAAAATAAAATCAAATACTGTGTTGCAAGAACTAAGACAGCACTTGGACTATTTTGTTTCAGTTGTGTAAGTCGAGAGAGCTCACACTTCCATAGTGTCTCCGTCTCCTACCGTTGTGGCGGCAGATCGCGTGACGGTGGCGTATTCTGTAACTTTTTTCGTTTTCAAAAAGTTTTTATTTTCTCTCATAAAGAAAATTGTACATAAATAAAATAAAATTTCATAAAATATTACAAATAATCTTCACATAAACTGCTAACTGAAGTTTCACATTTCAAAACAATAGAAATAAACTTTCATGTAAAATATATTTGCGAATCGAAAAACACATTCCAAGAAGAAGGATATTCATATAGGTCTATTTAAGTTACTCATTTCATTACAAAAATAAATAAAAAAATAACAATTGAAATGTATTTTCACATAAACAACTCGCAAATAAAGTTTTACATTATGCATATCATAACCTCGCATAAGTGTGAGTGTACATTTTGTACGAAATTTGCTTTAATAGTCTTTACAAATATATATATATATATATATATATATATATATATATATATATATATATATCATTAGATCCTATAACAAATGAATTCTAACAATTTTCACGATTTTTTTAAAAAATTTCCATCAGAGAGAAAGAATAATAAAATTTAAAAGAAAGAGGAAAGATAAGTGAAAATAAATGGATAAGAGAACATACATCATCACCCCCAGCCCTTCCCACAACAACACAAAAAACAATGAACAAACAGACAAAACAACAACAACAAAAAAAAACACAAACAAAACAGAACAGAACAAAAACTGAACAGCCACACCACAACACACATACATAAACAAACATACAAAAGGAGAAAAAAGGAGAAAGGAAAAGAAAAGGCGGTAGGGTAGAGGGTCCAGAAGTTATGCCTCTTTATCTATCATTTATCATTGCGAGAAACTAGAATCATATACAATCAGTGAACATATTTTTGAGTGGAAAATTAAAAAAAAAATAAAAAATCACTGACAACCTTCCAAGGCTTCCTATTTCTTTAGATGGATTGAAAGAGTTTCCCTTTAAATTGCAAGCTTTTTCTCTTCATTTTCATTTTCAATTAATCTATCTATAATTTCTTTTGCATTTGGGGGATCTCCTTTCTCTCTACTATGAAAAATCGTAAATTTAATCAGAATCAAGATATGGTTCAGTAACTGCCCTGTTTTTACAGTGTTGTCAGTTATTCAAATATGAATTTCTTTCCAGGATAATTTCTTCAGAATTGGTAAATTAAGCCTATCCCCACATTTTCCCCAAACTTCCTTTATCTTATTCAAAGAACACATGTTGATAAGTTTCTTCAAAATTCCTGCAACATGAGCACAACCCATTTTCACGAAACTTAAATCGATGTAATTGATGGTTTGTATAAACAATCTTATAAAATAATAATACACAGTTTGAATTGGAATTCTCTCAGTTTACTGTTTAAGGTACACATCTTTGGTTAAACAAATATCTTTTCTACTTCTCGTTTATTATACAGTGCGTCCCAGAAAAAACGAAACCCTAAAACAAAGGGTTATTGTGATCACGCTATGTGCTCTATGACAATAATTATCTATTTTCCATAAACTTGTAGCATTATGCTTTTAAATGATACCTTGATGGCACCCATCCGTACATGCTTTACTGAGCAGCATCATTTTGAAAATGACGTGTAAAAACTCGGTTGTGCCAGATTTGGGTAAAACCGTGAAAACGTTAGTATCACATGCGAACATGACGTAAGGGAAAGACCAGCTTTAAGAGATACGATACATGAAATTCCCACAAGTGATGACATGCATTTAATCAGAAAAATTCATAAAGCACGGGTCAGTATCAATTTCCAGTGATGACAGGGGAGTACGCCCCCAAATTTCCAAAATCAATAAATATCCCTCAAAAAATGAAAAACTGCCCATCCTGTGATGGAAAAGGTACCCTTCCTGAGGTGGGATATTGCCATAATCTTGATATTTTTTCTGCCTTATGTGCCTTTTCTACCTTGTATTTCCTTCTGATGACAATGGAAAGTGCCACTAACATTACTTTTATGAAAATATCACCTTTCTGTCCACTTTGTTCTTAAAAGAAATTGCAGTTCTGAAAAAAATCTAAAAAATTACTTTTCATTTCGACTGCAGGTACCATTTCAATACAAAACATGCCCTTTCTTAACCCCCAATATCGACAAAACAATGGCCATCCTTTGTTTTGTGATGAGGGCATTATCCTCACCCTCATTATTGAAAGAAACAGATGAAAACAGTCTTCTCATAGGGTTTTAAAAGTCATGTTTCATTTGGGTCATGTTCGCATGTGATCCTAACGTTTTCACGGTTTTACCCAAATCTGGCACAACCGAGTTTTTACATGTCATTTTCAAAATGCTGCTGCTCGGTAAAGCATGTATGGATGGATGCCATCAATGTATCATTTAAAAGCACAATACTTCTAGTTTATGGAAAATAGATAATTATTGTCATACAACACATAGTGTGGTCACAATAACCTTTTGTTTTAGGGTTTCGTTTTTTCTGGGACGCACTGTATAATGACATAAAATTGCAAAATGCTGTGTTTGTTTCTACATTCTTCTCATATTCTAAACTGAGGCCACAGTGAATGGACTTCCTTAAACAGTCAGGGAGAGTACCGAGTTTTCGGGAATGATCAAAGTCCCCCCCAAAAGGGACGATTGGCCTCAATGAATCATTCATGACCTTTCACCGCTTCCTGACCGTTGATCGACGTGCACAAAGTGAATGACAATCGTACACCGCTTTTGTCATTTTGGGGAGATAGTCTTTAGACTCCTATTGTAAAATGCTATGTTAAATAGGCCTACAGTACCACATGCAGTGTCGTGTCTGCTTGTTGTTGCTAAAATATGGAGGAAATAAAGACGAACTATGATTAGTCGAAATGATCAGACCTACTATTTTGTTTTTAGTGTTGTTTTGGATTCCATTCTTTCATTTCATAATTGATTTAGTCGGCTTGATATATGAAATTGTATCAAAATAATAAAAATTCACCCAGTGCAGAACTAGAAATTTGTTAAAAGTGTACCAACCACCTGAGAAAATAATTTGTGTACAGCTAGAAAGTATAAAATCAACCTCAAATAACTTTGTCTGGCATTCTATAGGTCAACAGTTAAAAAGTATGAAGGAAATAAAGGATAACATGATACCTTGGCGAGCGCGTACTGGTGCGTCGAGTAACCTACTCAAGAGTCGCTTTTACACTTACAGAGAGTGTAATTAAAATTGCAATATCTCTTTATAAATTTAACAGTTGAAGCCCATATTTTGAATATAGTATAACGACATGCAACCTCTAACATACAGAGCAACATTATTTTTGGTGATTGGTACCCGTTAAAACACAAAAATCCCTGCTTTGATTATAAAAACTTTTTTTTCGGGGGGGGGGGGTATATCTTTCACGGGCGTAGACACGCATAATAATCCATTGTTAGTAGGGGGGGGGATGATCTTTTCATCATCCCCCCATTAACACTAGAAAGTGTGTTCGTATCTACGCCAATGATATCTTTTACTCATAATGGTTAGTAGCGCGTATTTGAGTGTCCGAAGGTCAGCACACACCCTTTTAACACGGCAAACACGTAACCTCACTCCCATAATTTAATTTAATTAAGAACTGGATGTATGTTCATAATTCTTGAATTCTTCACTCTGGGTGATCAGATAATGAAAGTTCATTTCATTACCTGTAATTTGATGTTCATAATATTATCACATTTACTTCAATATCCAGTGATCATTTTTTTCTTTGATCTAACCCCTGTTCACAATTTTGTCTATTGCAATCTGTCAAAAATCACAATATTTCCAAACACGGTTGCCTTTGTTCTTTCACTGAAAACAATTTAAGGGTCAAGGAGGTCAGGGGTGATCGGATTCAGAATGCAGAACAAAATTACCTTCATGCAGATGTATAATACTATGTGACTGGTAAAAAAAATCCAGTGATAGTTTTTTCTCCAAGCTTGAGATCAAGCAGACAAAAAATGGCAAATTCTGGTCAATGACCGCGTGGTAAGTCACGTGACCAGCATTTGACAGTTGTGCGTAAACCCTTGTCATTCCTAACACATACAATAGCATCTGGACCCATAGAATATTTATGCTGTAACTCATAGATCATGTACTGTAGCTTCGCTTGTCAATGTTTTATGATATAACCAAAGGTTGACAAAGTTAGGATATCCTATACAGTATGGCAGTCAGACCCAACTCTGGAAAACCGAGCACAGGTATATACTCCAAAAACGGCGAATGGAGCAAGATGAATATAGAGCCCTCATCGTTGAGTGTGAGATAGTGTGTACAAAAGACATGGGGAAAATCGTGCAATGTCGACCTGCTGTTGATGATATATTTTTCAAAAATAATGCTGCGGATATATTTAATTCAAACGTTTGTCATTTGAAAGTCATTTCATATGACGAATCATCAAGGATTTCGAAGATAATTGGCACCCAGCATTATTTTTAAAAATTTATATAGCGTTGGCTGGTTGACTTTGCAAGATTTTCCCCATGCCTTTTGTACATACTGCCTCGCACTGAACGATGAGGGCTCTATATTCATACGCCGTTTTCGGAGTATATACCTGTGCTCGGTTTTCCGAAGTTGGGTCTGACTGTATGGGGCATTTTGTTGAAATTTTGCAATAAGGTCTGTGTACACAGACTAGGCCAGTATCGTCTTCTACGTGAACGACAAATGAACGAGATGAGCGAAAACTACGTTTACTAGGTGGGCTGTACTTCAAGTACAGACCACCTCATGTTTTTGTACGAATTTTTCTTTATTATTAGGTCGTATCAAAATTTACATATTTTATTGGACTCCTTAAAAGGCCCCTGAAACCCAAAATGTAAGTTTATTGCTGATGATGTGCAGGGATGCATACAACTAATATTCTGTTATTCAAACATCTAGATATGGTCCATAGATTTAAAAAAAAAATTGAAATATCTTTTCCAATCTCTTAAGCTCCACCCTTAAAAAAAAAAGGCTCCAGATCTCATTCCTGCAGTTATATCACCTGTCATTCATCAGTCATCTACACTAACATTTTACAATCATGACAATAGGATTATCTCGGGGGGGGGGGGGCACTCAGTATATAGTGTGCGTTGGGTATGTGCCGCCCAGAAGACCCCCATTTTTACACTCAAATTTCCGTTGTAAAGCATACCATTTTTTTTCTTGTTAAGAAAAAGAAGAGAGATAACCGTTCCAAAGCACCGCCTTTTTTTCATTCCGTCGTTCCGGCCGTTCTGGCCAGCTCCGCCCCGGCCCGTTTCGAAAACACCATAGACTTGCCATGACACACAGCGTATTTAGCGAATGGGAGCGTGTGTGTGGGAACCAGGGTAGCGTTTCATCAAACGGTCAAAACTCATAAGTATAAACGGTTATAAGTTCGCCGTCATCCCGTTGAAACGCGTGTATCAAAATTAATATGCGTTTCAATGGGATGTCGGCGAACTTGTACTTATGACGGTTTGGGTGAAACAATGCCCAGTTCCGTAGCATCATATTTACATTGTAATCCAGTTTCAAAGAGCCCCGTTTTCAAAAATGTTAGTAGTTCCAAAGGCCGTCCTTTTCATGATACGCTCGTTCCGAAGCCCTCCCCCACTTTTTGGGTCGAGTGCCCCCCCCCCCTCCCCGGGAGGATTGCATGCTTTCAAACAATACCTCCTCATTACAATTCTTTTCCTGATGATGCTACAGCATGTCTGACCAAGGAGCTTCAAGAGCTGGAGTCACATGTAGCTAATTCCCTTTGAACCAAAGAGTTTAAATACGAAGAGTGCTCAGTCCCGAAATAAAGCACGCGTATATATTGTGGTACATGTCGATCGGCCTTCTTCTTCTTCTTCTTCTTGGATTAGGTTTAATGGCGCTTGTCATTCAGTTTTGAATATTTACGCCAGAGGGAAGGTTAAAGTCTTTATCAAGATGTTTGTATTTTTTGTTTTCTTTATTTTTTCTTCTTTTTCTGTACATCGTTTTTGGTAAAGCCGTAAAGGGCATAATCTTGATATTGTCCCTTCAAATACAAACTTATGTCCCAAAACAGATAGGAATCAACATACTCTGACTGCATCATGGAGGAGAGGGAGAGAGTTGGTAGGGGGAGCTAGGAGAGATGTTTGTACTTTTGTTAAAGTTATTTGCTGTGAAATTTCTATTAATATTTATGTGATTGGGGGGGGGGGGGGATGGTCCAAACATGTTCCCTGATATTAAGCTCTATATGAGCAAACACTGCGATATCTGACGGGGATGTCGAGAAAAGTAAAAAAAAAAAAACTAAATAAATAAACAAAATGCTATCTTTATTTTTCTAAATCAGAATATTTCATTTGATATCATGATTTATGTAAATTTTAGGGATTATAGACGTATAATGTAAATCTATTGGCCTTATGTTAAAAGTCAAGACAGAAAAGGCTTTATTAAAATGAGATTGCGTGCGAGCAATTCCTTAAATATAAAGATTAATTAAGAGTGGCGTATCCAAGATTCTCTTAGTTACACATCGAATGAAAGGAATTGTGTGCCCCCCCCCCCCAGCACAGAAGGAACATGAAAAATGTGACTTTTTTTTTTTGCTTGTCTGAAAATTCAGAATAGACAGCATTTGATGATTTTTTTTTGTTCGTCAGGTGTGAGCCCCCCCCCCCTCCCCTGCATTCCTGGATACTCCACCAATATAAATAACTTACAGTAAGTTATTTGTAATATTCTGCTGTAGCAGTTTGAGACGACAGGCGAAGAAAACAGTATAGGGCTATTTCGAATTGAATTAAGGACGTTCATCAGTTATGTTTGTGCGCACCTCAGCTGCGCATCCTGGCTGGTTGTGTTACGTCATCACAACATCGGGAGAGTATTGCGCGCAGTTAAGACAATGGATACGCACATTAAACACAATGCTTAACTAGAAATTTAATTCATCACTGAAGACGAATTAGGTGGTCTGTCCCTCTGGCAAATTGCTTTGTCAGATGTGATAATATTTCTGCAAGATAATAATCATGATGATGTTGACGAAAATGATGATAAGATGGTCATATAAGTGATAACAATGACGATAATGATATATTGATAATGATGATCATAATGTCAACAAATGATAATAACCACGATAACCGAAGTCGCATAGCGCCCATTCAGGTTCACTTTTAGGGGCGATTTTTGAAAAGTGTTTGAAATGGCATAAAACGTGTGCAAAATGAATTTGGGAGGATTTGGATCATTTCTAAATTTTGCGCACGCACGGACGCGCGTACGGACGCGTACGCGCGCGTTTAACGAAAAGACCTTGACTGGAATGACAGTGACCTTAACCATGCCAAATATGAAAGAGAAATGACATTTCGTTATGAAGATATGACCAGAACTTGATTTTCACAAAATGGCGCCTGGATGACGTCACGATAACCTGATGACCTTGATAAAGATGTGGGAACTTGACCTTATTAGGACTGATGACTGACGAAAATATGAAGAAAATCGACTCAGCCGATTTTGAGAAATCGTGATAACGAACTGGACGATTTGATATTGCAGGACATGTGGGAGATTATCATCTTAGCTTTAATACACGACAGGGAATGAGATTGTACACAAACTACTGCACACTACTTTCCAATAGACACAACACGCAAAATTAGGCAGTTTATTAGATTGTTTGATGGTATATGTTATAATAATCGAAGAAGATGGTAAAATGAAAGGCAAAAAACAAATTTAAAAAATGGTCCCACCCGGAAATCGATCCGGGGTCGACGGAATGAGAGGCAAGTGCATTACCAATGGACCAAAATATTTCCAATAGAGATAACACGTAAACGAAATACGGGATTCTGAAATCATATTTTGTAGTTAAAAAATGGGCATGATCCCGACATCTGATCAAAAATTGGAGGGCACATTTGTAAAAGCTTATAGTCTCAGCAATAACATACTAAAATTTGGAAGAAAATCGAGCAGAAATTACAAAGTTACTGCTCAAAGAAAACGGGAATGTAGAATCAAGATTTGAGAAAAAGTCATCTCCTATAGCGAATACACGCAAAATGAGAAAATTTGACATGCCTCCTTTAATCGCAAAAATACGCCATGATGCCTTTGTCAAAATGAAAATTACTGAAATATTGTCAAATGAATACAAAAATTATGACGTCATTTTTTCAAAATCGAATTTTTGAGTTCATATGCAAATATGACGACGTTTCGATCGATTGACCCCCCAATTTTTTTCATGAATTACAATCTACAACTCATAGGCTTTCATAATATGTAAAAAAATTGGGGGGTTTCCACGCATTCTGACGAGCTATGGCGGATTCCATATAGGCATGTTTTTACCACTTTTTACATTATATTGCCCATTGACGCGCGCACGAATTTGAAAGTTTGACGCGCGCGTGTGGCATTATGGAATTGTCGAGAATGACTGTAAATAGTTGGAAATTGTCAAGAATAGTGTCAGGAAGACAAACCATGCGAAAAAACGGCGTTTTTACGTTCTGTACGCGCTGCACGCGCGCATAACGTGCTCGTGGACGCGCACGGGCAGAAAATTTTGAAATGCTTAAAATGTCCTGAACTGTACTCTAATTTGATTAAAAAGTGATTTTGAACATTTCTAAATTTTGACGCGCGCGTACGTGCGTGTCATGGGTGCGCGGATTTTGTTGACATGTTATGTTGACCCTTGACCTGAAATTCATGTGTGTCAAATATGGTTAATTTTTGATGACTCGTTATGAAGATATGATCGATAATGTGATTTCACAAAATGGCGCCTGGATGACGTCACGATGACCTGATGACCTTGAAAAAGATGCCCGAGCTTGATCTGATATGACCTGATATCTGACAAAAATTTGATAAAAATTGGCTGAGCCGATTTTGAGATTCCATGATAACAAAAAGTGGTAGAAAAATAGAAATAAACCAGAGTTGAATAAGTACAACTATACAGGTGGGCTGAGGAAGAGTTGAAATGCGATAGAGTAATAATATTGAAGTGTGAAGTAGGCATGTTCCTACATAACTACTTTAAAGCAGTGTATTTAAATGTCAAAGTGATGCACAATCAACGTTAGAATCCATTAAAGCATTCCTACATGTTTGCGCGCATGAGGGTAATGCGCGCGTGCGCGTATTCAGAGTTATAATACACGCACCAATTGCAAATGTTCAACAAAGCCCTGTAACACATGCAGTCTATTCCAGTCAATCTAAGGCATTTTTAACGTTTGTGCGCGTATGCGCGTAGGTACGCGTACGCACGCATTTAAGAAAATATTCTAGCAATCATGTAGGATCAATTAAAATGCTAAAACAGTCCAAGATAAGTCATTTTCATGCTGTATACAGAACTTAAGGCCACTGACGCGCGTGCATGTGCGCACGCGCGGAAATTTTGAAGTGTTTAAAATGGCCTTAAACATGCCCAAAATTGATGATAGACCATTTAGAGCATTTTCAGTTTTTGCGCGCGCGCAACTTTACCGACGCGCTCGTACGCGCACGCACCCTATGTTCAATTAATTTCACTTCTAATTAACTTGCATCATGCCAAATATTGCTATGTTATGACTTTGTATTGCAGAGATATAGCATATGTCAGAATTTTACAAAATGGAGCCTAGATGACGTCACGATGCATGGACTATGTTGAAAAAATTTCTGTGCTGAGACAATAACCATATATACCATCGTACCAAATTTGAATACATTTGAATAAGCCGTTTTGGAGATATTGTGCCTATACGGAACTTAAGGCCATTGACGCGCGCGTATGCGCGCACGCGCGAAATTTTTTGAAATGTTTAAAATGGCCTGAATTATGCCCAAAATTAATTATAGACCATTTTGAGCATTTTCAGATTTTGCGCGCGCATGCGCGCACGCGCAGAAAATTTTGAAATGTTTAAAATGGCCTGAAATATGCCCAAAATTAATTATAGACCATTTTGAGCATTTTCAGATTTTGCGCGCGCGCACCTTAACCGACGCGCACGTACGCGCACGCACCCTATGTTCAATTAATTTCATTTTTAATTAACTTGCATCATGCCAAATTTTGCTATGTTATGACTTTGTATTGCAGAGATATAGCATATGTCAGAATTTTACAAAATGGCGCCTAGATGACGTCACGATTCAAAATTTTAACCAAATTTGAATACATTTGAATAAGCCGTTTTGGAGATATACCGGACACAAAAAAGTGGGTAAAAATAAAAATAAATAATAATAATAAATAATAATAAATAATAATAATAAACTAGAAATTTAATTCGTCACTGAAGACGAATTAGGTGGTCTGTCTTTCACTGTGGCAAATTGCTTTGTCAGGTGTGATAATATTTCTGCAAGATTATAATCATAATGTTGACGACAATGATGATAAGATATGGTCATATAAGTGATGACAATGACGATAATGATATATTGATAATGATGATCATAATGACAATAATGATGACAATAACCACGATAACCTAAGTGGCATAGCGCCCCTACAGGTTCAATTTTATGGGCGATTTTTCAAAAAGTGCTTGAAATGGCATAAAACGTCTGCAAAATGAATTTGGGAGGATTTGAATCATTTCTAAATTTTGCGCAAGCGCGGACGTATGCGTACGCGCGCGTTTAACGAATTGACCTTGACTGAAATGACAGTGACCTTAACCATGCCAAATATGAAAGAGAAATGACATTTCATTATGAAGATATAACCATAAGTTGATTTTCACAAAATGGCGCCTGGATGACGTCACAATAACCTGATGACCTTGACAAAGATGTGGGAACTTGACCTTATTAGGACTGATGACTGACGAAAATATGAAGAAAATTGACTGAGCCGATTTGGAGAAATCGTGATAACGAACTGGACGATTTGATATTGCAGGACATGTGGGAGATTATCCCCTTAGCTTTAATACACGACAAGGAATGAGATTGTACACAAACTACTGCACACTAATTTCCAATAGACATAACACGCAAAATTAGGCAGTTTATGACATTGTCTGTGATGGTGTATGTTATAATAGTCGAAAAAGATAGTAAAATGAAAGGCAAAAAAAAAAAAAAAAAAATTGGACCCACCGGGAATCGAACCTGGGTCGGCGGGATGGGAGGCAAGTACTTTACCAATAGACCAAAAGTTTTGCAATAGACATAACACGTAGACGAAAAATGGGTTTCTCAAATGACATTTTGTAGTTTAAAAATGGGCATGATCCCGACATCTGATCAAAAATTGGAGGGCACACTTGTAAAAGCTTATAGTCTCAGCTATAACATACCAAAATTTGGGAGAAAATCGAGCAGAAATAACAGAGATACTGCTCAAAGAAGACGGGAATGTAGAATCAAGATTTGAGAAAAAGTCATGTCCCATAGAGAATACACGCAAAATGTGAAAAATTGACATACCTCCTTTAATCGCAAAAATACGCCATGATGCCTTTGTCAAAATGAAAAATCGTGGTGACTGATCTTGTAGAGAATTGTCTCAGCTATAACATATCAAAATTTGGAAGAAAATCGACAATCTATTACTGAAATATTGTCAAACTAATACAAAAATTATGATATAATTTTTTCAAAATTGAATTTTTGAGTTCATAGGCAAATATGATGACGTCACAAAATCCGATCGGCCAAAATTTTGCATGAATCGACATCTGCAACTCATAGGCTTTCAGAAAATGTAAAAAAAATGGGGGGTACCGGTTCATTCTGACGAGCTATGGCTTATTCTAGATAGGCATGTTTTTAGCACTTTTTACATTATATTGCCCATTGACGCGCGCACGAATTTGAAAGTTTGACGCGCGCGTGTGGCTTTATGGAAGGTCGAGAATGACTGTAAATAGTTGGAAATTGTCAAGAATAGTGTAAGGAATACAAAACATGCGAAAAAACGGCGTTTTTAGGTGCTGTACGCGCTGCGCGCGCGAATAGCGCGCGCGCGGACGCGCACGGACGGAAAAATTTGAAATGCTTAAAATGTCCTGAACCGTACTCTCCTTTGATTAAAAAGTGATTTTGAGCATTTTTAAATTTTGACGCGCGCGTACGTGCGCGTCATGATGCGCACGCAAATTTTGATGACATTTTATGTTGACCCTTGACCTGAAGTTTATATGTATCAAATATGGCTCATTTTTGATGAATTGTTATGAAAATATGATTGATAATGTGATTTCACAAAATGGCGCCTGGATGACGTCACGATGATTTGATGACCTTGAAAAAATTTGTGGAACTTGACCTTGACAGGCCTGATGACTGACTGAAATTTGATGAAAATTGATTTTGCCGATTTTGAGAAATCGTCTGCACAAGAAAGTGGGAGAAAAATAAAAATAAATAAAGAAAATTCTGACGAAATTAAGAGGTGGTCTGTCTATGACAGACCACCTAATAAAGAAAATTTCGTACAAAAACAGAAGGTGGTCTGTACTTGTAGTACAGCCCACCTAATAATAATAAAGAAAATTCTGACGAAATTAAGAGGTGATCTGTCGATATCGACAGACCACCTAATAAAGAAAATTCTGACGAAATTAAGAGGTGGTCTGTCAAATGACAGACCACCTAATAATACCTATAACGTGTGTGTCTATGGCAAAATGGGTAATTTGAACTTTGAAAGCCATTTTCACCCTGAAGACGACGGTTAAAACGTTTGAGCTACTCACCTTTTTCGTGTAGAATTTTATGCTCTTTCATCTGAATCAAGTCCCAAGTCTCTAGCACCCCGCAAACCGAAGTTAGGGCTCATTTTCAGGGTCCGAAAAGGGCATTTTCCACCCCAAAATCACTAAATGAAGCCTGGATGACGTCATAATGACATCATGAACCTCAATTTTTCACCGTCAACACTTCTTATCAGTCCTCATTACTGTGTCGAATTTGAAAAAGATTCATGGTTTCGTTTTTGAGTTATTGCCCCCGTAAAAAGAGGGGGGGGGGGGTCAAAAAAGGAAAAAAATGAATAATAATAAAAAAAAAAAAACGAATTGAGCTATGAATCTGATTTTTGGTGTGCATGATATTTGGTCAAAATGTGGTGGACGAGGTAAAATTCAGAAAGATTTACCTCCTCGTTTGGGAGTTATTGAGGGTGGCATTTTTCATATTTGCGGGGGCACTGACGCGCGAACATGTGCACACGCGCGCATCGAAATCTTTGGGATTGACCGGATTGATATCAGCTTCATTCATGCCAAATATGAAAGAGAAATGACTTTCCCTGATGAAGATATGACCATGAGTTGATTTTCACAAAATGGCGCCTGGATGACGTCACGATGACCTGGGGACCTTGAAAAAGTTACGGGAACTTGATCTCATAGGGGCTGATGACTGAGGAAAACTTGAAGAAATTGGACTGGGCCGATTTTGAGATATCATCTACACAAAAAATGGGCGGAAAAAGGAAAGCTCGTTTTGACAAAACTAAAATTAATCTACTAGAAATTTAATTCGTCACTGAAGACGAATTAGGTGGTCTGTCTTTAACTGGTAAATTGTAAGATGATGATTGGGCAAGATAGTAATCATGATAGGGTCGACGGTCATATAAGATGGTCATATATATATATATATATATATGATGACAGTGAAATTGACCATCCGAAATATGAAAGAGAAATGACATTTCGTTATGAACATACATGACCATACGTGACCATTAGTTGATTTTCAGAAAATGGCACGTGGATAAAGTCATAATTACATCATGACCTTGATATTTTCACAGCATAATTGTCCTACCAACACTCATGTCTGTGCCAACTTTCATAAAGATTCAAGATTCCGTTTTTAAGTAATCAGCCCCGCAAAAAAAAGGTGTTGGGTGGTTTTCGGTTAATTAGTTTGAGATTTTCAGTTTTTTCATCTGGCAATGGAAGGAAAAAATACAAGAATTTGAAGAACTTTTAAATTGGAAGTAAAATGGACAGGCATTTCCTTGAAGTTTCAGCCATTGGTTTCGTTGTAAAAGGCAGGATGGACGAGAAATTAAGGAAAAGATGGACAAGAAAACGACGTCTACACTTAAAAAAAAAAAAAAAAAAAAAAAAAAAACGAATTGAGCTATGAATCTGATTTTTGGTGTGCATGATATTTGGTCGAAATGTGATGGACGAGGCAAAATTACAGAGATACTGCTCAACGAAGACGGGAATGTAGAATCAAGATTTGAGAAAAAGTCATCTCCCTTAGAGAATACACGCAAAATGTGAAAAATTGACATGCCTCCTTTAATCGCAAAAATACGTCATGATGCCTTTGTCAAAATGAAAAATCGTGGAACTGATCTTGTAGAGAATTGTCTCAGCTACAACATATCAAAATTTGAAAGAAAATCGACAACCTATTACTGAAAAATTGTCAAATGAATACAAAAATTATGACATCATTTTTTCAAAATCGAATTTTTGAGTTCATATGCAAATATGACGTTCTGATCGATTGACCCCCAATTTTTTTTTACGAATTCATACCTACAACTCATAGGCTTTCAGAAAATGTAAATAAAAAAATGGGGGGTAGCCACACATTCTGACGAGCTATGGCGGATTTTATATAGACATGTTTTTACCACTTTTTACATTATTTTGCCCATTGACGCGCGCACGAATTTGAAAGTTTGACGCGCGCGTGTGGCATTATGGAAGGTCGAGAATGACTGGAGATAATTGGAAATTGTCAAGAATAGTGTCAGGAATACAAACCATGCGAAAAAAACGGCTTTATTACGTTCCGTACGTGCTGCGCGCGCACATAACGCGCGCGCGGACGCGAACGGACGGAAAATTTTGAAATGCTTAAAATGTCCTGAACCGTACTCTAATTTGATTAAAAAGTGATTTTGAGCATTTCTAAATTTTGACGCGCGCGTACGTGCGCGTCATGATGCGCGTGCGGATTTTGTTGACATGTTACATTTACCCATGACCTGAAGTTTATGTGTGTTAAATATGGTTCATTTTTGATGACTCGTTATGAAGATATGATCGATAATGTGATTTCACAAAATGGCGCCTGGATGACGTCACGATGACCTGATGACCATGAAAAAATTTCTGGCACTTGACTATGATAGGCCTGATCATTCACTGAAATTTGATGAAAATTAATTGAGCCAAATTTGAGTAATCACGGTCACAAGAAAGTGGGAGAAAAATAAAAGACAAACTAGAAATTTAATTCGTCACTGAAGACGAATTAGGTGGTCTGTCCCTGTGGCAAATTGCTTTGTCAGACGTGATAATATTTCTGCAAGATAATAATCATGATAATGTTGACGACAATGATGATAAGATGGCCATATAAGTGATGACAATGACGATAATGATATATTGATAATGATGATCATAATGGCCACAATAATGACAATAACGATAATCGAAGTCGCATAGCGCCCCTTCAGGTACAATTTTATGTGCGATTTTTTGAAAAGTGCTTGAAATGGCATAAAACGTCTGCAAAATGAATTTGGGAGGATTTGAATCATTTCTAAATTTTGCGCGCGCATGGACGCGCGGACGTACGCGTACGCGTGCGTTTAACGAATTGACCTTGACTGAAATGACAGTGACCTTAACCATGCCAAATATGAAAGAGAAATGACATTTCATTATGAAGATATAACCCTAAGTTGATTTTCACAAAATGGCGCCTGGATGACGTCACAATAACCTGATGACCTTGAAAAAGATGTGGGAACTTGCCCTTATTAGGACTGATGACTGACGAAAATATGAAGAAAATTGACTGAGCCGATTTTGAGAAATCGTGATAACGATCTGGACGATTTGATATTGCAGGACATGTGGGAGATTATCCCCTTAGCTTTAATACACGATAGGGAATCAAATTGTACACAAACTACTGCACACTACTTTCCAATAGACATAACACGCAAAATTAGGCAGTTTATGACATTGTCTGTGATGGTATATGTTATAATAGTCGAAAAAGATAGTAAAATGAAAGGCAAAAAAAAAAAAAAAAAAAAAAAATGGACCCACCGGGAATCGAACCTGGGTCGGAGGGATGGGAGGAAAGTACTTTACCAATAGACCAAAAGTTTTGCAATAGACATAACACGTAGACGAAAAACGGGATTCTCAAATGACATTTTGTAGTTAAAAAATGGGCATGATCCCGACATCTCATCAAAAATTGGAGGGCACACTTGTAAAAGCTTATAGTCTCAGCTATAACATACCAAAATTTGGGAGAAAATCGAGCAGAAATAACAGAGATACTGCTCAAAGAAGGCGGGAATGTAGAATCAAGATTTGAGAAAAAGTCATGTCCCATAGAGAATACACGCAAAATGAGAAAAATTGACATACCTCCTTTGATCGGAAAAATACGCCATGATTCCTTTGTCAAAATGAAAAATCGTGGTGACTGATCTTGTAGAGAATTGTCTCAGCTACATCATATCCAAATTTGGGCGAAAAATGACCAATATTAAAGGAGTTATAGTGAAATTTGCATAAATTTGATGACGTCATTTTTGAAAAAATGAAATTTTGAGTTTAGACGCCATTTTGATGACTTTGCAATATAATTGAGGCTCAAATTACCCATGAAATTATATCTATGATTCCTCCTCTACCCAAATATGAAAAAAAATTGGGGGGTTTATGGACTATTTAAAGAGCTAGAGTTAATTTTGTAGAGGCATGTTTTTGCACGTTTTTACGTTATTTTCGCCATAGACGCGCGCACGGATTTTAAAGTTTGACGCACGCGTGCGGCATTATTAGATGTCAAGAATGACTGAAACTAATTGGAAATTGTCAAGAATTTTATCAGAAATCGATACCATGCAAAAAAAAACGGCATTTCTACCTTCCGTACGTGCTGCGCACGCGCAAAACGCGCGCGCGGACGCGTGCGCGCGCAAAATTTTGAAATGCTTAAAATGACCTGAACTGTACTCTCCTTTCATCAAAAAGTGATTTTGATCATTTCTAAATTTTGACGCGCGCGTACGTGCGCGTCATGACGTGCCCGCGGATTTTGCTGACATTTGACATTGACCCTTGACCTGAAGTTTATGTGTGTTTAATATGGTTCATTTTTGATAACTCGTTATGAAGATATGATCGATAATGTGATTTCACAAAATGGCGCCTGGATGACGTCACGATGACCTGATGACCTTGAAAAAGATAGGGGCACTTGACCTTGATAGGCCTGATAACTGACGAAAATTTGCAGAAAATTGATCCAGTTGATTTTGAGAAGTCACGGCCACAAGAAATGGGGAGAAAAATAAAAATAAAGAATAAATAATAATAAAGAAAATTCGTACGAAATTAAGAGGTGATCTGTCGATACCGACAGACCACCTAATAAATAAAGAACATTCTGACGAAATTAAGAGGTGATCTGTCGATTCCGACAGACCACCTAATAATAAAGAAAATTCTAACGAAATTAAGAGGTGGTCTGTCAAGTGACAGACCACCTAATAATAAAAATGAAAATAAAGAAAGAAAATTCTGACGAAATTAAGAGGTGATCTGTCTACGACAGACCACCTAATAAAGAAAATTCTGACGAAATTAAAAGGTGATCTGTCGATACCGACAGACCACCTAATAAATAAAGAATAATGAAAGAAAATTCTGATGAAATTAAAAGGTGATCTGTCGATACCGACAGACCACCTAATAAACAAAATTCTGACGAAATTAAGAGGTGATCTGTCTACGACAGACCACCTAATAAACAAAATTCTGACGAAATTAAGAGGTGATCTGTCTACGACAGACCACCTAATAATAAAGAAAGAAAATTCTGACGAAATTAAAATGGCATTAAACTGGCAAAACTTGAACAGCGCCACCTTACAGTAACTGCCAAATTGAGATTATAATTTGAAAATTAATTGCATTTTATTTTGATTTTCGACAAACAGCTGTTTGGAAAATAGGCACATTTTATATTTCAAACTATTATTTTCGATGTTGCACATGTGGAAATTGCCTACAGATACATTCTAAGCTTCTACAAACTAGAATGGGGCATGATGGGAAAATTAGAGGCACAGACATTTATCAAATCCTGTTGAAAGATGGCGCCATTAGGAGCTTCAATTTACTGTCAATTTAAGAGGTGATCTGTCTACGACAGACCACCTAATAATAATAAAGAAAGAAAATTCTGATGAAAATTAAGAGGTGGTCTGTTCACAGACCACCTAATTACAGTAATGGAAAATAGCATAAAACTGTATAAATGTTACTTACGTTCTGTGGTTGTAAACACCATACAAAGAAGAGAAAATGAAGTTTAATAGTTAAACACGTAAGCAAATGACAAATATGGAGGAATCTCTAATTGCCACATCTGTTTTATGTCCAACACTTTTCTAACATTAATACAGTGTGCATTATATTACTCATGAACAAATGCATGAAAATCGCATTATATCTTACTTGAAGGATTTGTATTAAATATTTTAAATCAACAACCGGATTATTTCTCCTCTCTCTATGTAGCTTTGAATTCCATATCCTCGCATTAAATAACTGAAGCTGGTTTGCATCAATGTGTGAACATAACTTATCCCAAATTAAGATTTTGTTTCTAAAACAAAAGCAGAAAAGTCCATATTTTCTTTCCATTTAACCGATATTTTCCTTCTGAATCCAATTACTTGCTCTTTTTGTGAAGTAATTCTACCACACATCATCTTTAGAAATAATTGAAATGTTTACCACATGAGGAAGGGAGATATACTTAAAAATATTATATTCATTGCTCATTGTTGAAATTAAAAGTTCTCCACCATTGCTTTGTATTGCTAAATACATTTAAATCAGTTACAGTAATGGAAAATAGCATAAAACTTTTTCAAATTTTACATACCGTCTGTATTTGTAAATACCATGAAAAGAAAGGAAAATGAGGTTAAATAGTTAAACACGTAAGCAAATGACAAAAAGGGAGGAATCTGCAATGTCCACATGTGTCCAATACTTTTCTTACATTAATACAGTGTGCATCATATTCCTCATGAACAAATGCATGAAAATCGCATTATATTTTACTTGCAGGATTTGTACTATTTTAAATCAACAACCGGATTTTTTCTTCTCTCTCTATGTAGCTTCGAATTCCGTATCCTCGCATTAAATAACTGAAGCTGGTTTGCATCAATGTGTGAACATAACTTATCCCAAATTAAGATTTTGTTTCTAAAACAAAAGCAGAAAAGTCCATATTTTCTTTCCATTTTAACAGCTTATTCCCCCTGATATCTAATTACTTAACTTTTTGAAAAGTAATTCTACCAAACATCATCTTTAGAAATAATCGAAATGTTTATCTCATGAGAAAGGAAGATGTTCTCTAAAATATTATGATTATTGCTCTTTGTTGAAATTGAAAGTTTAATTTCGCCTCTATCGCTTTATATTGTAACTAAAATTTATATTAATTACAGTAATGGAAAATAGCATAAAACTGTACAAATGTTACTTACGTTCTGTGGTTGTAAACACCATACAAAGAAGAGAAAATGAAGTTTAATAGTTAAACACTTAAGCAAATGACAAAAATGGAGGAATCTATAATTGCCACATCTGTTTTATGTCCAACACATTTCTAACATTAATACAGTGTGCATTATATTCCACATGAACAAATGCATGAAAATCGCATTATATTTTACTTGCATCATTTGTATTAACTATTTTAAATCAACAACCGGATTTTTTCTTCTCTCTCTATGTACCTCCGAATTCAATATCCTCGCATTAAATAACTGAAGCTGGTTTGCAGCAATGTGTGAACATATCTTATGGCAAATTAAGATTTTCTTTCTTAAACAAAAGTAGGTAAGTCCATATTTTCTTTCCATTTAACCGATATTTTCCTTCTGAATCCAATTACTTGCTCTTTTTGTGAAGTAATTCTACCACACATCATCTTTAGAAATAATTGAAATGTTTACCACATGAGGAAGGGAGATATACTTAAAAATATTATATTCATTGCTCATTGTTGAAATTAAAAGTTCTCCACCATTGCTTTGTATTGCTAAATACATTTAAATCAGTTACAGTAATGGAAAATAGCATAAAACTTTTACAAATTTTACATACCGTCTGTATTTGTAAATACCATGAAAAGAAGGGAAAATGAGGTTAAATAGTTAAACACGTAAGCAAATGACAAAAAGGGAGGAATCTGCAATGTCCACATGTGTCCAATACTTTTCTTACATTAATACAGTGTGCATCATATTCCTCATGAACAAATGCATGAAAATCGCATTATATTTTACTTGCAGGATTTGTACTATTTTAAATCAACAACCGGATATTTTCTTCTCTCTCTATGTAGCTTCGAATTCCGTATCCTCGCATTAACCCTTTCAGGACAGGAATTATTTAAGGGCTAAATTTATCACATTTTGTTCTTCAAATTGGCAACAATAATATTTTTCTTTTAGAGCTACATGGTTCTAATAAGGTGTGATGTCTTTGGAAACAATATACATGATTAGAAACTTTGTCAAAAAGTTGAAAAAATTGCCAATTTTGATAAAAAATAGTGATTTTGAACCTCTCAATGTGTTGCCAATTTAAGGATTATGAAGCTTATTCTCCTTTTTGAAATTCCTGGCATCAAACGCAATATGGTCATGTAACAAAAATAGACATAGTGTGTGCAGAAATTTTTGCTCTTTCTACTCATGTATCTGGTATATTTTTCAGGACTCTGAATGAAAAGTTATTGAGCCAAACCACAAAATGTGGTCAATTGTCTCGAAAGGGTTAAATAACTGAAGCTGGTTTGCATCAATGTGTGAACATAACTTATCCCAAATTAAGATTTTGTTTCTAATACAAAAGCAGATAAGCCCATATTTTCTTTCCATTTCAACAGCTTATTCCCCCTGATATCTAATTACTTAACTTTTTGAAAAGTAATTCTACCAAACATCATCTTTAGAAATAATCGAAATGTTTATCTCATGAGAAAGGAAGATGTTCTCTAAAATATTATGATTATTGCTCATTGTTGAAATTGGAAGTTTAATTTCGCCTCTATCGCTTTATATTGTAACTAAAATTTATATTAATTACAGTAATGGAAAATAGCATAAAACTGTACAAATGTTACTTACGTTCTGTGGTTGTAAACACCATACAAAGAAGAGAAAATGAAGTTTAATAAATAGTTAAACACGTAAGCAAATGACAAAAATGGAGGAATCTATAATTGCCACATCTGTTTTATGTCCAACACATTTCTAACATTAATACAGTGTGCATTATATTCCTCATGAACAAATGCATGAAAATCGCATTATATTTTACTTGCAGGATTTGTATTAACTATTTTAAATCAACAACCGGATTTTTTCTTCTCTCTCTATGTACCTTCGAATTCAATATCCTCGCATTCAATAACTGAAACTGCTTTGCAGCAATGTGTGAACATATCTTATGGCAAATTATGATTTTCCTTCTTAAACAAAAGTAGGTAAGTCCATATTTTCTTTCCATTTAACCGATATTTTCCTTCTGAATCCAATTACTTGCTCTTTTTGTGAAGTAATTCTACCACACATCATCTTTAGAAATAATTGAAATGTTTACCGCATGAGGAAGGGAGATATACTTAAAAATATTATATTCATTGCTCATTGTTGAAATTAAAAGTTCTCCACCATTGCTTTGTATTGCTAAATACATTTAAATCAGTTACAGTAATGGAAAAAAATTGCATAAAACTTTTTCAAATTTTACATACCGTCTGTATTTGTAAATACCATGAAAAGAAAGGAAAATGAGGTTAAATAGTTAAACACGTAAGCAAATGATAAAAAGGGAGGAATTTGCAATGTCCACATGTGTCCAATACTTTTCTTACATTAATACAGTGTGCATCATATTCCTCATGAACAAATGCATGAAAATCGCATTATATTTTACTTGCAGGATTTGTACTATTTTAAATCAGCAACCGGATTTTTTCTTCTCTCTCTCTATGTAGCTTCGATTTCCATATCCTAGCATTAAATAACTGAATCTGGTTTGCAGCAATGTATGAAAATAACTTTTGGCAATTTTTTTTTTTTTTCTAAAACAAAAGTAGGTAAGTCCACATTTTTTTCCATTTTAACAGCTTTTTCGCCCTGATATCTAATTACTTGCATTTAAAAAAAAAAGAAGTAAATCTACCAAACATCATCTTTAGAAATAATCGAAATGTTTATCACATGAGGAAGGAAGATATTCTTTAAAATATTATGATTATTACGCTATGTTGCAATTAGAAGTTTAATTACGCCTCAATTACTTTTTATTGTTAAAGGAACTGAAAACAATTACAGTAATGGAAATTAGCATAAAACTTTAAAAATTTTTACTTACTAACTGTGGTTGTAAACAACATAAAAATAAAGGAAATGAGGTTTAATAGTTAAACACGTAAACAAATGACAAAAAGAGGGGAATCTGCTTTTGCCACATCTGTTTCATGTCTAACCCTTTCCTCAGATTAATACAATGAATACAATATTCCTCAAAAACAAATCCATGAAAATCGCAGTATGTTTTACTTGCAGGATTTCTACGTCAACAAACCGGACTTTTTTTCTTCTCTATCGAGCTTCGAATTGCATTTAATAGCACTGAATAACTGATGCTGGTTTGCATCAATGTGTGAACATAACTTATGGCAAATTAAGATTTTATTTCTAAAAGAAAAGCAGATAAGTCCATATTTTCTTTCCATTTTAACAGCTTATTCCCCCTGATATCTAATTACTTACCTTTTTGAAAAGTAATTCTACCAAACATCATCTTTAGAAATTATTGAAATGTTTATCACATGAGGAAGGAAGATATTCTTTAAAATATTACGATTATTGCTCTTTGTTGAAATTAGAAGTTTAATTACGCCTCCATTGCTTTGTATTGGTACTAGAATGTATATCAATTACAGTAATGGAAAATAGCATAAAACTGTACAAATGTTACTTACGTTCTGTGGTTGTAAACACCATACAAAGAAGAGAAAATGAAGTTTAATAAATAGTTAAACACGTAAGCAAATGACAAAAATGGAGGAATCTATAATTGCCACATCTGTTTTATGTCCAACACATTTCTAACATTAATACAGTGTGCATTATATTCCTCATGAACAAATGCATGAAAATCGCATTATATTTTACTTGCAGGATTTGTATTAACTATTTTAAATCAACAACCGGATTTTTTTCTTCTCTCTCTATGTACCTTCGAATTCAATATCCTCGCATTAAATAACTGAAGCTGGTTTGCAGCAATGTGTGAACATATCTTATGGCAAATTATGATTTTCCTTCTTAAACAAAAGTAGGTAAGTCCATATTTTCTTTCCATTTAACCGATATTTTCCTTCTGAATCCAATTACTTGCTCTTTTTGTGAAGTAATTCTACCACACATCATCTTTAGAAATAATTGAAATGTTTACCACATGAGGAAGGGAGATATACTTAAAAATATTATATTCATTGCTCATTGTTGAAATTAAAAGTTCTCCACCATTGCTTTGTATTGCTAAATAAATTTAAATCAGTTACAGTAATGGAAAATAGCATAAAACTTTTTCAAATTTTACATACCGTCTGTATTTGTAAATACCATGAAAAGAAGGGAAAATGAGGTTAAATAGTTAAACACGTAAGCAAATGATAAAAAGGGAGGAATCTGCAATGTCCACATGTGTCCAATACTTTTCTTACATTAATACAGTGTGCATCATATTCCTCATGAACAAATGCATGAAAATCGCATTATATTTTACTTGCAGGATTTGTACTATTTTAAATCAGCAACCGGATTTTTTCTTCTCTCTCTCTATGTAGCTTCGATTTCCATATCCTAGCATTAAATAACTGAATCTGGTTTGCAGCAATGTATGAAAATAACTTTTGGCAATTTTTTTTTTTTTTTTTCTAAAACAAAAGTAGGTAAGTCCACATTTTTTTCCATTTTAACAGCTTTTTCGCCCTGATATCTAATTACTTGCATTTAAAAAAAAAAGAAGTAAATCTACCAAACATCATCTTTAGAAATAATCGAAATGTTTATCACATGAGGAAGGAAGATATTCTTTAAAATATTATGATTATTACGCTATGTTGCAATTAGAAGTTTAATTACGCCTCAATTACTTTTTATTGTTAAAGGAACTGAAAACAATTACAGTAATGGAAATTAGCATAAAACTTTAAAATTTTTTACTTACTAACTATGGTTGTAAACAACATAAAAATAAAGGAAATGAGGTTTAATAGTTAAACACGTAAACAAATGACAAAAAGAGGGGAATCTGCTTTTGCCACATCTGTTTCATGTCTTACCCTTTCCTCAGATTAATACAATGAATACAATATTCCTCAAAAACAAATCCATGAAAATCGCAGTATGTTTTACTTGCAGGATTTCTACGTCAACAAACCGGACTTTTTTTCTTCTCTATCGAGCTTCGAATTCCATTTAATAGCACTGAATAACTGATGCTGGTTTGCATCAATGTGTGAACATAACTTATGGCAAATTAAGATTTTGTTTCTAAAAGAAAAGCAGATAAGTCCATATTTTCTTTCCATTTTAACAGCTTATTCCCCCTGATATCTAATTACTTACCTTTTTGAAAAGTAATTCTACCAAACATCATCTTTAGAAATTATTGAAATGTTTATCACATGAGGAAGGAAGATATTCTTTAAAATATTACGATTATTGCCCTTTGTTGAAATTAGAAGTTTAATTACGCCTCCATTGCTTTGTATTGGTACTAGAATGTATATCAATTACAGTAATGGAAAATAGCATAAAACTGTACAAATGTTACTTACGTTCTGTGGTTGTAAACACCATACAAAGAAGAGAAAATGAAGTTTAATAAATAGTTAAACACGTAAGCAAATGACAAAAATGGAGGAATCTATAATTGCCACATCTGTTTTATGTCCAACACATTTCTAACATTAATACAGTGTGCATTATATTCCTCATGAACAAATGCATGAAAATCGCATTATATTTTACTTGCAGGATTTGTATTAACTATTTTAAATCAACAACCGGATTTTTTTCTTCTCTCTCTATGTACCTTCGAATTCAATATCCTCGCATTAAATAACTGAAGCTGGTTTGCAGCAATGTGTGAACATATCTTATGGCAAATTATGATTTTCCTTCTTAAACAAAAGTAGGTAAGTCCATATTTTCTTTCCATTTAACCGATATTTTCCTTCTGAATCCAATTACTTGCTCTTTTCGTGAAGTAATTCTACCACACATCATCTTTAGAAATAATTGAAATGTTTACCACATGAGGAAGGGAGATATACTTAAAAATATTATATTCATTGCTCATTGTTGAAATTAAAAGTTCTCCACCATTGCTTTGTATTGCTAAATACATTTAAATCAGTTACAGTAATGGAAAATAGCATAAAACTTTTTCAAATTTTACATACCGTCTGTATTTGTAAATACCATGAAAAGAAAGGAAAATGAGGTTAAATAGTTAAACACGTAAGCAAATGATAAAAAGGGAGGAATCTGCAATGTCCACATGTGTCCAATACTTTTCTTACATTAATACAGTGTGCATCATATTCCTCATGAACAAATGCATGAAAATCGCATTATATTTTACTTGCAGGATTTGTACTATTTTAAATCAGCAACCGGATTTTTTCTTCTCTCTCTCTATGTAGCTTCGATTTCCATATCCTAGCATTAAATAACTGAATCTGGTTTGCAGCAATGTATGAAAATAACTTTTGGCAAATTTTTTTTTTTTTTTTCTAAAACAAAAGTAGGTAAGTCCACATTTTTTTCCATTTTAACAGCTTATTCCCCCTGATATCTAATTACTTACCTTTTTGAAAAGTAATTCTACCAAACATCATCTTTAGAAATTATTGAAATGTTTATCACATGAGGAAGGAAGATATTCTTTAAAATATTACGATTATTGCTCTTTGTTGAAATTAGAAGTTTAATTACGCCTCCATTGCTTTGTATTGGTACTAGAATGTATATCAATTACAGTAATGGAAAATAGCATAAAACTGTACAAATGTTACTTACGTCCTGTGGTTGTAAACACCATACAAAGAAGAGAAAATGAGGTTTAATAGTTAAACACGTAAGCAAATGACAAAAAGGGAGGAATCTGCTTTTTCCACATCGGTTTTATGTCCAATACTTTTCTTACAATTATACAGTGTGCATTATATTCCTCATGAACAAATGCATGAAAATTGCATTATGTTTTACTTGCAAGATTTGTATTAATTATTTTAGATCCAACAACCGGATTTTTTTTTTCACTCTCTCTCTGTGTAGCGTCGAATTCCATAACCTCGCATTAAATAACTGAAGCAGGATTGAAGCAATGTATGAACACAACTTATGGTGAATTAAGATTTTCTTTCTAAAACAAAAGTAGGTAAGTTCATATTTTCTTTCCACTTAACCGATTTTTTACTCCTGATATCTAATTACTGGCTCTTTTTGAAAAGTAATTCTACCAGACATCATCTTTAGAATTAGTCAAAATGTTAATCACATGAGGAAGGAAGATATTCTGTAAAAATATTATGATTGTTACACTATGTTGCAATTAGAAATTTAATTTGTATTAACTATTTTAAATCAACAACCGGATTTTTTTCCTCTCACTTTATGTAGCTTCGAATTCCATATCCTAACATTAAATAACTGAAGCCGGTTTGCAACAATGTATGAACACAACTTATGGTGAATTAAGATTTTCTTTCTAAAACAAAAGTAGGTAAGTTCATATTTTCTTTCCATTTAACCGATTTTTCCCTCCTGATATCTAATAACTTGCTCTTTTTGAAAAGTAATTCTACCAGACATCATCTTTAGAAATAATTGAAATGTTTATCACATGAGGAAGGAAGAAATTCTTTAAAATATTACGATTATTGCTCTTTATTTAAATTAGAAGTTTATTTACGCCTCCATTGCTTTGTATACACTTTTAAAAAAAGTTGGGCAAAAAAATGCCCAATTTTTAACCAACACTGGGCAACATACTGTCCACACAACTTTTGGTTAAAATTTGCCCAACTGATGTTGGGCAATCCATTTACTATGTTGTTGGGCAAATTAAATTGCCCATCAGTTGGTGACCCATTAGATTTTACCCAACTCTACAATTGCCCAACTGTTGGTTATATTCTCAGTTGGGTAATTATTGCCCAACCAATCTTACCCAATAGGATTGCCCAACCCTCTATTTGTTCAGCTGTTTGGTAACAAATATCATGTGGTTGGGCAAATTCAGCTGCCCAATTTATTGTTTCCTTTTTCCTCCAACCTAGGTAAAAAAAAATGAAATCTGCTTGTTACGTCCTTCTGGGTCTTAACCTAATCAATCCTAACCTATCCTATTTTAAGCTATCCTATCCTATATCTTAACCTATCCTATCCTAGTCCTATCCTATCCAGTTAGTGCAAACTAGTGCAAGCTCTTATATACCCCTTATATTTTTTTATGCATTCGGTGACAGTTAGTAAATCGGGCCACCCCAAACCATACGCTACTAAAAATTCATGAATATTCATATAAGTGTTTTCCCCAATATTGGGTAAAAATATTTACCACAAGTTGGGCAAAAGCGAATTTCTAACCAACCATCAGTTACCCAACAAAATTTACCCAACTGGCAAAGGAAATGTGACAAAATTACACAACTACAGGGCAACAAGTACCCAACCCATAATTACCAAATACTGTTGGTAAATATATGCCCAATATTTAGGTAAAAAGTATTGACCAATATTGGTTACACCACTCGAGTGTCCAGTTGGTTGATAATAGCCCAGAATTGGGAATATTTTTAACCAACCAGCAGTTACCCAACTAAATTTACCCAACATTTTAAGAGTGTAGGCACTAAAATGTATATCAGTTACAGTAATGGAAAATAGCATGAAACTGTAAACATTTTACTTACGAGCTGTGGTTGTAAACACCATACAAAGAAGAGAAAATGAAGTTTAATAGTTAAACACGTAAGCAAATGACAAAAAGGGAGGAATCTGCTTTTGCCACATCTGTTTTTCGTCCAATACTTTTCTTACAATTATTAAATTTTATCGTACTTTAGGCGATATAAATGATTTACATTGTCGGTGACAAGTGTTCTGCGCCGCGCCCCTTTTATCTAACCGCGGGGCGGCAGCTACAATTACATTAATAGCTCGCCGCCACCCCTTTGCGGTCGCCGCGCGGTCCTTTTCATGTGGATAATAGCGCTATGATGAAAGAGCGCGTATATTTATTTGTAGCCTATATTTAGCAATACTCATTCTGCCTGCTGATATGATGGAGTAGGGATATCGCATTAAGAGCTCGCAATTTTATCAATTTTGGACGTTAAGAGCTCGCAATTTTTATTAACCCTTTCGAGACAATTGACCACATTTTGTGGTTTGGTTGAATAACTTTTGATTCAGAGCCCTAAAAAATATACCAGATGCATGATTAGAAAGAGCAAAAATTTCTGCAAACACTGTGTCCATTTTTGTTGCTTGACCATATTGCGTTTGATGCCAGGAATTTTTAAAAGGAAAATAAGCTTTAAAATCCTTAAATTGGCAACACATTGAGAGGTTCAAAATCTTTGTTTTTTGACAAAATTGGCAATTTTTTCAACTTTTCAACAAAGTTCTTAATAATGTATGCTGTTTTCAAAGACATTACATTTTATTAGAACCATGTAGCATTAAAAGAAAAATATTTTTGTTGCCAATTTGAAGAACAAAATGTGATCAATTTAGCCCTAGAATAATTCCTGTCCTGAAAGGGTTAACGTTGGACGTTCTAATTGATTTCGTCTTTGGAAGTTATATTTGATCTTCTTCATTTCGAAGTGGATGTTGTATTAGGATAATTAGTTATAGTGTAAAGCTAGTGCTGGTTGATTATGCCAAAGGCAAAATAGAAGTCAAAGCGGGCCGGGCGCCCGAAAGCAGTGAGCGGCCAGGTTTTAATTTTACGTCCTGGTCCATCGGTGGCTGAGTCAGAGGCGCCTTCACGCAGTCTTAGGAATCGGAGCGGAGTAGCTGAGGCTGTATCTTTTCTCCAGCCAACACCAGAGGAGCCTGGGCCGTCGCTGGTGCCTACTCCCGGAATGTCGGGTGAGTGTACTTCTCAACTTTGGTCTGTAGTTTGCGCTGATAGGGATATTGTTTATATGAGTATGGGTCCCGATATAGCTCAGCAAGTGCCGGATAGTGCTCCTCTGTTGTGCGCTACGACTCGGGAGGCGCTAGGGTCTATAATCAGCCGCGCTTTGCAGGAGAAGATTTGGAAGAGCGAATTCGTAGAATTGGGTGTGTTACTTAAGAATACCCCCGTTTCGGAAAGTAATATTCCCATGGTGTTGGCTTTATCGGGGTTTATATTGCAGTTGCAACCCCATCGAAAGGTACCGCGCATAACCTCGATAGAACAGTGGATGAGTGCCTTTTTGGTTTATGAGTCGGTTTTTGTGGAGAAATATTTGGCTCGCGCGTCGGAGATGTTCAAATATATGGACATTGTCCGTACCGCGGCCCGGTTTGGCGGTTACGGCTGGCGCACTTATGATGTGCAGTTTCGGCTAAGGCAGGAGAGGGAATCCACGCGATCATGGGCCATCGTTGATAGCGAGCTGTGGCTCATGACAGCTGCGGCGCAGTACGTGCATTCCCCTTCCGCCTGCAGCAGCAACGCCTTAGGCTGGGGCAATTTTCGCCCCTTTGGCCAATCGGCTCAGCGGAGAGGAAGTGCGGTCCGCAGTTAAGTCGCAGGGCGTGCTTCGGCAGGGGGATCGGGCCTGCGCTGCTGTTACGTTTTCAATGGGGGCCGATGTGTTTGTCGGCCTTGTGTGTATATCCACCGTTGCCAGCGTTGTGATTAGACCTCGCACGGAGTTTCCTAATGCATAATCAAAGACTTTTCTTAATAGTTACGATAAGGTAGAAGCACAATTCTTATATGATGGGTTTGTTAAGGGGTTTCGCTTAGGGTACATGGGTCCCAGAGTCACTGTTAAATCAAGAAATTTGCAATCTGCTAAGGAGGGGAAAGATGTCTTGGTATAAAAATTAATTACGCTTGGAGCAAGGGCGGACCTACGGGCATGGCGGCACTTCCTTTTGGAGTTTAATGGTAAAGTGTTGTTCGTGGAACCCCATACCTGGAACACAGCCGATTTGCAATTTTATACGGATGCTTCAGGTAGTATCGGTTTCGGAGTTTATTCAGCGGGAAGTGGACACAGGGTAGATGGCCGGCAGGGGTTGGTACACCTAAGCATTCCATTGCCTTCCTCGAGTTGTTTCCCATGGTGCTTGTTCTGCAATTGTGGGGCACCGATTTGGCCAACAAGAGAGTGTTGTTATGGTCGGATAACCAAGCCGTAGTTGCAGTTGTTAATGCCCAGACTTCCAAGTGTCCAATGATCATGTACCTAGTCCGTCAATTAGTAATGATATGTCTACAACATAACATTTGGTTCAGGTCTTGCTATGTTCCTGGGGCGCGCAATAATATTGCTGATGCTCTTTCTCGTTTCCAGAACGCCCGCTTTCGTCAAATTGCTCCAGACGCAGACCAGTTGGCAACTCCCCTTCCGCGCCATCTGTGGGCCATCTTTACCAAGAGTGGTCAGACTTGTTAATCGCATCCCATGCCCGTAATACTCATGCGGTGTATCAGCAAGCTTGGGAATCCTTTCGTAAGTTTTTGTTCATTTATTTCCCAGCTCACAATGCACCTTACTCGTATGAACAGGTCGCGCTATACATCTCTTATTTATCGCTGCAGGGATATGCGGCTTCCACTATCGTTATTTATATATCTGGGGTATCATCTCGTTTGAGGACGGAAGGGATGTTTGATGCGACTAAAGGCCCGGTCCCACTGCACTTACGGATGCACAGAGGATGTAAAACGTAAAAAAATCTTGCCATCCGTTGGAAAACGCTATGCATCCGTTGTGTACTCATTGCATACGTGTTTCATACGCTCTATCCATCGAGCATCCGTCCACTGTGATTTCATCCGCGCAAAAAGTTTTGAGCTGCACAAAACTTTTAGAACGGAAGAACTTTCCGCTGCAGCTGAAAACGGAAAGAGGGAGGAAAGATAAGGTACATGGAACGTCTATACATCGTTAGTAGCACGGAAATAGAAAGGATGTAAGCGTATGCATCTCGTATATAAAGTATTCAAAACGGACAAAGCGTTTGTATCTGGGATGCATCTCGTATATTTAGGATGTCTGGAGTATGTCTAGAGTATGTAGAAGGACACCTAGCGGACAACCGATATTTTGTATGAAAAGGGGGAGAAAATCATCTGGATCTCAGTATGAGTCGAGCAGCCATGGTGTACAGACCTCATCACCCTTGGTCTTGGTCTTCAACATCATCAATTGTTCTCCACCATGGATGATCAAAGAGTCCATATGATAGCTGCACTAATTCAACAGCAGAACCACAACCTGTTCAGACTGTATCAAGTTTTAGACAGAAGGAGAAGAAGGAGAAGAAGGAGACGTCCAAGAGCTGTGTGGGTCCGAGGATGGATCGTGAGAAGAATGGAGTTTGGACTGTATGACCAGTTGATGGTGGAGCTGAGGAATGAAGACCCTCGTGCATTCCATCACTTCATGAGGATGCCACCAGCCATGTTTGACGAACTTGTAGAGCGTCTGAGACCCAGGTTGACCAAGCCTAGCACCAACTTCCGTCCCAATCTGGACCCTGGACTGAAGGTGGCACTGACTCTGCGGCACCTGGCCTCGGGAACCACATACAGAAACATGCAGTATGCATGGAGGGTGCCACACAACAGCATCAGCAAAGTCGTCAGAGAAGTGGTAGAGGCCATCGTTGAAGAATACGTGGACGAGCTCCTCAGGTGCCTCACCACTGAACAAGGCTGGAGACAACTTGCAGAAGATTGGTATCAGAGGTGGAACTTTCCCCACACCGTTGGAGCCATAGATGGGAAGCACGTGGCCTGCAAAGCTCCAGCCAACTCAGGGTCCACTTATTACAACTGCAAGGGCTTCTACAGTATCATCCTCTTTGCCATCTGAGTTTCAAAGTTTTTACCAACACTTTATTAAGTAAACCAAAAAAAAAAAAAAAAAATGCAGAGTTTTAACCATATTTTCAAAGTTTTTACCAACACTTTATTAAGTAAACAAAACATTTTTATAAGTAAACAATGCTGCTCACAATTAGTGTTCACAACAAGTGTTCACAATCACAGCTCAGTCTCTCAAAATATTCTGAGTCACTCTGAGTCATGTCCATGGTCTCAGCTGTGAGGCGTAAGGCAGTGACTGTGGCTGTGGCTGTGGCTGTGGCTTGAGTGCTGGTCTGACGCGGCATTGGGGTGCTTGGCCTCGAGGGTACAGCAGGTGGTGGTGTGGTCAGGACGCCAAGGTTGGTATTCGAGAGCTGACTCATTCCCGTAGGGTTGAGAGACCCTTCATCAAGGACTTGAGATGTCAGGCCCAATACTGCTGAGAGATTGTCCGTTGACGGCCTTGGCTCTGGGGTGGAGGAAGGGTTGGGATGAGTGTGCTGGGGCTGTCTGGTCTGCAGCTGGGTGAGGAGTGGCGTCTGTGGCGTCCGATGAACCTGGGCCTGGACTGGAAAGTTCTGCTTGTGCTGTGGGAAGTCCTGGTAGTCGTAGCCTTGGTAGGTGAGGGGCTGTTGAAAGCCGTGGAAGGACTGTGACGTCGCCTGGGGTGGAGGAGCAGACCTGGACTGGGTAGGACGAGCTTCAGCTGGGCCTTGAGGGTTGTGGAGAAGTGCTGTGATCTTCTGCTTCATCACCTGGTACTCGGCCTCGGGCAGGTCCCTCAGGGTCTGGCTCACGTAGGTGATGAAGGGCTTCCGGGCCGAGGATGCTCTGTCCAAGTCGACCAGCTGAGAGAGAAGTTCTGTGCTGGTCTTCATTGTGTCCCTGATCTCCAACAGCACACTGTCGTCCTGGCCCTCCAGTCTGCCTCTCTGCCTGCGTCCTCTGGATCTGGTGGTGGAGGTGGGGGTGGGTTGGCCTCTGGTGGCTGCCGCTTGTTCCTCCATTTGTGACAGCAGGGCGTCATCCTCCACGGGATCCTCCAAGTTCGGCACCATGGGGAGTGCAGCTGTCGAGGGGGTCTCTGCTATGGGCCCTCTGAAGACACCTGTCTGGACAGGGTAGGTGGCTCCTGGCTTGAAGATCCCTGGCTGTCTGTGGGCTGTCTGAGGGAGAGGGGTCTCAGAGGGGCTGCTCCTCGGTGGCGGATCTCACCCTCCAGGAAACTGCACTTGGCCATGACGTACTTCTCCCAGTCAGTGAGCTTGACGGCGACCTGCACGGATTTCTTGAGGTGTAGCTTCCCATACCAGGAGTGCATGTGATTCCACCATCCAAGGAGTACTTCTGCAGTGTACCCCAGGCTCCCTGCCTTGTCTCTCCAAGTTGCCTGCTTCTTCTTGGTGTCCCGATACAGTCTGTAGCCCTTTCTCCAGAGGTACTCGTTCTCCCTCAGCCATTCCAGCACATCGTCCTCATGCTCCTCGCAAACGGTGTACTGTACTGACTGCGTGCGTGCTGCATCCCTGTATATCCGCGGAGCGGACGCAATTCATACCCCCCGCATGCGCAGTGAACGGTTTGCATCCGATATACATCCGCGCGGCATCCCCTTTGTTTCCGTTAGGCGTACGTGATGCATCCGCTTTATCCGCTATGCATCCGCTCTTTCCGCTATGCGTCCGCTTCGCAATTATCCCCGGTAACCCCTTCGGAGCTGTCATCCACTTCCATCCGCTTTCATCCGCTAGGCTTCAGATGAACATCCGTTTAACATCCCCGCTACATACTACCCACGTCCGTTCTTTTCCGTTCTCTGTTTTCGCAAATTTTCGCCAATTTTGTCCATTTCTGGAGCGGATGAAAACGGATGGAGCCACCCCCGAAATTTTGCTCGTCCACTGTGTCCTTTATGCATACGTTTTGTTTCATCGGCCAGTGGGACCGGGCCTTAAGCATTTTGTCATTAGTCGCTTGTTAGTTGGTTGTCGCCGTCGGCATTCTCGGACTGACGTGCGTTGTCCGATTACTATGTCGCTTCTTAAAAAAACTGTTGTTGGTTCTCCCTGTTGTTTGTAACTCATATGACGCTATTTTATATAAGGCATGTTTTTCGGTGGCTTTTTTTCTGGTTCTTGCGGATTGGGGAGTTTATGGCTTATTCCCAGGCAGTGTCCAGCGTCAGCTTGGAAGGGCGAGACGTTACGGTGGACGGTATGGCACCCGGGCGACACATTCGGCTGCACATTCGATCTTCAAAAAATGACCAACAGGGACAGGGTTGTTATATTTTAATTACGGAAGCTGTCAGCAGTTCTTTATGTCCCGTCCAGGCTGTTTTGGGCTATTTTGCCGTCAGACTGAAGTTCAGGAGAGCAATTTTCTGTCGTTTTAATGGGAATGATGTGACCAGGCCGGAGTACATTGCTATTTTGAGGAAGTGTTTGTCCTTTTTGGATCTTCCGATATCATGATTCGCCTCTTACTCATTCCGAATAGGTGCTGCTATATCTGCAGCTATGGCCGGTTTTGATGTTGAGGAGATTAGGAAAATGGGGCGTTGGTCTTCCGACGCGCATAAGTGATATGTGCGTATGAATATGTTACCCATGGCGTGAATTCTCATTATTTCCATACTCATTTATATTGTGATAGTTTGTAGCAATGTTTTATGCATGTCGACGAATATTGTATATAATGTCGATGAGCAGCATTTTGTTTTAATAATGTGTGTATTTATCTAGGAAGGAATTACATATGCATTTTCTAATCATATATTCCAGTTTTTGTGAAACAAAGGCGGGGGTATGTCTGTTCGAGTATTAATGGTTATTGGGGGCTTTAAATGGCCTTGCATGTTATAAGTATTATAACATGCAAGGCCATTTAAAGCACGTTATAAGTATTATCATTTATGCACAAAATTCTTTGGTTAATTGTTTTTATAGTGATATTTGACATGAGTTAGATGGTTCCTATATGGGACTCATAGCTGTGAACAATAGGCTGCCGGAAGATCTCTTTGTGTTTTCTGTTGCAAGTTGCTAGCCATGCACAGTCCTGCTGGTGGGGGATTCCATGATTCACTGGGTAGCCAAACATGCAAGTCGTACCGGGGGGCTATCAGCTTCCATCATGTGGAGAGGACGCAGGGGGCTTCATTTGGGTCAGCTCGTGGATTACGTCCGATAAGTTCTCCCCTCCGTTCCAGAGTTCCGCCTGTCCCACATTCTAGTGCACGTGGGGACGAATGACGTGGGTCGAGCCAGAAAGAATGAATTGTTTTTGCTCCTGGACGCAACGCTTGGTGGGCTGTATGAGCTCCTTCCCAATGCACGAATTATCTGGTCCAATATCTTGCCTCGCAGGAAATATAGCCAGTTTAGTGACGACGAACAGCCGAAAATTGACCGTACGCGCCTCGCATTGAACAAGCATGCCAGGTCCATATGCCGCAGGATCGGGGGCTGTTTCGTGGATCACCCGGACATCAGGCATGAGCGGGTGGTACTGTTTCGCAGCGACGAAATTTACTTATTTCCAACTGGTAATGATTATTCCTGCGCAGTCTTTTTTTTTTTCAGGTCTGGCAAATATTGCGCAGCCTCCGTCAGTGTTGATAATTTTTTTTTCTATATTCTTCGCTCTAATATTGACATAGTTCATTTCATGGGTTCCTAGTGCCGGATATGCTTGTAGGTGCATTTGTAGCCTGTCTGTCAGGTCTCAAGAACAATTAGGAAAGTATCTGTATTTATGAGGAATATTGTATAATTACTGACAATTATTAATTTTAGTGTTATTTAGTTGTAAGCAATGGATCGCAATTAATTCGATCTGGGGAGGAACCCTTTTATTATTACCCTTTCCTAAGGAATAAGAAGTTTGACTTGAACTTGTTATTGTTTTAGCTTGTTGTTACAATGTTTTCATTGCATTACAACTTTATTCTTTTGGTCGTCGGCAGGATTATTGGGGTGCGTTAGTGCTTTGGTTAAGCCTCATTATTGCCAAGTAATTGGTGGTGATTGTCATTATTCATTTCATATATGATACTACATAGCTTAGCATCTGAAATCATAAAAGGGTATAGGAAATAACAGATATCAAGTATGTTGGCATGTTATAAGTCGTTTAATATGTTACGTTTTATCCAATTCTACGCTCAGCGGCGGCGGGCTGTGCCCGTGTGGCGGCAAATTGTAATTTTTTCGCCCCTTCGCATTTATACTTGTTGCACACCACAGTAGATTACCTCATGGGAAGGTTGACTTTTGGAAACATGATTTTGATTATTCTAAGTGGCCATTGTTCTTTTAGAGCACCAAGTTGTTTACCAGGCATTTAAGTCCTGTTGTTGGGGCGTAACCTGTACTCGCTGGTCGACGTAGTTCTGTTCACCTGTTTTTAATGCAGGGAACATTATTGCAATTTTATGGCCGGGGGGGGGGGGGGGGGGGGTTAAACGCCTTATAGCCTGTACTCACTGGTCGTGATATTGTTCACCTGTTTTTAATGCAGGGAACATTATTGCATTTTTATGGCCAGGGCGGGGGGGGGGGGGGGGGGTTATATTAGGTATAGCCTGTACTACCTGGTCTAAGTAATACTGTTCGCCTGTTCAATGCAGGGACTCTATTGCCCAATGGCCGGGGGGGGGGGGGGGGGGGGTTAGAAGGTACTCGACTGTTGGTTGTTTAGATGCAGAGAGTATCGTGGTATGCACATGGTGGTTCCATGTTGCGTGTATGTAGGTGCTGACATTTGCATGAAAGTGATTTTAAGAATGAAAAGATGATTCGGAAAAATACCCGGGTCCTTCCCTGAGGGGAATCGTGGTAGTGTATACTGTATTTATAAATTTATTTATATTTATACTGTATTTATGATAATTATGCCAAAGATATGACTATAACCCGTTTGTACCGATTTACGAAGTTTAATTTGGAAATTGCTGATATTGTGATGTTGATATGCAGAGAGATATCCTCCATTTAATCGCAGGTAATCGCATAAACATTGTTCTGTTTCATTTTGTCATTGAGAATGTAATAAATTTTATCGTACTTTAGGCGATATAAATGATTTACATTGTCGGTGACAAGTGTTATGTGCGTGCCCCTTTTATCTAACCGCGGGGCGGCAGCTAAAATTACATTAATAGCTCGCCGCCACCCCTTTGCGGTCGCCGCGCGGTCCTTTTCATGTGGATAATAGCGCTATGATGAAAGAGCGCGTATATTTATTTGTAGCCTATATTTAGCAATAGAAATTAGCGAAGAGAAGTCAAGTCCCCACGGTTGACGTGTAAATACTCGTTCTGCCTGCTGATTTGATGGAGTAGGGATATCGCATTAAGAGCTCGCAATTTTATTAACCCACCGCCATACCGCCTTTCGCCGCCATTTCATTCCTAATATAGTTGTTTCTGATATAATATTTCATAGTCTGATGTTATTGCAAATGTAATGTGGTATAAAGTACAGTGTTATTAGTTAATTATGCCCCAGTCAAGTGGATCTTGATGTCGAAGCAATGCTTGGCAGGTTGGGGCTTTCCTGCACCAATTTTTCCTTATTATGGTTTTAGCAGGTTTTCGCCCAATCCTGGGGTATGGGTTGGGGCCGCCTTCGTCCCTCTCTGCGGTCCGGGGCGGGTTTTTGTCGTCGTTGGGTGGCGCGGGGTCAGCACGGGACGGTGTTCGTCCTTGTTGGCGTAACTTGTCCACTGTATGGCGATCGGATGCTGCTCCGGGCGGTGGTGGGGGTTGGTGGTGGTTCCGACTCTGGGGTTGTCCTAGCAAAACTAGGATAACTCTTAGTCCAAGTTAATATCCCCTCTTTAATTTCGTTTTCCTTATATGCTGGGGCGGCAAATTGTAATTTTTTCGCCCCTTCGCATTTATACTTGTTGCACACCACAGTAGATTACCTCATGGGAAGGTTGACTTTTGGAAACATGATTTTGATTATTCTAAGTGGCCATTGTTCTTTTAGAGCACCAAGTTGTTTACCAGGCATTTAAGTCCTGTTGTTGGGGCGTAACCTGTACTCGCTGGTCGACGTAGTTCTGTTCACCTGTTTTTAATGCAGGGAACATTACTGCAATTTTATGGCCGGGGGGGGGGGGGGGGGGGGGTTTAAACGCCTTATAGCCTGTACTCACTGGTCGTGATATTGTTCACCTGTTTTTAATGCAGGGAACATTATTGCATTTTTATGGCCAGGGCGGGGGGGGGGGGGGGTTATATTAGGTATAGCCTGTACTCACTGGTCTAAGTAATACTGTTCGCCTGTTCAATGCAGGGACTCTATTGCCCAATGGCCGGGGGGGGGGGGGGGGGTTAGAAGGTACTCGACTGTTGGTTGTTTAGATGCAGAGAGTATCGTGGTATGCACATGGTGGTTCCATGTTGCGTGTATGTAGGTGCTGAAATTTGCATGAAAGTGATTTTAAGAATGAAAAGATGATTCGGAAAAATACCCGGGTCCTTCCCTGAGGGGAATCGTGGTAGTGTATACTGTATTTATAAATTTATTTATATTTATACTGTATTTATGATAATTATGCCAAAGATATGACTATAACCCGTTTGTACCGATTTACGAAGTTTAATTTGGAAATTGCTGATATTGTGATGTTGATATGCAGAGAGATATCCTCCATTTAATCGCAGGTAATCGCATAAACATTGTTCTGTTTCATTTTGTCATTGAGAATGTAATAAATTTTATCGTACTTTAGGCGATATAAATGATTTACATTGTCGGTGACAAGTGTTATGTGCGTGCCCCTTTTATCTAACCGCGGGGCGGCAGCTAAAATTACATTAATAGCTCGCCGCCAACCCTTTGCGGTCGCCGCGCGGTCCTTTTCATGTGGATAATAGCGCTATGATGAAAGAGCGCGTATATTTATTTGTAGCCTATATTTAGCAATAGAAATTAGCGAAGAGAAGTCAAGTCCCCACGGTTGACGTGTAAATACTCGTTCTGCCTGCTGATTTGATGGAGTAGGGATATCGCATTAAGAGCTCGCAATTTTATTAACCCACCGCCATACCGCCTTTCGCCGCCATTTCATTCCTAATATAGTTGTTTCTGATATAATATTTCATAGTCTGATGTTATTGCAAATGTAATGTGGTATAAAGTACAGTGTTATTAGTTAATTATGCCCCAGTCAAGTGGATCTTGATGTCGAAGCAATGCTTGGCAGGTTGGGGCTTTCCTGCACCAATTTTTCCTTATTATGGTTTTAGCAGGTTTTCGCCCAATCCTGGGGTATGGGTTGGGGCCGCCTTCGTCCCTCTCTGCGGTCCGGGGCGGGTTTTTGTCGTCGTTGGGTGGCGCGGGGTCAGCACGGGACGGTGTTCGTCCTTGTTGGCGTAACTTGTCCACTGTATGGCGATCGGATGCTGCTCCGGGCGGTGGTGGGGGTTGGTGGTGGTTCCGACTCTGGGGTTGTCCTAGCAAAACTAGGATAACTCTTAGTCCAAGTTAATATCCCCTCTTTAATTTCGTTTTCCTTATATGCTGGGGCGGCAAATTGTAATTTTTTCGCCCCTTCGCATTTATACTTGTTGCACACCACAGTAGATTACCTCATGGGAAGGTTGACTTTTGGAAACATGATTTTGATTATTCTAAGTGGCCATTGTTCTTTTAGAGCACCAAGTTGTTTACCAGGCATTTAAGTCCTGTTGTTCATGTATAACCTGTACTCGCTGGTCGACGTAGTTCTGTTCACCTGTTTTTAATGCAGGGAACATTATTGCAATTTTATGGCCAGGGAGGGGGGGGGGGGGGGGGGGGGTTTAAACGCGTTATAGCCTGTACTCACTGGTCTAAGTAATACTGTTCGCCTGTTCAATGCAGGGACTCTATTGCCCAATGGCCAGGGGGGGGGGGGGGGGTTAGAAGGTACTTGACTGTTGGTTGTTTAGATGCAGAGAGTATCGTGGTATGCACATGGTGGTTCCATGTTGCGTGTATGTAGGTGCTGAAATTTGCATGAAAGTGATTTTAAGAATGAAAAGATGATTCGGAAAAATACCCGAGTCCTTCCTTGAGGGGAATCGTGATAGTGTGTACTGTATTTATAAAGGGTTATGATAATTATGTTTAATTTGGAAATTGGTGATATTGTGATGTTGATATGCAGAGAGATATCCTCCATTAAATCGCAGGTAATCGCATAAACATTGTTCTGTTTCATTTTGTCACTGAGAATATAAACAATGTGCATTATATTCCTCATGAACAAATGCATGAAAATTGCATTATGTTTTACTTGCAGGATTTGTATTAACTATTTTAAATCCAACAACCGGATTTTTTTTATACTCTCTCTCTCTGTGTAGAGTCGAATTCCATAACCTCGCATTAAATAACTGAAGCTGGATTGAAGCAATGTGTGAACATAACTTATGGCAAATTAAGATTTTCTTTCAAAAACAAAAGTAGGTAACCGATTTTTTCCTCGTGCTATCTAATTTCTTGCTCTTTTTTAAGAGTAATTCTACCAAACATCATTTTAAGAATTAATCGAAATGTTTATTACATGAGGAAGGAAGTTATTCTTTAAAATATGATTATTGCTCTTTGTTGTAATTAGAAGTTTAATTATTCCTCAATTACTTTGTATTTTTTGATAAATTTATATCACTTACAGTAATGGAAAATAGCATAAAATTGTACGAATTTTACTCACGAGCTGTGGTTGTAAACACCATACAAAGAAGAGAAAATGAGGTTTAATAGTTAAACACGTAAGCAAATGACAAAAAGGGAGGAATCTGCTTTTGCCACATCTGTTTCATGTTCAATACTTTTCTTACATTAACACAGTGCGCATCATATTCCTCGTGAACAAATGCATGAAAATTGCATTATGTTTTACTTGCAGGATTTGTATTAACTATTTTAAATCCAACAACCGGATGTTTTTTTCACTCTCTCTCTCTGTGTAGCGTCGAATTTCATAACCTCGCATTAAATAACTGAAGCTGGATTGAAGCAATGTGTGAACATAACTTATGGCAAATTAAGATTTTCTTTCAAAAACAAAAGTAGGCAAGTCCATATTTTTTTTTCCATTTAACCGATTTTTTTTCCTCCTGATATCTAATTTCTTGCTCTTTTTGAAGAGTAATTCTACCAAACATCATCTTTAGAAATAATTGAAATGTTTATCACATGAGGAAGGAAGATATTCTTTAAAATATTACAATCATTGCTCTTTGTTGAAATTAGAAGTTTAATTACGCCTCCATTGCTTTGTATTGTTAAATAAATTTATATCAGTTACAGCAATGGAAAATAGCATAAAACTTTTACAAATTTTACATACCGTCTGTATTTGTAAATACCATGAAAAGAAAGGAAAATGAGGTTAAATAGTTAAACACGTAAGCCAATGACAAAAAGGGAGGAATCTCTAATTGCCATATCTGTTTCATGTTCAATACTTTTTTACATTAATACAGTGCGCATCATATTCCTCATGAACAAATGCACGAAAATCGCAGTATGTTTTAATTGCAGGATTTGTATTAACTATTTTAAATCAACAACCGGATTTTTGTTCCTCTCTCTTTATCTAGCTTCGAATTCCATGTCCTAACATAAAATAACTGAAGCCGGTTTGCAGCAATGTGTGAACACAATTTATGGCAAATTAAGATTTGTTTGGCGTTCAACAATAAGGGATAGAGCAACGTCGATCTTGCTTTGTATTGTAACTAAAATTTATGACAAAAAGGGAGGAAGCTCAAATTGCCACATCTGTTTTATGTCCAACCCTTTCCTCAGATTAATACAATGAATACAATATTCCTCAAAAACAAATGCATGATAATCGCAGTATGTTTTACTTGCAGGATTTCTCTTAACCATTTTACGTCAACAAACCGGATTTTTTTTCTCTCTATCGAGCTTCGAATTCCATTTAATAACACTGAATAACTGAAGCTGGTTTGCATCAATGTGTGAACATAACTTATGGCAAATTAAGATTTTGTTTCTAAAACAAAAGCAGATAAGTCCATATTTTCTTTCCATTTTAACAGCTTATTCCCCCTGATATCTAATTACTTACCTTTTTGAAAAGTAATTCTACCAAACATCATCTTTAGAAATAATCGAAATGTTTATCACATGAGGAATGAAGATGTTCTTTAAAATATTAGGATTATTGCTCTTTGTTGAAATTGGAAGTTTAATTTCGCCTCTATTGCTTTGTATTGTAACTAAAATTTATATCAATTACAGTAATGGAAAAAAGCATAAAACTGTACAAATGTTACTTACGTTCTGTGGTTGTTAACACCATACAAAGAAGAGAAAATGAAGTTTAATAGTTAAACACGGAAGCAAATGACAAAAAGGGAGGAATCTCTAATTGCCAAATCTGTTTTATGTCCGACCCTTTCCTCAGATTAATACAATGAATACAATATTCCTCAAAAACAAATGCATGAAAATCGCAGTATGTTTTACTTGCAGGATTTCTCTTAACCATTTTACGTCAACAAACCGGATTTTTTTTCCTCTCTATCGAGCTTCGAAATCCATTTAATAGCATTGCAATTATGGCAAATTAAGATTTTGTTTCTAAAACAAAAGCAGATAAGTCCATATTTTCTTTCCATTTTAACAGCTTTTCCCCCGTGATATCTAATTTCTTGCTCTTTTTGAAGAGGAATTCTACCAAACATCATCTTTAGAAATAATTGAAATGTTTATCTCATGAGAAAGGAAGATGTTCTCTAAAATATTATGATTATTGCTCTTTGTTGAAATTGGAAGTTAAATTTCGCCTGTATTGCTTTGTATTGTAACTAAAATTTATATCAATTACAGTAATGGAAAATAGCATAAAACTGTACAAATGTTACTTACGTTCTGTGGTTGTAAACACCATTCAAAGAAGAGAAAATGAGGTTTAATAGTTAAACACGTAAGCAAATGACAAAAAGGGAGGAATCTGCAATGTCCACATATGTCCAAAACTTTTCTTACATTAATGCAGTGTGCATTATATTCCTCATGAACAAATGCATGAAAATCGAATTATGTTTTACTTCCAGAAGTTGTATTAACTATTTTATATCAACAACCGGATTTTTTTTTTCTCTCTCTCTTTATGTAGCTTCGAATTCCGTATCCTAGCATTAAATAACTGAAGCTAGTTTGAAGCAATGTGTGAACACAATTTATGGCAAATTAAGATTTGTTTGGCGTTCAACCAGAAGGGATAGAGCAACGTCGATCTGGCGCTGCTCAATGGCTGCCGGGCTCACGATCAATTGGGCAAAAAGAATTTCCATTTCGGTTTAACTTAATAAAATTTAGAGTGGACTTTAAAAGATTATTATTATTATTATTATTATTATTATTATTATTATTATTATTTTCTTTCTAAAGCAAAAGTAGGCAAGTCCATATTTTCTTTCCATTTAACCGATTTTTTTCCTCCTTATATCTAATTTCTTGCTCTTTTTGAAGAGGAATTCTACCAAACATCATCTTTAGAAATAATTGAAATGTTTATCACATGAGGAAGGAAGATATTCTTTAAAATACTACGATTATTGCTCTTTGTTGAAATTAGAAGTTTCATTACGCCTCCATTGCTTTGTATTGTTGCTAAAATTTATATCAATTACAGTAATGAAAAAAAGCATAAAACTGTAAAAATTCTACTTACGAACTGTAGTTGTAAACACCATGCAAAGAAGAGAAAATGAAATTTAATAGTTAAACACGTAAGCAAATGACAAAAATGGAGGAATCTGCTTTTGCCACATCTGTTTCATGTTCAATACTTTTCTTACATTAATACAGTGCGCATCATATTCCTCGTGAACAAATGCATGAAAATTGCATTATGTTTTACTTGCAGGATTTGTATTAACTATTTTAAATCCAACAACCGGATGTTTTTTTTTCACTCTCTCTCTCTGTGTAGCGTCGAATTTCATAACCTCGCATTAAATAACTGAAGCTGGATTGAAGCAATGTGTGAACATAACTTATGGCAAATTAAGATTTTCTTTCAAAAACGAAAGTAGGCAAGTCCATATTTTTTTTCCATTTAACCGATTTTTTTTTCCTCCTGATATCTAATTTCGTGCTCTTTTTGAAGAGTAATTCTACCAAACATCATCTTTAGAAATAATTGAAATGTTTATCACATGAGGAAGGAAGATATTCTTTAAAATATTACGATTATTGCTCTTTGTTGAAATTAGAAGTTTAATTACACCTCCATTGCTTTGTATTGTTAAATAAATTTATACGCGCACGCACCCTATGTTCAACCAATTTCATTTTTAATTAACTTGCATCATGCCAAATATTGCCATGTTATGACTTTGTATTGCAGAGATATAGCATATGTCAGAATTTTACAAAATGGCGCCTAGATGACGTCACGATGCATTGACTATGTTGAAAAAAATTTCTGTGCTGAGAAAATAACCATATATACCATCGTACCAAATTTGAATACATTTGAATAAGCCGTTTTGGAGATATAACGGACACAAAAAAAGTGGGTAGAAATAAAAATAAATAATAAATAATAAATAATAAATAAAGAAAATTTCGTACAAAAACAGAAAGTGGTCTGTACTTGAAGTACAGCCCACCTAATAAACTAGAGTTGAACAAGTACAACTATACAGGTGGGCTGTGGAAGAGTTGAAATACGATAGAGTAATAATATTGAAGTATGAAGTAGGCATGTTCCTACATAAATGCTTTGACGCGTGCACAGTACAGTGTATTAAAATGTCAAAATGACGCGCAATCAACGTTAGAATCAATTATAGACCAATAACAGCATTTGTACATGTTTGCGCGCATGCGGGTAATGCGCGCGTGCGCGTACTAGGAGTTATAATGCATGCACCAATATACTATTAATACATGGTTGGGAGTGCGTTAGTGCGATCTGGCAACACAAAGGTTTTTATCGTGGTGTACTAACGCACGAGGCGTAGCCGAGTGTGTTAGACACCACGATAAAAACCTGCGTGTTGCTGGATCGCACTAACGCACGAACTCACAACCATGTATTAATAGTTTTATAAAACGGGTCTACAATTTTAGTGTTCTCTTACAATCTTAGTGTTTGATCCGGATTAGCCGTGCGTTAGTCCCCTCGCCGTGCGTTATCACTTTTTTTTTGCACGGTCACGTGATGTTATTTGACCAATCAGGATGGCTACATTCTTGAACCCGTTTTATAATTGCAAATGTTCAACAATGCCCTGTAACACATGCAGTCTATTCCAGTCAATCTAAGGCATTTTTACCGTTTGTGTTATACCATTGTAACAAATTTGAATACATTTGAATAAGCCGTTTTGGAGATATGTAAAATGGCCTGAAATATGCCCAAAATTAATTATAGACCATTTTGAGCATTTTCAGATTTTGCGCACGCACATACGCGCGTGCATGCGCGCACGTGCGGAAAATTTAGAAATGTTTAAAATGGCCTGAAATATACCCAAAATTAATTATAGACTATTATGAGCATTTTCAGATTTTGCGCGCGCGGAAAATTTTGAAATGTTTAAAATGGCCTGAAATATGCCCAAAATTAATTATAGACCATTTTGAGCATTTTCAGATTTTGCGCGCATGCGCAAAAAATTTTGAAATGTTTAAAATGGTCTGAAATATGCCCAAAATTAATTATAGACTGATTTGAGCATTTTCAGACTTTGCACGCGCGCACCTTCACCGACACGCACGTACGCGCACGCACCCTATGTTCAATTAATTTCATTTTTAATTAACTTGCATCATGCCAAATTTTGCTATGTTATGACTTTGTATTGCAGAGATATAGCATATGTCAGAATTTTACAAAATGGCGCCTAGATGACGTCACGATGCATTGACTATGTTGAAAAAATTTCTGTGCTGAGACAATAACCATATATACCATCGTACCAATTTTGAATACATTTGAATAAGCCGTTTTGGAGATATAACGGACACAAAAAAGTGGGTAGAAATAAAAATAAATAAATAACAAATAATAAATAATAAATAAAGAAAATTTCGTACAAAAACAGAAGGTGGTCTGTACTTGTAGTACAGCCCACCTAATAAAGAAAATTTCGTACAAAAACAGAAGGTGGTCTGTACTTGAAGTACAGCCCACCTAATAACTAGAAATTTAATTCGTCACTGAAGACGAATTAGGTGGTCTGTCGGTAATTTTGATAACGGTGAATGACCCTTTTCCATGTTGATATTGATGTATCTGAATGGGGTAAGTACATTTCGTCAGATTTCACATGTTTAAACCACCACACTGCCATTTTATGGCCATCGTTACTTTCAAATTTACCCTTGTAGAATGTCAGTGCATAATCATGACATGCTTTATGCATATATGTGCGTGTGTGTAGGTGTGTGTGCGTATGTATGTAGCACACAGACTCAGCTATCACATACTGAAATTTTGGGGAAAATAGAGCAAAAATGACGGAGATTCGGCTCAAAAAAGACTGGCATGCAGAATCATTAATTGAGAAAAGTCATCTCCCATAGAGAATACACGCAAAATGTGAAAAATTGACATGCCTCCTTTCATAGCAAAAATACGCCATGATGCCTTTGTCAAAATGAAAAATAGTGAATACTGATCTTGTAGAGAATTGTCTCCCCTACAACATATCGAAATTTGGAAGAAAATTGACCAAGTATGAGTTAAATATTGTCGAATGAATACAAAATTTATGACTTCATTTTTTCAAAATCGAATTTTTGAGTTTATATGCAAATATGATGACGTCACAACATACATGTGGAGAATTTTATTCATGAATTCTGATTTACAACTTACAGGCTTTCAGAAAATGTACAAAAAATGGGGGGTCTCCAGGCTTTCTAACGAGCTATGGCCGATTCAAGATAGGCATGTTTTTACCACTTTTTACATTATTTTGCCTATTGACGCACGCACGAATTTTAAAGTTCGTTGCGCCCTTATGGCATTATGAAAGGTCGAGAATTAGTGTAAATAATTGAAAATGGTCAAGAATGGTGTCAAGAAGACAAACCATGCGAAAAAACGGCAATTCTACGTTGCGTACTGGCGTAACGCACAAAAACGCGCACGCAAATTTTTGAAATGCTTGAAATGACCTGAAACGTACTCTGGTTTGGTCCCTGGGTGATTTTGAGCAATTTTAAAATTTGACGTGCGCGTACGCGCACGTTATGACGTTTTCATGACCGTTGATGACATGACCTGTTGACCCTTGCCCTGAAGTTAATGTGTTGTAAATATGGTTGATTTTTCATGATGCGTTGCGATGATATGATGAATCATGTAATTTAACAAAATGGCGCCTGGATGACGTCATGATGACCTGATGTCCTTGAAGAGTTTCGTGTGATATCTTCATTATAGGCTTGATAACTGGTATAAAATTGCTCAGAATTATATGCTTAATGTAATTACAGAAAAAAAAAACGGCGATTCTACGTTGCGTATTGGCGTTACGCATGAAAACGCGCTCAAAAACGTGTGCGCGCGCAAATTTTTGAAATGCTTAAAATAACGTGAAACGTACTCTGGTTTGGTCCCCGGATGATTTTGAGCAATTCTAAATTTTGACGGGCGCGTACGCGCGCGTTATGACCTTTTGATGAGCTTTGACGTATCCGGACAACTACCCCCTGGACAATTACCCCCCGGACAACCACCCCCCGGAAAACCACCCCCTGGACGACTACCCCCCTAGGACAACTACCCCCCAGGACAACTACCCCCTAGGACAACTACCCCCTGGAAAACTACCCCCCAGGACAATTACCCCCCAGGACAACTACCCCCCAGGACAATTACCCCCCGGACAACTACCCCCCGAACAACTACCCCCTGGACAGCTTCCCCCGGAAAAATTGTCCTGGGGGTAATTGTCCTGGGGGGTAGTTGTCCTGGGGGGTAGTTGTCCTGGGGGTTAATTGTCCTGGGGGGTAATTGTCCTGGGGGATAGTTGTCCTGGGGGGTAGTTGTCCTGGAGGGTAGATGTCCTAGGGGGGTAGTCGTCCAGGGGGTGGTTTTCCGGGGGGTAGTTGTCCGGGGGGTAGTTGTCTAGGGGGTAGTTGTCCTAGAATCGAGCTTTGATGACATGAAAAAAAAAACGTAGAAAATAAAAAAGTAAGGGAAAAACTTCCAAACGAGAGAGAAAAAAATGTAACCTTATCGGGATTCGAACCAGGGGCGCCTGACTGGCAGGCAGAGACTTATACCACGGCACTACGGCATGTACGGTACAACGGCACACGTAAAGATAACTAGTTAACTTTTAGGAATTTAACAGTACGGAGTTTCAACATACATACTGAGTAGATTCTGAGTAAACATATGCAGAATATTAATGTTTTGGGAGTGCACTGACGCGCGGACGTACGCTTACGTGGGCGTTCAATTATCCAGAATTGCTCGGATTGAAATTAACTTCTTTTATGCCAAATATGAATAAGAAATGATTTTCCGTTATGAAGATATGACTGTTAGTTGATTTTCACAAAATGGCGCCTAGATGACGTCACAATAACCTGATTATCTTGAAAATCTTACAGGAAAATGTTGTTAGTATATAACTGATACCAATTTGAAGAAAATTGCCTGAGTAGATTTTGAGTAAACGTCTGCAGAATTTTTTACGTTCGCACATGAACTAACGCGCGGACGTACGCGTACGCGCACGTTTAATCATCTGAAATTGTTTGGATAAAAATTAACTTTATTCATGCCAGATATGAGTAAAAATATGATTTTCCATTATAAAGATATGACCATAAGTTGATTTTCACAAAATGGCGTCTACATGACGTCACAGTAACCTGATGTCACTGAAAATGTTACAGAAACATGTTGTTACTATTACTGATAAATGATACAAATCTGAAGAAAATTGCCCAAGTAGATTTAGAGTAAACGCCTGCAGAATATTCAATTTTTACGCACGCACTGACGCGCAGACGTACGCGTACGCGCGCGTTTAGAGGGGTTATTTTAACTGTAATACATTTAACTTTAAGGATGCCAAATATGAATGAGTAATGACTTTTCGTTATGAACATATGACCAAAAGTTCATTTTCACAAAATGGCGCCTAGATGACGTCACGTTAACATATTAACTTTGAAAAAAATTCTGTTACTTGTCATTGTTACTTCTGATAACTGATAAAAATTTCAACAAAGTTAACTGTCCCGATTTTGAGAAATCATGGCCACAAGAAAGTGGGAGAAAAATAAAAATAAAAAAATTGACATACCTCCATTCATCGCAAAAATACGCCATAATGCCTTTGTCAAAATGAGAAATGGTGACTACTGATCTTGTAGAGAATTGTCTCAGCTACAACACATCAAAATTTCGAAGAAAATCGACTATGAGTGAAATATTGTCAAATGAATACAAAAATTAGGACGTGATTTTTTCAAAATCATTTTTTTGAGTTGATGTGCAAATATGATGACGTCACAACATACGTTTGGCCAATTTTTTTCATGAATTTAAATCTACAACTTATAGGCATTCAGAATATTGAAGAAAATTGGGGGGTCCCCGACCATTCTGACGAGCTATGGCGGATTCAAGATAGGCATGTTTTTACCACTTTTTAAATTATATTGCCCATTGACGCACGCACGAATTTTAAAGTTTGACGCGCGCGTGTGGCATTGTGAAAGACAAACCATGCAAAAAAACGGCGATTCTAGGTTGTGTAATGGCGTTACGCGCGAAAACGCGCGCGCATACGTGCCCGCGCGCAAATTTTTGAAATGCTTAAAATGACCTGAAACGTACTCCGGTTTAGTCCCTGGGTGATTTTGGGCAATTTTAAATTTTGACGCGCGCGTACGTGCGCGTTATGACCTTTTGATGACCTCTGATGACATGACCTGTTGACCCTTGACCTGAAGTTAATGTGTTGTAAATATGGTTGATTTTTGATGATCCGTTGTGATGATATGATGAATCATGTAATTTTACAAAATGGCGCCTGGATGACGTCCTGATGGCCTGATGACCTTAAAAAGTTTCGTGTGATATCTTCGTTATAAGCTTGATAACTGGTATGAAAATCACAGAATTTGATCTTGTCAATTTTGAGATATCGTGCGCACAAAAATTTAGGATAAAAATAAATAAATAAATAAAGAAGAAAATTCTGACGAAAAAGGTGATCTGTCTACGACAGACCACCTAATAAAGAATAAATAATGAAAGAAAATTCTGACGAAATTAAAAGGTGATCTGTCGATACCGACAGACCACCTAATAAAGAAAGAAAATTCTGACGAAATTAAGAGATGATCTGTCTACGACAGACCACCTAATAATAAATAAAGAAAGAAAATTCTGACGAAATTAAGAGGTGATCTGTCTACGACAGACCACCTAATAAATAAATAAATAAGGAAAGAAAATTCTGACGAAATTAAAAGGTGATCTGTCTACGGCAGACCACCTAATAAATAAATAAATAATGAAAGAAAATTCTGACGAAATTAAGAGGTGATCTGTCTACGACATACCACCTAATAAAAATAATAAATAAAGAAAGAAAATTCTGACGAAATTAATAGGTGATCTGTCTACGACAGACCACCTAATAATAAAGAAAATTCTGACGAAATTAAGAGGTGATCTGTCGATTACGACAGACCACCTAAAAAATAAATAAAGAAAGAAAATTCTGACGAATTAAGAGGTGATTTGTCGATTACGACAGACCACCTAATAATGGGTTTGCAAGTGTGCGCAGTAACAAGAACCCGGTAAAAATAGATGAAATCAATAATTCTGTACCTGTGAAAAATATACCAAATATTAACTAGCTTGAGCTGAAAGATAACATTCAATGCCCCTCATGAATTTTCTATAGGCAAAGTTAGTCGTATAGTAAAAATGAAAGATAGATGTAATTTGGAATTCATAGTCATGGTCATCTACCTCCCATTTTTAGTACACAAAAAGAGAGCTGGTGAAATAATGTCAAATGTATGCCCAAGAATCATTTGTCTATGCCATATGATTGTCTAATGATCATTATCCCTACAGTCAAAGACATGAGCAAATAGAATAATGAATAAAATGTCACTCAAAACGACGTACAATTTCCTTCTTTTTTATACACTGGTTCGAAAGTGTGCGTAAAATATAGACAATTATAGCCTATGTCGTTACCTTGATTATAATGTTTGAAATAATAGTAGTCGTGAACAAGTGCGCAAAAGGGTGCCTTAATGAAATAATAAAGAAAATTCTGACGAAATTAAGAGGTGGTCTGTCAAATGACAGCATACTTTTCTCTACAAATCTGGAAAGTTTGACGAATATGACATGGATTTTGACAGAATAATGGGGATTTGTATATGACATTGGGAATTCTGAGGCCTATCAATGGCCAAAAACCTGCGATGACGTCATTCTACCTGACACCCAATCATGGCACAGTTCAGTGTCCCATAGAAAAAAAGTAAGCACCTTGACCTATAATTTTCTATGCGTATTTGGGCTTCTCATGGACCAAAGTAACTGCATGCAAAGTTTGGTGAAAATGACATGGATTTGACTTTAACTGTGGAACGTCCTTAACTAGTAACCAACAATAGCAGCTGATGATATAATTTATTTATTACCAGTCCTATTCTGTCTTTGTAGGAATATCCCATTCCTTTTGCCCCAGCCCCCTTTGTCTCTCTCTCTCTCTCTCACCCTTCCCTCCCCCTCTCACAGGCTTTCATTTTCTAATAATCTCTTATTCTCTTATTCTCTCTTACAACCGATCTATAAAAAAGACTCCAATAGAAATGAGGACAAAATAATGATATTTTTTCCCTTTAATCGTTCAATTTAATGAGATTGACCACCAACACAATGCAGTCCCCGGCGAGAAGAAAAAAAAATTTTCCACTTTAAGAGCTTTAAATTTCATGTAAATTACATTTTTCATAATTTCAAGTAAATACTAGGGGAATTAAAGTCATTTCAAAATCCCTCTTTTCATGTGTTAACCTATGGGAGCTGGAAGGCCAAAAGCATGCATATTCCCGGGGATTTATGGAGGGTTTACTGGACTCATTGAGCCTTAATTATACATTTTCAGGGCTTTAAATTTCGTGTAAATTACATTTTCATAATTTCAAATAAATACTAGGGGAATTAAAATCATTTCAAAATCCCTCTTTTCATGTGTTAACCTATGGGAGCTGGAAGGCCAAAAGCATGCATATTCCCGGGGATTTATGGGGGGTTTACTGGACTCATTGAGCCTTAATTATACATTTTCAGAGCTTTAAATTTCATGTAAATCACAGTTTTTATATTTTCAAAGAAAAACTATGGGAATTATAATCATCCTAATATTCCTTGTTTTCACGTGTAAACCTATGGCAGGCGAGACTTTTTTGGTCAAAAGCATGCATAGTCACCGGGATTTATGTGGGTTCTTTTCAATTTTTTGAGTCTTCAGTAAGCTTGTTCAGAGCCTCAAATTACATGTAAATCACATTTTTTATATTTTCAAATAAAAACTATGGGAATTATAATCATCCTAAAATTCCTTGTTTTCGCGTGTAAACTTATGACAGGCGAGACTTTTTGGGGGTCAAAAGCGTGCATATTCCCTGGGATTTATGCAGGGTCTGTTCGACTAGTTGAGACTTGATCATACATTTTCAGAGCTTTAAATTTTATGTAAGTCACATTTTTCAAAATTTTGATTTAATTCTGGGGAATTATAATCATTCAAAAATCCCTGTTTTTGCGTGTTAACCTATGGGAGCTGGAAGGCCAAAAGCATGCATATTCCCGGGGATTTATGTGAGGTCCCTTCCACTTTTTGAGCCATCATTAATCTTGTTCAGAGTCTCAAATTACATGTAAGCCACATTTACATAGAATTCAGGGAAGTACCAGAGGAACTATAATCATTTTTAAAATCTATGTTTTCACGTGTTAACCCTATGGCAGATGATTATGTCAAAAAGCAGGCATGATCCCAGGGATTCATAGTGGCATTTATTGATAATAAAGGTTCAATACATGTTTTTTGAACTATCCATCCTTTCTCTCATGCAAAAATCAGACTTGAAAAAGATAGAGTAAGATATGAAATATCAAGAAAAAATCTTTTCACGTCTTATACCTATGGCGAACGTATTTTTCCGAGTCTATTTTAAAGGGAGCCACCGCTCGATATCCATGTACGCTCAATTTCATTCGCTTGCCCCCATTGCAAGGCCGTGCATAACAACAATCTAGGAGCAGCGAACAAAATTGCCGTCGAGGGTGGGGTAGTTTGTCAGTTGGGTTGCTCAGTTCGTCTTTCTTCGGTCAAATATTTTTCCCCCGAGCAAGGTCGCCCGTATCACCGCAAATTGCGTGCTCGTTTACCGAAGATGTACGGAAATTCCTGAATATTACCCGAGCGGGGCCAACCTCCAAAACACCACGATTGGCGACTTTTCGGTCCCTTTAACACAGCAATTTACGTTTGCCGAATGTACTACGGAAGTAGGTGAGAGTAATCTGTCTTGATACTATTAAAAGTCTTTGCTTTGAACCATGTTCAGGCATGTCAGGCATGTGCTTAACTGGATCTTCCTTGCAGATAAGAAGACAAAAAGATTCCTGCCTGGCTGCAAACTTACGGGCCATTTTCAAAGGAAAATATGCTTTTGTAATGATAATTACTTTTCGCTATCACTAGTCTGATGATATCTGCAGTTCACAGTGCTTACCTTTACTGGGGGCAAGCGAAAAGAAATTGTACAAAATTCCCTGATATATGAATTAAAATTGCGCGACTGGGCATGTGTGGGCACTAATCTGACATATAACATCATAATTAACTGTACTTGAACAATTGCAATGTTTATTTTCGTTTGCAGGGAGTAATCGGAAGAGTGTCAAATTGGGGATTTTAGGATTGTAAAATATTACTTTTTTCGACAAATTGAAGCTTCTATCATACAATATAGCCAAATTTCTGGACACAATTAGGCTTTTGTATTCAGTTTTATCATATGTGAAAATTTCACTTTGTTTATTCAAATAAAAAGTGAAATATTCTCGATATTTCATTTGTGACAAAAATCACTACTCAAGCTTTCCCATGAAGTTGGCGACATCAAAGGCTACAGCGCACCTGTAGATTCTTTTGTGCATCCTTAGAAAGGAGCAGCTGCTTGAGATAATTTGTTGCCAGTTGGAACTCCAGCTTTCGAAGCTCCTTGGTCTGACATAGCAACTCCTATGTAGGCGTTGTATGGTCTATTAGAACAGATGGTCATCTCTGGCAAAGCTACAAACCACTGTCTCTCCTCAGCTCACTAATGACTGACAGATGATGTCATTGCTGGAATGAGATCTGGGACATTTTTTAGGGTGGAGCTTAGCATGTTTGAGAAAATGACTTTAAAAAATATATAGTTCATCCCTGCACATCAATAGGAATCAACTTGCTTTTGGGTTGCAAGGAACCTTTAAGAGCTTATTATCGTACTTAATAGCTATAACAATGTGAAATACACTTCGTTCATTAGTTAACAAAATGCTTGAGCTCAGGGCACTTTTTTGGAGAAAAAGGGGCACCTACAAAGGGTGAACATAAAGCAAAAAAGGATCCATTTTGTGAGGGGGGAGGGGATGGGCATTGTTGCCGTTTTGCCTCCAGCTCCGCTGTCTTACATTGTAGTTGTATAGTAATACGTGTACCTGTTACTACATGAAACCGCATCGATTCTTTGAAGCTAGATATGGCTCTTTTTGTAAAGAAAAAAAAAGAAAAAAGAAAAAAGTTGGAAATATAGTTAAAAGGGGGCACTTATAAGAGGTAAAATGGGGAACTTATGAGAAGAGAAAACGCGCACATGGGACATTAAAAGGGGCACTTATCAGAAGTAAAGAAGGGGCACTTTTCAGAAGCAGAAAAGGGCATATATTAGAGAGAAAAAGGGGCAATTTTTAGATTTGAAAAGGGGCACTTATCAGAAGGAGAAAAGAGTACTTATTGGAGAGATAAGATGGCAATTATTTGATTTAAAAGGGGACACTTTTCAGAAGGAGGAAAAAGGGCACTTATTGGAAATGAAAAAGTGCACTTCTAGTAGTGAAAGGGCACTTATCAGAGAGAAAGGAGGTATTTTTCAGAAATAAAAGTCCCCTGCTTGAGCTAAAAACAAGTGATTGCTTATTCGAAATATTCTTTGATAAAAAACAAACAAACATGTACTACAACTGCATTATATTTAATACCTAAGTGCATCTTATGACTGTCGTATTTGCTTATAATCGTAATTCATATTTTTCTCAACGATTTTCTGCAATCATTTATTCATCTTTTTGTATATACAGAAATGAGACAGGGTATATTTTGTTTGTCAAAACTGTACTCACATAACAATAAATACCGATAATACACATAGGCCTGAAAATGATTTTGAATAATAATTATAAATACTGTAGATAATGAATATTATATAAATATAAATAACAATTATTCATTATAAAGTAGATCTATCATGTATGGCACTGGGCTCTTTATAAATCTGTTAATTTTCAAATTCAAATTCAAATTCGTATTTATTTCATTTCCAACAGAAAGAAAAGACAATGGCATTACAGATATTATTACAGAAAATATGAAAAATATATGTACAAATTCATTTTTTCTTGATAAGTTTACAAGACAAAGTACACTGAACATATAAATGAATTATGAATAGAAATTCTTAATTTCTGAGGAAATGTGGGGGATCCACTAAAAAGCAGTGCTTGTAATTTGTGGATCCCCCACTTTGCAATTGTATTGGGTGTATTTTTTCGTGTTTCTTAAACTATAGCGGCTTTATTGCTTTTTCACAAGCCATTTTGAAGCAAATAAGCTTTTCTCCAGAGTGTGTGCGAACGCAAGACATATTTTTTCTCTTATTTGCTCAAGGGTCATTAAACTACAAGTTGCTAACACACATGGGTACGGTATGTAGTTTCTACCCATAATGATTCTGCACGCTCTTTTTTTGAAGTGATTCAAGTGCATTGATTTGCTGTTTTATGAGAATCCCATTAAACACAGGGCACCGTATTCACACCGTAGACCCAACTCCGGAAAACAGAGCACAGGCTTATACTCCGAAAATGGCGTATAACGCGCAATAAATTTTGTGCACAAAAAGGCATGAAGAAAAATCCTGCAAAGTCGACCTGCTGCTGATATATATTTAAAAAAAAAAGAAAAAAGGAAATAATGCTGTAGATACATTTATTTCAAATGTTTGTCATTTGAAAGTTATTTCATGTGACGAATCATTTCAAGGACTTGGAAGGTAATCAGGTAATTTAGACGCAGCATTATTTTTAAACAAATAAATATCATCAGCACGTTGACTTTGTAAGATTTTCGCCATGCCTGTTGTACACACTGCTTCACACTTAACGATGAGGGCTCTATATTCACCGTGCGGTATACGCCGTTCTTGGAGTATATACCTGTGCTCGGTTTTCCGGAGTTGGGTCTGACTGTCTTACATACCCTTTAAATATAGTTAGAGGGTCTTCTAAAGGTAGGTTGAATGTCTTCAGTCTTCTCAGTATGTAGAGTTTTTTATTGCATCTTTTCAAGAGATCATTAATGTATTTGTCCCATTTTAAATCATTCTGTATTATCAATCCTAGTAAACTGATTCTACAGTTCTTAGGTGAACGTCAGCAACAGACAGTGCTTCCAATTGTACTGGTTCCTTACTCAATAAGACTTGCATTGCTAAACATTTTGAGGCATTAAGTTTCATATCATTCCTACTGGACCATTCCTGCAAATTACAAAGTTCCTCTTGCCACTTAGAAGGTTCACACATTTTCCTGCTTTCTACTATAGATATGGTGGTGGATCCAGTGTCCGAACACTTTTCAGAAAATCAACTATAGCAAATAAAATATCAAACGAATATCTGTCAAACTTACATAATGAATGCTCAAAGTCCTACAGAAAAAGAAGTTGTGGAATTTTAAAAAGACAACGTAGATTTAATACGATATTGGTCCCTTGAAAAAGGTACTGTATTTCCGAACGTGTGAAACCTATGGGGGAAAAAGACACAACCTTTGTTTCAATAGTGTGGTTTTCATACGCGTAATCCCACGCGTATGAAAACCCATTTTAGGCGCTTAACTGTACACGTTCGGTAATACAATCTGTTCGGAATTACAATCCTTGACTATACATCGTCAACATATTTAAAGTAAGGAATTGCACAGTTTTTACATGCATCATTCATGAGTAGGAAGAACAGTATTGGTCCAAACTTGGTTCCCTGCCGAAACCCCAGTATTTATGACATTCCAATTTGATTTTTCACCACTATATCTTATACAATGCAGTCGATTGTCTAAGAAAGTCATAATCCAGTTAACAAGGCAAGGTCTCACTCAAAAGTTTAAAACTTTTTGAACCAGAACCCCTTGATTAATCCTATCGAAAGCTTTAGAAAAATCTGTCATTAATATTACTGATGTAGATTTTGCCCTTTTTGCGTTCTCCGTTATTTGGTGAATCAAGCCAATGAGGTATTGTGTCGTCGATAATCCTTTACGATTTCCAAACTGGTGCATGTGGCAATCAAGATTCCTAGTAATGTCCTTTAACAACCACTTGGCTATAAAGGACTCTGCTATTTTCGCGAAATAACTTGTCAGGGCTATTGAACCTCTAATATGCTTTGTAAACCAGGCATGTTGTTTACACATTTATTTCTATGCAATGAATTAATTGTAAATTCACAAAATAGAAAGGAAGCACTCAACCCATGTGTCTATGTTTTAAACGTTGGCGTCTCGCCGGGGGCCAAGAAAGGGTGACTATTCTACTTGTAATAAGTGCTCTTTCCCCCTTCTGATTAGTGCCTTTTTTCAAATCTAATAAGTGCCCCCTTTTCTTTCCATTCAATACCTTCCCCCTCCTGATAAGTGCCCCTTTTTACTTCTGATAAGTTCCACTTTTCCTTTCCATGAAGTCCATTTTCCCCTCTTGATATTTGTGTAATTAACTCATGAATGGTAGATTTCAGCATGGCATTCACATTGCCCTCTGTTATGTCTATTCAAACAGGTGCAGATGGACAATGGGTGTGTTTACATAATCCTGACAATATAGTTTGATTATTTTTGAGAAAGCATTATTATTTTTTTTTACAATTCAGTAACTTACTATTGAAATGATCATTTGACACCAAATTGCACTCCAAAAAGGGTACATTACTCAAAATTGTACTACGTTAATTTGACTTGAATTGAATGAGACACTTTGGACAAACTATGGACCCCTTTATTTTCCACGGTTCGCTTCATTTTCAGATTGATTTTATTGGATCTCTAATATGTTTTGTCAACCAGGCATGTTGTTCACAAATTTATTTCCATACAATAAATTCATTGTAGATTCACAAAATAGAAAGAAAGCATTCACACCCACGTATCTATCCCCCTGTTCAGACACAAAACGTTTATACCGAAACTCGATAAAAAAACGTCGTATAAGATTTTCATCGTATAGCCTACGGACCGTTCGGACACATATCTCGACCGATTAGAAAAACATTGTATAGATGCGCAGTTTTCCACTGCGCATGTTGTTATGGTCGCCGCTAGTCCCTGCCCCCTGGTAAGGACACCTTTCGCGCGCGCTCACGTTAAGCCCCGCCCAGTTATACCGTTCTATGGTCGCCATACGTTCAGACACACACGGAAAGGTGATTCGTTATCGAGTTCTAGTTCGAAACGATGCTCTGACCCCAGTTTCATTATACGACGTTTCGTTATACGACGTTCGTTATACGACGTTTCGTTAGTCAGCGTTCAGACACATAAATCCACAAAAATTCATCGTATAGCTATACCGTTTTGGTATAAATTTTTTTGTGTCTGAACACCCTGTATGAATTAAACACTGACGTCTCATCATGCACATTATTTCCTTCTCTGAGCACCTAGTGACGTGCTATTCCATTAACCTGCTTTCTATAAATGAGCCTCAATGCTTGGAATCCAGTTTGCATACGTTACTTTTTGTTATGTCAGGCAAGCCTCGGGCAAGCTTTCAGGTTGTCAAGAACAACCTTTGTTTGAGAGGTATGTATACAATTTGAATAAATTACCGAACCGGTCTATTGGCGGTAGAGAAAAAGTAGATAGAGATGTAGAAGTGAAAAAATAATTGATTCCTTGCTTGTTTCGGGTCTCTCACGATAGACATTTTTTTTTCCAATACCATGACACGATGATTACAAGTCAAGGGAGTCCTAAACTCTCAATAGACCGGTTCTGTAATGTATTCAAATTTTGCACATTTCTTCTCTGAGCACCTAGTGACGAGCTATTCCAACCTGCTTTTTATAAATGAGCCTCAATGCTTGGAATCCAGTTTGCATACCTTACTTTTTGTTATGTCAGGCAAGCCTCGGGCAAGCTTTCAGGTTTTCAAGAACAACCTTTGTTTGAGAGGTATGTATACAATTTGAATAAATTACCGAACCGGTCTATTGGCGGTAGAGAAGAAGTAGATAGAGAGAGAGAGGTGAAAAGATAATTGATTCCTTGCTTGTTTCGGGTCTCTGACGATAGACATTTCTTTCCAATACCATGACATGATGATTACGAGTCAAGGGAGTCCTACACTCTCAATAGACCGGTTCTGTAATATATTCAAATTTACGCACATTTCTTCTTTGAGCACCTAGAGACGAGCTATTCCATTAACCTGCTTTTTATAAATGAGCCTCAATGCTTGGAATCCAGTTTGCATACATTACTTGTTGCTATGTCCGGCAAGCCTCAGGCAAGCTTTCAGGCTTTCAAGAACAACCTTTGTTTGAAAGGTATGTAACAAATTTTACATTACCGAACCCGTTTATTTAATGCTTAAGCTGTGTATGCATGAACTCAGTGCCCAACACAACTATTATGTACTTTTTGTATTTTTTGTATTTGTGGTTTCTTCTGTTTTTCATTTTAAGCGCATAGGGACATGCTATCCTGCAATGTGTTAAGCGCTATAAAAGAACCGAGTATTATTATAATTATCATTATTATTGGCCTGCAGACATGCATTGATTATACTTGACCTGCCGTGAATTTCGAGGGCACACACCAACAAGCTATAATTCAAATTTCAATGTTGACATTGTTGAAAGGAAACAAACCAGAAACTGGAATTTGTTTTTCATAGTCCCGCTCAATAGACATGCACTCATTGGAATTTTAAAGCATCCATATTCCTTTTTACCTCAAACAGCAGCTACCACAACTGTATCAACAAGAAAAATCATTTAAAGGATTTTGACTACTTCTCAAATATATCTTTATTTATTACATTTTTTTGTCACCGCTCATTAACTTTTAGTTTCTTCTCTACTTCCTCGTACAACCCATAAGGAAGAAATGATGTACTGAAACAAACATTTCCGTATCCTTTTTTTTAACCAGAGGCGGCGCTCCGGGGGGGGGGGGGGGGGGACAGTGCCCCACCCCACTCACTTTTTAAGCACCCACAAAGTGCCCCTTTTCACTCTGATAAGGGCCCCATTTTCTTTTAAATAAATTACTTGTTATAAGTGCCCTTTTCCCTCCTGAAAAGTGCCCCCTTTCAAATCTGATGAATCCCCGGCCATTTTTACTTCTGATAAGTTCCACTTTCCCTTTTCATTAAATCCCTTTCCCCCTCTTGTTAAGTGCCCCTTTTCAAATCTGACGAGTGCCCATTCTTTATGAGAGACCACTGAGTGTTCATTGAGCGCTCATTGCGCAGTCAAAGGTGCTCTCTGAGAGACCAACTTAAATCCCTGAGAGATGCAGCTGCGACCAACGGAGATCACTGAATGACCAAGAGAGTTCACTGAAAGACCACTGAAAAAATGTTTTGGGCGGAAAATTCACAAAAAATGTTGCGTTTGTTGAGAGATTGCCGAGAGACCACTGAGAGACTGTTATATGAACCAGTTCAAAACTTGATGGAGACCATGGAGACCATCATAGAGATCACTGAAAGATCATTGAGAAACCATGAAAGACCTTAGAGGTCATTGATAGCTCTCTAAAAATCTGTTGATTGGTTGGGAGATCTGTCATTCTTAAAAATTAATTGAGTTATTTGTTTATTTGTTTATTTATTATTATTATCATTATTATTTTATTCTTTTTATTTTATCGATTTTTTTCAAAATTTATTTTATTTATTTGTTATTTTTATTTATTTTATTTTATTCATTTATTTATTTGTTTATCTATTTATTTATTTTTTATTTTTTTTTTATTTTTTTTATTATTATTATTATATTATTATTATTATTATTTTTTTTTTTTTTTGGGGGGGGGGGGGGGAATTCAATGGTCTCTCAACGGTATCGCCTCTGTGGAAAGGGGTATTAATTATGAGGGGTAGTTTGGTTCTATTTATTAAAAATCTTGAACTTTTATCCAAGTATTAAAATACCTTTTCTATCAAAGTATTTGTAAAGATGACTAGTTTAAAGGGTACCTGAGGCCTGAAAAAATAATTTGTATATAGTAAGCTTACAAAAAATCAACCCCAGAAAACTTAACACGACATTCAACAGTGACAGCATACAGGAGATATTGATTTTTGAAAATAAAATACCCCAAAAAATAATATAAATAAGACTTGAGCACAGACTTGTCGATCGATCACGATAGCTCACCTAACGATATATATCGATTCAGGAACGTCTTCACTTGGAGGTGAAGGAGGTGCCGTGGTCCAGGGGTTTAAGGCGCTTGACTGGAGATGCGAGGATCGGGCGTTCGATCCCCGGCACGGCACTTATGCCCTTGAGCAAGGCATTTTATCTACATTGCTCTTTTATCGTAAATCAATAAATGAAGTGCTATAGGCATATTGATACCAGCGTGGGCATGTGTGTTATTTAAAAAAAACAACAAACAAACATAAAAACTTTCAATTTTCGATTCGATAAATGTATTTTGCGACTTAGTTCTAATTCATTTGTTGTTTCATTTGGTCTGTAGATTCTTTGTAATTTATGCGCCAAACCAATTTTCTATTCGATTTAAACGTTTTGTGTCGAATACTTGATTCATCTGTTGTTTTGTTTGGGTTGTAGATTCTCCATAAATTATGCGCCAACTGTATTTTCAGTTCAATAAAAACAGTTTACGTTGTATACTTCATTTATTTGATGTTTTATTAGGGGTGTATATTATCCATTAGTTACGCGCCAAATCAGTTTCTAATTGATAAAAAAACATTTTGCGTTGTATACTTCATTCATTTCATATTTTATTTGGGTTGTATATTATCCCTAAGCTAAGCACCATATCAATTTTCGATTCGATATATGTCTTTTTCGTCTTAGTTCTAATTTATTTGTTGTTTCATTTGGTCAGTAGATTCTTTGTAATTTATGCGCCAAACCAGTTTTATATTCGACATAAACGTTTTGTGTTGAATACTTGATTCATTTGTTGTTTTATTTGGGTTGTACATTCTCCATAAATTACGCGCCAAATTATTATTTTCATCTCGATAAAAATATTTTGCGTTGTATACTTCATCCATTTCATATTTTATTTGGGTTGTAGATTCTCCATAAATTACGCGCCAACTGAATTTTCAGTTTGATAAAAACAATTTGCGTTGTATACTTCATCCATTTCATATTTTTTTGGGGTTATATATTATCCATAAATTACGCGCCAACTGAATTTTCAGTTCGATAAAAACAGTTTGCGTTGTATACTTCATCCATTTCATATTTTATTTGGGTTGTATATTATCCCTAAGTTAAGCGCCATATCAATTTTCGATTCGATATATGTCTTTTGCTTCTTAGTTCTAATTTATTTGTTGTTTCATTTGGTCAGTAGATTCTTTGTAATTTTTGCGCCAAACCAATTTTATATTCGATTTAAACGTTTTGTGTGAATACTTGATTCATCTGTTGTTTTGTTTGGGTTGTAGATTCTCCATAAATTACGTGCCAACTGAATTTTCAGTTTGATAAAAACAGTTTGCGTTGTATACTTCATTTATTTGATGTTTTATTTGGGTTGTATATTATCCATTAGTTACGCGCCAAATCAATTTCCAATCGATAAAAAAACATTTTGCGTTGTATACTTTATTCATTTCATATTTTATTTGGGTTGTATGTAATCCCTAAGTCCAGCGCCAAATCAATTTTCGATTCGATTTATGTCTTTTGCGTCTTAGTTCTAATTTATTCGTTGTTTCATTTGGTCAGTAGATTCTTTGTAATTTATGCGCCAAACCAATTTTATATTCGACATAGACGTTTTGTGTTGAATACTTGATTCATTTGTTGTTTTATTTGGGTTGTACATTCTCCATAAATTACGCGCCAACTGAATTTTCAGTTCGATAAAAACAGTTTGCGTTGTATACTTCATTTATTTGATGTTTTATTAGGGGTGTATATTATTCATTAGTTACGCGCCAAATCAGTTTCTAATCGATAAAAAAACATTTTGCGTTGTATACTTCATCCATTTCATATTTTATTAGGGTTGTATATTATCCATTAGTTATACGCGCCAAATTAATTTCCAATCGATAAAAAAAAAAAAAAAATAGTGTTGTATACTTCATCCATTTCATATTTTATTAGGGTTGTATATTATCCATTAGTTATACGCGCCAAATCAATTTCCAATCGATAAAAAAAAAAAAAATTAGTGTTGTATACTTCATCCATTTCATAGATGGGCTGATAAAACCTCGTATCTCAAAAAAACTAAATTTTCAGGAGAGCGAAAAAACATTCTTATTTTAAAAAAATATGTGAATATTCTATGTTATTTGTACTAAATACTGTGTTTGATAATTAAATCAATATGAGGTGGTTGGAATGTGCAGTAGATGATTATGAAGCGGGTAAAATGAGTTACAAGGTTTTGGCACCAAAAAAAAAAAAAAAAAAAATCATAAAAAAAGATACGAGGTTTTTGTACAAATGATGAATTTTGATATTTTATAAGGATATGCAACTCACCATGCTCTATTATGACTATTAGAAGATAAATTACACCTTACACTTCACATTCATGAACAAAAAGAGTAATTTTAACCTGCAAAAGGGTGATTTCACCCCAAAAATGAGATACAAGGTTTTATCCACCAAGCATACATGATGTTCATGGGCTGTTAAAACCTCGTATCTCACAAACCCTGAAAATTTTAGTAAAATGAAAAAAATAATCTTCATTTCAAGAAACCATGTGTGTAGGCAATTTTATTTGAACCTTAAACAATGTTTGTTAATAATTTGGATTATATGAAGTGGTTAAAATGCATTAAAAATAATTTAGAAGGCAGGAAATGGAGTTACGAGGTTCGTGCACTAGACCAAAGTGGAATAAAAAGTTGAGATACAAGGTTTTTGAAGAGATATTTAAAAAATGTTTTTTTAAAGATATGCAACTCCTGGGGTTATCAGGAGATGAATTACACTTTAAACATCACATTTATTTAAAAAAATCATTTTCACAAAAATTTGAGATACGAGGTTTTATCAGCCCATCGACGAGTATATTATCCATTAGTTATACGCGCCAAATCAATTTCCAATCGATAAAAAAAAAAAATTAGTGTTGTATACTTCATTCATGTCATATTTTATTTGGGTTGTATATTATCCATTAGTTACGCGCCAAATCAACTTCCAATTCGATAAAAAAAAAAACATTTTGCGTTGTATACTTCATCCATTTCATGTTTTATTTGGGTTCTATATTATCCCTAAGCTAAGCACCAAATCAATTTTCTATTCGATATATGTATTGTGCGTCTTAGTTCTAATTTATTTGTTGTATAATTTGGTCTGTAGATTCTTTTAATTTATGCGCCCAATTTTCCATTCGATAAACATTTTGTGTTGTATACTTCATCCCTTTCATGTTTTATTAGGGTTGTATATTATCCATTAGTTATGCGCCAAATCAATTTCCGATCGATAGAAAACATTTTGCGTTGTATCCTTCATTCATTTGTTGTTTCATTATGGTTGAATATTATCCGCAAGTTCCGCCCCATATCAATTTTCGAGTGTTTGTCAGCCACGGCGCTGCACATAGCAGACGACAAAGCGATAATGCGATCGCGATAATTCCACTATCGCGTCTTGGCGTTCGCCGAACGTGCACGCATAAAAAAACGCACACGCATAGAGAACTACTCGCGCGTCGATCGTTTACGCTGTCCTTTATTGTCTTCAAACTCCTTAACCGCTAACCTGTAGAATGCAGCCGGGTAAAGTTATTCGGGGTTAATTTTATACATTCTAACTGTATACAAATTATTTTTTTTGGCCTCAGAGACCCTTTAAGAAGATATACGATTCGCACTCTTTTCACCAGCACCTCACTCACATGCACGCACTTCCAATTTCTCTTCTTTTCTACATTTTTTTGTTTTCTTTCAAACTCCGATTAATATAATTTCTGGAAATATATCTAATTTATTATACGTGACATATCGACTCGTATATTAAGGTATCATGTAGCCACATCCCCTGGCTGCTATCCACTCAAGTATTCTTGCTTATGATAGCTGGCCCCTGCATTTATCTCGATTTATTGATTTACCTCCGTAATCTCAATATTATCTAAGTATATATATATTTTTGGTAATTCAGTTGTCACACATTATTTGTATCAATCCTGATTTGTATCATTATTGTATTTGATTTCTTAATAAATGCAGAAACATCTGCTTAAAAATCTCGTCATAATTGTGAGAAAAGGGGTTTAAACATTTGCAATGCAGGTGTCACTTTGATGATTTGTCGGTCAACATACTGGCTACGTACTGCCCACGAGACCGAAAACATCGGTTTCGTTGTCCTCATGAAACAAACCATCTGCTGGAGTAAAACGAAACTTGAATTTAATGAAGGTGTCTATCCTATTCATAGGACTCGACAGAAAAGCATCGAATCATGGCGCCCTCCTCGACTAGCTCTAAACACAGTACGATATGGCTCCTGGTCTTGGTCATGAAGAGTCTTCATCATCTATTGCAGACTGGTCTCATGAAGTCGCTCGGAGTCCTTATTCCCGCCATTGTCAAGGAATACAACACGGACTATGCTGTAGCTGGAGCAGTTTCATCAGTGGTGATCACGATGACTTTTTGTTCACGTATGTTCTACCCCTAGCAATGTTCTTCTAATAAAACCGACCGCACACTATACGATCGGTATGCGAGCCGATTTCGGAAGAAAATGTAATAGCATTTGATATGAACATTAAAGCACAGAAAATCTTCTTGACTGAGGTTCTGAATAGTCATGTAGATAGTAAAATCGAAATTTAGGAATATTGCGAGCCTTCTAGTTGGATGAAAGCCTAAATTGGCTCCAAATCGTAGTGACGTCAGAGCAGTTCTACAACTGTCTAATTTGAAGCTGATTTGGCCCTAATTCTGGGTAAGAGGCTGACAACGCATCCAATTCCTACGGCCCTGGAAAAATTATTAGACCAGCTCCTTATAAAGGCCTATATGACAAGCGTTGGCTATATCAGTAATTGAATTTTCAGAATGATTTCCACTAGCTAACTCATAATGAGTGGATGAATACTCCCCAAAACAATTAGCTTGTGTAATAACTAATCCCTGGGACAATTACTGCCAGGGTAATTGCCCCTAGGACAATTAACCCCAGACAATTTTCGCTGATGGACAATTACTTCTAAGGGGCATCCCAACGGATTGATAGTTCAGAACAACTTACAGAGTGTACTATATTCTAGATGCTAACCACTAGCGTTCCCCCCAATTTTTTTTTGCTACCCCCCGTGTCCACTCCTCTGGAGGCAGTTTGTTCAGTTCTTGGTGAAAAATTGCTACATTTGATAATAGCAGCCATGCCTTGTGGCATTCTGTCGTCAAGGTGTTACTTTTTTTCCCCTCACAGTAGTTCATTCATGCTGCAAGAATGTTTTTGTTGTTGTTTGTTTCATAAAATTAATTTTCCAATACCTTTACTTTTTATGTCACACGCACTGGTCTCAGTAGAATAATGAGATTCCATGGTGCTCAGACCAAGAGTAGTAACACTTGAAATTCATCCTCTCAGACATTTATAGTCTATTAGGTGCTCCAAAAACTCTTTCTCATGGGAAAAAAGGGGTGTTGTAATTGTTTGGGGAAATTTGTCCGGGACAATTTGTCCTGGCTGTAGTCGTCCTAGTGGTAACTGGTCGTCCTAGTGGTAACTGTCCTGGGGTAAAAAGTCATAGGAGTAATTGTTCTAGTTAGTAGTAGTACATTAATCATGTATTAGCTGTTGATAAGCATTTTCCTACTTCCATAGACAATGGAATTACCACTACTCATATACCCCAAAATGGACCTGGTCTAATAATTTTTTTCCAGGGCTGTAGGTTTAATATTCATATTATTGTTCAGAACCTGAATCAGGAAGAGTTTATTTGTTTAAATGTCTATATTTTTTTTCATTTTAGTGCTATTGAGATTTATTTCCAAACTAGGATCGCAGTCGATCGCAAAGTGTGCAGTGGGCTTAAGGGTGTGTTCAGATCTCCCTGTTTTTAGGCCAGAATCAGCGATTTGATACGTTTAGTTAAAAACACGGTTGTGTCCGGAGATTTTCTGCAGAAACAGGGTTTCAAAACACAGTTCCAAAATTTGCTCAGTGCGGTGTACGAATCAAGTAGCGAATTTGCTGGGAGAAAAGAACTATATACAGGGTACCATGAAACAGCGTTTCAAACTGTTTTTCGTATAATCTGATAATTAAAAGTGTTTTTCAAAACGCTGATTCTTGCTTCGCAATTCAGCTATAAAAGCTACGTAAAAACTTAACCCTTCGATTCTTCATAATTGTCATTGTGAATAATACTTGATTATTAATTTTGTATTGGACCAGGAAAACAACCGTTTATTATGCATTCAAACATCAAAGTTTTAATATATTAAACGAGTGGAGCTCAGCGCACTGAAGATTATTGTATGATCTTATGGCAAAAATTATGAGCAGAATGTTAGTCAAAATATGACTATTGCAAGAATAAGGATTTGAAGAAAAAAAATATAAGAAGAATGGAAGTACTATGAACAAATTGCAACAGCGGTAGAAAGTGACGCATCTGAAGCCGGAGTGTATCTTTTTACAGAATATCTGGCAAGACAACTTCAGAAACGACTGCCAACCAAGCCACTTGCTGTAATTTCAGGATTCCTTTCCGGCGTTTGTATATGCTGCACAGTGTTCACTCGAAATGTCATCATAGTGCTGGCGCTCTTCTTTGTAGCAGGTGAATGTTTTATCTCTATCCATCTTCACAAGACGATGGTGGTCCTACACATAGGCGCCGGAAGCGGGTGGGGGAGGCAGTTGCCCCCAAATCATTGAAGTGGGGGAGGGGGAAAAGCGATTTTTGCGCCCCCCCCCCCCCCTTCGCAATGAAAAAAAAAGAAGAAAATTACATTAAATCATTTTGGATTACAACCATGTAAAATAATGAATTATGCTCTAAAATGCAAACTTTCAAGCAACTAAAAATCAAAATTTTCTCACTCGATCGCTACACTCGCCAGTAGTTATCTCACATGTGTGCCTAGAAAAAGGGGAAGATGCTTGCTTCCTAATTTAGTGTCGAAACTAAATTATGCGGCATTATTGCGGTCACCTTTCTAGTGCTCTAAAAGGGATGGTTTGATTATTCCAACACCTATTTAATTTTCTCCCGTTGTGGCTACGCTCCTTTACATAAAGTGCAAGCAGATAGGAGCAGTGTATCTTAAGATTGTAGAAACCCTGTCTACCATTGGCGGCAAAAGAAAGGGGGCAGAAATGTTTTCCCTCTATCAAGGGGGGGGGGGCAAAATAATTCCCCCTCATAAGACCTTAACTTTCTAGTACAACGAATAGCTTTCTGATGATGTGAAATACAAGTTTTCAACACGCTAATCTGGATTTTCTCGAAAGAAACACACAAAATAATTGTTTTGATTCAGAACGATGTATAATTAGCGTTCTTTTCCTCTAAAATACAAGGGCTCAATATTCCAACTTATTTTTTTTTTCTCGCTCGGTCGGTACGCTTCTTAACAAATTAACAGAAACATTGTTTCTTGGACTTTATGAAACTCTTCTACTACAAGGCCCCGACAAAACTCGGGGGGGGGGGGGGGCAGAGTCGTTTCTGCTGGTCCTCCTCTCAAGACCCCCCCCCCCCCAATTTAATGACATTAATCGTTTTACAGTTTAGAAATGGAAAAGTTTTTGAGCTCCAAAATACATAGTTTCATCATAATGAAATTATCTCACTCAATCGCTAGGCTCCTTCGCATTTCAATAAATGCAGTGGGGCAGGGGCTTTCCTCTATAAAGGGATAGAGGGCATACTCGTTTTGTTCCCTCCCCCCTCGCAAGATAATTGCATGTAATAGTTTTGCATAATGATAATGGATAAGTTTTCTAGTGTTTGAAAATCCCAAGATCATACATTAAAAAAAAAAAATCATTTGGTCACCACGTACCCTGGTTGCTTACTTATAAGCGTATAGCAATAAGGTAAAAAACAGCATCAAATCTTTTCATCAAACCTTAATAGATGTTGTGTTTATTAATAATTATAAAACGGGTTTAAGAATGTAGCCATCCTGATTGGTCAAATGACACCACGTGACCGTGCAAAAAAAAAGTACTAACGCACGGCGAGGGGACTAACGCACGGCTAATCCGGATCAAACACTAAGATTGTAAGAAAACACTAAGACTGTAGACCCGTTTTTATAAAACTATTAATACATGGTTGTGAGTTCGTGCGTTAGTGCGATCCAGCAACACGCAGGTTTTTATCGTGGTGTCAAACACCACGATAAAAACCTTTGTGTTGCTAGATCGCACTAACGCACGGGGCTGTATGCAGATAGTAAACTTTTGAGGTGGGCCCTCAAGAGTATCCTCCCCCCCCCCCCCCCGAGAAAAAAAAAAAAAGCTGGAACCCTTCCGGCGCGCCTGGTCCGACATTTTCACCTGCGACGATTGGTCCAGACTTTAATTCGTCAAAGATATAAAGTTGTGGTTAAGGTTACAAATCGGGTTTTAGGTTTGGTTTAAGATTAGGGGAAAGTTTAGGTATAGGCCTATAGTGTTCGTTCCAGTGTTGAAGTTGATAGTTCGAATAGTATGGGATCTTGACCGCTGAGCAATTGTCGCCGGATGATGTGTCATACAACCCTTTCCGACATACTGCTCTCATGATTGTACTGCTTTCACTTGTCTAGACTCATTTGAAAGCGGAGCATAGATGTAATAATAATAATAATAATCAAACACGTTTATATAGCGCATTACACATAAGCAACATTACATGTCTCTATGCACTTTAGGAGAGGAAAGAAAGGAAAGATGCACTGGGTTCATGATTCTGATTAACTATAAAGTGGTGAAAAGGTATGTCCTTAGAGAATTAATGAAGTTTTCATAGGAATTTATACTTTTCAGATATTCAGGCAACTTGTTCCACAAAAGAGCGGCAGAATGTGTAAAAGACTTTTCCCCGTATGATTTTGTCATTATTTGTGGAACGCAGAGCAGGGACTTGGAACTGGAACGTAACATTCTATCGGGTTTATATAGAGTTAGTACTTCAGAGAGATAAGCAGGAGCCAGCTGATGTAAACATTGGTAGGTTAACAGAAGTATTTTAAATTGGATACGGGACTTGATGGGCAACCAGTGTAGATATTTTATGTCGACGTTTTTTTTTTTTTTTTTATTCATTTGACATGAGCAGGAAAAGTGTGTGTTTTGAATCTGAATCTGAACTACTTGGTGCAAAATTCCGTTCATGATTTGTAACATGCATTTTATACAGGACTTTTTGACGGGGTTGTCGCGCTCATTCTTGTGACCGACCTGCACAGACTGGACAAGAAGAGGTTTCCTGCTGCCTGCACCTTTACCCACGTGGTGTCCCTGTGTGGTGGGATCGTTATGCCTTCGTTAACGGAGAAAATGTATGAGGCCTACGGGTTACAGGGAACGCTCTTGCTCCTTGGTGGGTTCATGCTGAATGAGATTCCAATTGGGATGTCAGTTAGCTCCACCAAAGAAGAGACCATTGAGGATATCGCCGAAGGATGCGACAAGAGCGGGGAAGTCCAAAGGACTCCCAAAACGAAAACAGTTGACTTGAACGGCTTACATGAGGATCGCAAATTAACAGGTGACGTTTCAAATGCGAACGTGAGCGAAGCTTCTTCTGGAGAGCAAGATGAAGAGATGAAGGCAAATAAGTTTTTCAAGCACGACCAGGAGAGCATAGCAATGTATCAGGATGGAGAATTTGACAGAAATCAAGGAAAAATACATCGTGCCTTGGGATCTGGGGAAGATGGTTCTAGATGGCCACTTATCAATAACAGAGCTCATGGTAAAAGATGTCCAAAAGAAGGTTTTGAGAGACAAAACTGCCGTAATCTTGAAACTTGTAAAGGGATTACCACATCAGTCTGTCGGTTCCTGAACTTCAACATCTTCTTGGAAGAACGCACCTTTGCCTTCACTATCCTCCCTTGTGCTTCCATCCAAGGTCTAGTGAGTGGCGGTTGGGTCGTCTTCTGCGTGTCCTATGGTTTATCAGTAGGTCTGGACCCAGATATTGCAATCATCCTACCACTAGTAGGTGCCATTGGAGGTATCATCTCCAGACTGTTCTTCTCTGGTCTACTGCTCATCTACCCTTGTTGGAGTTCTCATCTACTTCTGCTTTCTTTGGTAGCCGGAACTGTCTCCCTCTTTGCTCAAGTGGCTAATTCTTCGATGTTCTACCTGATGCTTTGTACGTTTATGACTGGATTTGGTGTTTTCTCTGCAAATGTGTTAATTGATGCTTTTGTAGCTTCTACAGTGGCAGATGAGCGATTTCCGGATTGCATTGCCTTGATGATGTTTTCTGTCGGGATTTGTACAGTCGGCTCAGGATGCATATCGGGTAAGATTCGACACTCACCAAGTGAATGGAAGTGTGTGAGACCGAAAGTAACACAAAAGATTATTAGACCAAAAAGTGTAGGTCCATTGACTAATTGTCACAATTCAGTCACGAGACAGATTTTCTTTCATCTCGTGAACGTCCGATCTTGTGGACCTGCTGTCAAGCCAATGCTCTGCACCCGATAGAGTGTACCATGAATACCGATGTACAATACTTATTTTTCATCTTGAGCGTTATCTATTTGGAGACACTTTACTTTTTATACTGCTTCAGTGCCAAAAAGAATGATAAAGTTACAAATTTAATACTTAGAATAGCACTGTCCTCATTTCTGACAAAGTTCTGTAGACTTTTAGGTTTAATTTACAAAGCAAAGTAACCAATTAAAAAAAAATATCGTTGACCATTTCGATTCAATTTGACAAAGTGTCACACTTTCGGAGTAACGAACTGTCCCCTTCTCTTTCAATTATTTTTTTTTTTAAATCAACCGCAGTATTTTGAAAATCAGCTGAGATGTCGATATGTAGATGTACATGGTGTGCATAACACATTGAAAAACATAAATGGTTATTTCTCTTTCTTACAGGGTACATTTATGACGTCACTGGGTCCTTCAAATTGGTCTTCATCATTCTGGCCTCGGTGGAGGCTACATCGATCCTTATTATGCTGACGTTCTTCATCCAGCATTGCAGACACTGAATTTCAGATGACACTGGCCTCCCCAAATAACCCTCCTTACATGCCTTACGAGACCAGATAAAGCACTGCTTCGAATAAAAAGCATACTGATTATACTCATTCATACTGATTATATCTCTCACAATATGACCAGATAATATTCGTTTTATTTTTAATTGACCTGTCAAATTGAACGTTCTAGTTTTGTTATAGTATCTATCGATAAGGGGGTTTAATAACAATGATATTTTCCATTAGCCATCGTGAACCATTATGTAGATAAATAGCCTCCACTCGGCAAAGTTCTAGTCATTCTTCTTAAGAGGAACACATGTAACCCTGAAAACTTTACCAACAGTTCTAACGCAGGACTGTAATAAATGGTTGTTTTTAAACGAATTTTCAGTTTTGCATGACATTGAATAAACTTACTTCAATTCCATTTAATTTTCAAATGACAGGACAAAATGTTATTATTCTCACCTGACAAAATAACACATAACAACTTTTGCGATTTGTCGTGGCTTTATTTGTGATGGACGCTTAATTCACAATCCATTTCGGTGTCACAACACAATTTCTTTGGATATAATTATAATCACAACACACTAATGAATAGGCCTATTAAATCACAATGCACACGGAATACAAATTCATACATGTTTCCAACCGATAACCTCGTGAGAGCTTCCCGGAGAGCGGTTATACCCCCGACTAGAAGGCCCGCCCCCTCCTACCCTAACGTTAACATTCCCAGCTGCCTTGCCACTAGTACCCTGCTAGCCGGACAGGAATCCCAGATCAGCTTGAAAATATTAAATGTCGGTGGATTACAGATCCCAGCCTCCCCGCATGTAAGATCGGGTGAGGCCTAACCTTAGATATAGGCCTTCGAGCCTCCACGCATGTAATATCGTGTGAAGCATAAGATTAAAGTTTAACGTGACACCGTATACAATATTCTAAAGTAGTACATGACAGCCCCCCGCATGTGAAATCGAGTGGAGCCGAAAATACAATTTTACATATAACAGCGTAATTTACTCACTTAACATACGTGTTTAGGCGGCATAATTGCCAAATTACCACCAAACGAGAATATATAGCTTATATATAATTCGTCTTACATTAAATGATGCTTTAAAATATCATCATCACAAGACAGTTTCGCTATTATATGTCATTGCTCAAAATGTACCATCCATCCAAACCCGAGTAGGGGCGAAAAAACCAACTGTTAAAAATTGTTTAGTCGGGAAAATTCCCCTACGGCCCACATTTTCTGCGTGCACGACGCGCAATCGGTTTTATGCAGAAATCTGTGCAACCAAGCCCAAATGCTTCCGAATCTGGATTGGTACCTAACCCATGAGCTCTTTCCAACAAAAACGAATGATAAACATATGCATATCATATCCACTGAATGCATATATAATTACAGAAACGCATATACCCATGCATAAACATATTTATATATAGATATACATACAGACACATCCACAAGCATACAAACATATTCTTCTTTATAATCCTCTGAACACATTACTTGTAATGTCAAATCATCAATTCAATGCACTGAAGAGCCCCAAAATGTGATTGAACTGTCATCAATTATATCAATATTCTCGAACAACTACATCCATTATCTTAAAGAGAAGATTGAGGTCCGAGGAAGGTGAAAACAAAAGTAATAATTTGTGAAGTTTCCTATTCCTTCAATGTCAATTTGGAAGACAATCATAGAAGAAATGACCTCTGAAAAGGATTGTTCTTCAAATACTCTCATATTCGAAATATGACAAGAAATAGCTGAAGTGTTCTTACTGGACATTCATGCCATATATGCGTGCAGTGCACAAGCTTTCCAGCAAATTTGGGCTAATTTCTTATCTTTTTGATGATCGATTAAAAAAAAAAAAAAAAAAAAAAAAAATCTCAGTCTACCCATTCGTATGTAAATGTAAACATGATCAACCTTTCCCATGTGCTTTGAACCTTTTCTATCACAATACAATCGTCTGACCAGAACTGAACCTCAACGTTAACTATCATGACCGTTGTCATGCCATATTGCCACTATCTGAAAATTGTATAAATAAATGGTGGAGAAAATGGGGTGGAGGCGGGATTTTATTCCGCACTCATTTTAAATTCCGTCCATCAGTTACAAAAGCCACGACTACAATGAAAGCTTCTTCATTCTGGTAACCAGATGATTCCGCTCCTTAACATGCGCGCATACCTCTGCGCGTACATCCGCCCTGAGAATGTATTACAATTTGTAAATAACGCGGCCGGGTTACCTTTATCGGCGGGCCATATCAAAGCCCCCTCAAAATAACCCCATTCGACCTACATTTTGTCAGTTGATGAATAAGTCATTTTAAATCGTTGTTCTCACCTGACAAAATAACACATAACATTTGCGATTTGTCGTGGCTTTATTTGTGATGGACGCTTAATTCACAATCCATTTCGGTGTCACAACACAATTTCTTTGGATATAATTATAATCACAACACACTAATGAATAGGCCTATTTAATCACAATTCACACGGAATACAAATTCATACATGTTTCCAACCGATAACCTCGTGAGAGCTTCCCGGAGAGGGGTTATACCCCCGACTAGAAGGCCCGCCCCCTCCTACCCTAACGTTAACATTCCCAGCTGCCTTGCCACTAGTACCCTGCTAGCCGGACAGGAATCCCAGATCAGCTTGAAAATATTAAATGTCGGTGGATTACAGATCCCAGCCTCCCCGCATGTAAGATCGGGTGAGGCCTAACCTTAGATATAGGCCTTCGAGCCTCCACGCATGTAAGATCGTGTGAAGCCTAAGATTAAAGTTTAACGTGACACCGTATACAATATTCTAAAGTAGTACATGACAGCGGACAGCCCCCCGCATGTGAAATCGAGTGGAGCCGAAAATACAATTTTACATATAACAGCGTAATTTACTCACTTAACATACGTGTTTAGGCGGCATAATTGCCAAATTACCGCCAAACGAGAATATATTTATATATGATCGGTCGCCAAAACACATTGTAGCTCAACGATTTTGACCCACAGCCTGAAACGAGTTGCCCATATTGCAAAACCGTTCAACGTCGTTTTTTCATGTGATATCTCATTATTCAAATTCCACTTGGTCAAAATAGTGTAGCAAATTACATTCAGGACTTTGTCACTGCCATTATGCTTTACAATCATAGAATGTGTCCCTCTCCACAAAATTGCTATGGTATAAAACGTTTATGACATACTGGTATATATAGCTTGCATGTGTACACACATATAAATATATATATATATATATATATATATATATATATATATATATATATCCTTGCAAATCCATGCAAATTCATTCAAAGGTCATCATAAGGAGTGATTAACTGAATTCAAAGGACCCAATGTTCCACTATATATTACAGACCTGTAGATGACGTGTAAAGCGAACCTTTTTATAACTATCTAAAAACCAGTCATCTCAATATCACATTGACAACCGAGAAGGAATGAAATGGCAAATTGCCCTTTTTAGATATTTTTATCAGCTGCAATAATACAACTGATTATACTTATTAGTATATCACACACAAAGAATTATACTGGCTTGTATTCAAATGTTTATAGCTTCACCTGTTTCAAATACAAATCTGGGTTGATTCTAGCATTATGAGACAGGGCTCACAAAACCGTAATATAATTCATGCCAGTATTGATGATCTGAGTACTGTTTTGAAGAAAACTATGTACCCAGATTGGATGATGGAAAAATCGGTGAACCAATACCTTCAAAATGTCCCAAACCAAACTGATATTAAAATAGGAGAAAGAACAATGTGATATTTGATGCTACGTACCTAGCTATAGGTAACATATCTATAGGGAACTTGGGAATATACCTATATACACGCACACATATGGTATACATGTATCTTGCATAGAAACCATCCTACATACAATTCAGACTATCCGTTGGTAGCAGTAATTATTGTTCTGTGTATTCCAACAAGGAAAATGAAGACCAACCTTTCCATGATGACTACATGTATCTACAAGTGGGAGGGAATTCAATGGCCAATAGCCTCTTTTTTTTTTTCTTCTTCTTTTTTTTTTTTTTTAATAATTAGCAACAATACAAATGAATCTACCACTTCAGTACATGTATATCACAAAATTAAATACATATATGTATACTGGCTTGAATATACAAACTTTCCTCATTTCACCTGTTTCGAATAAAAACAGGATTGATTAGAACATTATTTGACATTGCTTGCAAAATCAGCAATAACTCCAATCTCTTTCATGCCAGTACTGATAATCTGAGTAAGGTTTGAAGAAGAAATATGTAAACAGGTTGATTAATTGAAAAGCCAGTGACAGTCTACCGATACCTTCGAAAGGTCCAAAATCAACTCATGTGATAATAGGAGAACAGAGACATTGCAAGATACCCCAGGGAACTCGGAAATATACATATATACACACATACATGTATATATCTTGCCTATGATACCATCCGGCACTACCATTTAGGCCATTCGGTGGTAGCAACATCTCCACTCGTCCATAGCCATCGATCCTTGTAATGGCATTTCCTCCTCTGCTTAACGCATGACCACCATTATTTACATGACATGAACCACCATGATATTTCACAATACTACGACCCTTTGTCTACGCCAATTCACTAAATAAAATTGCACACTGGCAGAGTACTATACCTCCTTATGTAACTAAAGTACATGTACATGAAAATAATATCACAAATAACTACCGGACTTCAGGGTCTTGAGAAAAGAGTTAATTGGCAGAAGTAAGTAAAAATCATTTACCCATTCTAAATGTGAAAAGCAAATAGTGGAACACAAAATCTCCACATGAATACTGAAAAAATGTTAACGTTGACCTGAAATTGTTGAAATTGAACGCTCTAAGACAGGAATTAACGTCCACTTCATGTTCGTTAACTACCCAACGAATAGCCAATAGGCGAAATACATGATTTATCTAAACGGGGGACGCAAGCATAATTGCACTTAAATTAAAGCTGTCCCCAAAATAATTATTTTATAACAGATGTTTGAGAGGGAAATAACATCAGATGTATGAATTTCAGGTCAATTAATTTATATGCAGCCTACATGTATGGGCCTGTATACTTCCATTCCACCACTGTAGTAAACGACTTAATCTCTATTTAAGCTCCATTTATACTCAGTTAATTTCCTCCGTTTCCACTTGAAAAATATGATGGCATTTATGATAAAAGCTTTTCCTACCATCAAACCAGAGTTTCATTATACAATTTCATCCATTTTTCTCTATTTCTTATACTTTTGTCCCTGACATGATGTCTATCAATATACCGTGTGTGCAAATGGATGTAAGATTTACTATATGGTTAAACCAACACCAGCACTCCTTGCCGATCTCAAACCCTACAAGCAACACCCGCGATTATTTTTATTATTTTGTTTGTTTTGTTCTTTTCTAAACACCAGTGCCCCGTACATAGGGGGGTCGAGGTAAATCGGCACACCGACAGACTCAGGATTGTGCAACGACGTGCAAGCTTCTGACTGGACCTCAAATATAGCCTTACTTTTCATGTTCTGCATTTAAACAGTTGATGCCCAGATGACCGATGGCCCTTCTACTTGCCATGGCTCGGGCATAACGAGTATTGCCCTCCGTCTCCTGTCCACCTTAGCTTGGTCCTCTGGCCGAAAATTGCCTTAAAGGGGGTACCCAATGCTGAAACAATGTTAGTTCATTTAAAAGATCATGATTTTATTAGCAGAAAATCATCTGCCTTAAGTTTTTTAAAAATTCGTGTTGCCAGAAAAATCCCCGAAATATGGTAAGACTTCAGGATATTTTGGCCCCTCAGCTGTGTCCCAATTTCAGCTAGGTAACCACAATGACGTCAAAGTGGTTACCCAGGTTCGCGTATTGCACATGTGTTGCGCGCTAGACTGTACAATATGCATTACACCTTGCGCGCATTTTGCTATAATTGCGCGACAAGGTAACCACTTTGACGTCATTGTGGTTACCTAGCTGAAATTGGGACACAGCTGAGGGGCCAAAATATCCTGAAATCTTACCATATTTCGGGGATTTTCTGGCAAGACGAATTTAAATTTTTTTTAAGGCAGATGATTTTCTTCTAATAAAATCATGATCTTTTAAATGAACTAACATTGTTTCAGCATTGGGTACCCCCTTTAAGCGACTCGTTCAACCACACAATATTTGACTCACTGTACGATTATATATAGTTAGTTCAGGTTGTTCGCAACTAGCCGGCTTGGGCTTTATACCGACCCACCGATTGAAGTCAAGAGTTCATCTGATCCAAGTGCAGGGTTCTCTTCCCTGCTCAGTGGAAGGCAGCCCAAGGCCAAGACCGGTCATTTCCGTCCCCTCGGCTCTGTGCTCGGCCCAACAGACGATTGAATCCTGTCCATATAAGGTTGGCTCTGTTAAAAAGCAAACAGAACATTGCAGAAAGAGAACCTGGGAAGCATTCTGGAATTGAAAGGACTGTACATGAGAGATTCATTCTCATTATGAAACCATGTGTATTCGATTCGCTCGTTTCTTTGATATAAGCAAACAATATTCTCATCCCCATTAAACCCTTTACGTCTTCATCATACTTAATGTCTCTCACCACTATTGTTTGTCTGTGTATCGTTTCATCTAGTACATTATCAATTGTTATCATTTGTTTATTGAGCATTGTGTAAACCAGCGATCTATACTGCTGTGTATACACGTAAGGTGCTACCTCACCCATAAGAGGGCCTGACAATGTCACCCTAGTTTAATCCATGAAGCCTCTGAATTGATACACCAGTACAAAACCATACATATCAGTAGGCCATATCTCCCATCTATCAGGCCCATGACGGTTGAAATTATGATTACATGTCCATACTGAAACTGAGGAATCATTTTCTACCATAAACTTGAGCCTCATACTAGGGTGTCTGAAGTCACACTGAAAAGTGTCGGCTCAAAAACGTGCCGATTCAGGGGGGAAAATGGCACAATTTTAGGGGCAAATTCATCCTGTTGTTAAAATGTGATCTGAATTAATTTTTATCTCATATTTGGAATGTATGGAAAGAGAAAATACTCGTCATTCTTTTGACACTAAGGACAAGTTTTTAGGCTCACTAGAAAATAAAAATAAGAGATATATTGCAAACCCATATATTTGTGTGTTTTCAGATTGCCATTTCCCCATGCGTTTCCTATGGGAAACTGAAATTTCTGTTTTACACAAATTTTGTCACTTTTCGCAATTTTGCATTGTGATCTGATATTCAAACCTCGAAAAATTTCATACCATCAGAAAGATTGTAAAATTTCCTCTCTGGTCATGTAAAGGACAAGTTTTTGACATTAAGTATAAAGTCGTAACAGGTCTCGGAAGCTCAAAATTTGCATTCGTGTGTGTCGCATTTCTTAACTGTAAGTAGAATGACATATGTGGGACTAAACGCCCACATATTATGAATACAATTTTGTATTTAACATACTTTGAAATGGTATTTTCATGAGAATACACCAGGTGATTAAAGTAGGCCCTAAATCTATACAAGAAATTATAAACTGAATTTCAATATGTTGAAAGAAAAGAAAATTTCAGTTAAAAAGGTGTTAACATCCAATCATTTCATGATTTGCCAAGATGTAAGGGCACCGAACTGAAAAGTTAGTAACCATCGTATTTACATGTAAATGTCACTTAAACTGGCAAGTATTAGATCTAAATGATAAATTTTCCTCCCAAACAATTAAACCTAGAAATTACTGAAGAAATATCACTTCATCTAACTTTGCCTACTACTGGGCGTATGATGACCGAACAAAGATGACCCTTAATTTTCCATGTCATCCATGCTTAATTTTCCATGTCATCCACTTGCGTTAATATCAAATAGTTTGCCATGGATGATCCATGCCAAACTATTTGATATTAACGCAAGTCAAAGGTCTACACAAGAATTCCCTCTGGCCTTACAATATAGATTGGACGTCCTCAAGTTTTTTTTTTTTTTTTTTTTTAAAGGAAGACAAAATATCAAATTTTCCTTTAAAATGTAACGTTACCAACTTAATCATGGACATGACCATCCCGCCTTATGTATCGGCGATGCGCTATATAGACGCCCATCGATAGGCCTACAAAGGTCATAGCCTATGCCGGTTTTTGGTATTCGAGAAACCCGCCATAGCGGCATGTGATAGCTGCGCCGATATAAACCATTTACCACTTGAAATTACAATTCTGGCAAACTGCCATATATTTCATTTATTTATTCTTTTATCTTTCATTTTTTATGCACCCCCCCCTTTTTTTTTTTTTTTTTTTTTTCATGAAATCGAATGCATATGTGGTAATGTAACATAGTAGCAGAAGAAAGCCTCCCTAATGTGTCCATGCACTTTTGAAGGAAACCTCCCAAACCCGGGAAACTGCGGCTCTCCTCGACTCAGGCAATTCCAGGGAAATCAAAACAATTTCAAGAAATTTCAAGACATTCAGAAACTTTTATGAAAATTAAACTTTTCTCTTTGTATTATTTGTTTAAATGTAGAAATTTATATTTTTTTTCTATTTTATCTAATAAATGAATACAATTTTTGCTTGCCCACAAAATTTATAGACTAAAAAGTTGATATTCAGGTATGGCTATAGCCATAGACTAGACCGAAAAATCAATCCATTAATTCGTTCGGGGATATGCTCCGCTGGGACATTTGTGTCCATGGAATCAGGAGAGCCTCAAAAGTCCAACAGTGTTATAAAACTCCTCCAAACAGACGGATTTTTCTGTCTAGGTGTTGCAAGACGTACATTAACTTCCAAGCCAAGGTAATTCATGGAAGAAAAACAGAACAAACAGCAGCACGCAAAGTAAGAGGTTTGGGGGAAATTTCAGGAAATTCCATCAAATCTGTTTCACGAAATTTTGACGAGTAGAAACCCTGGCCTTCCCACTTTCTGGGCCAATTTCCAAATATCTAAGGACAGACTTTACGGTATAATTTTGAACAGCATTTGACTAAGGGCATTTAAATTTGCCCCTACTTCATCTTGCTAAAGCCAATTTAATACGCCCCTTAGGCTTGAAACAATTCCCATTTGAGTTTGGCTTTAGCGCTAATTATTATAGCCTGGATCTATATGAAGTCTAGGTCTAACGCCCTAGTGGGCACAAGCACTCTATAGTATTAGCTCTGTCGGAGGGGACTAGTGGTCCGAGCTCGGGGGGTATGGGGCTATGGCGGCCCGAGGGAAGCTGGCCCTGTACTATATGCTCTCCGGTCATACTACAATAACCGATTACTATATCGGGTTCACTGCCATTACTACCGTACTTGGATTTGACTCACCGGCTTGTTTTTGGAGCTCGTAAGGGCTGTCTCCTCCGTCCGAGATTGCTGATCGGGATTTGCACCCGTGCCTGCTCCACTGGCACTGCTCAGCCTCTTCCTGCCTGTCGAATCCGCTTTCTTAAGCCAATGCAAGGCGTACTGATATACTACACTGACTCCAGAGCCACTACCGTGAACCTGTAACAATTTCTAGCACGAAAGTGCCTCATGACATTATCATAATGTTAGTGGTGCTCCATTGTTGAAAATATATTACTTTCAAAACAGCGTTTAACCGGAACAAGAAGAAGAACAGTTGCCATCAGTCATGTCAGTGATGGTGCTACACACTCAAGTCCGGCGCTAATGCACTTTCGTATCCATGCGCATTGGGTACCCTAGCTACCCCTACCCCTACCCCTAACCCTAGGCTAGGGTTAGGGGTAGGGGTAGGGGTAGGGGTAGGGTATGGATACGAAAGTGCATTAGCGCCCTCAAGTCCATTTAAGCTTGGAACAGTACGATAATGATATATTCCACTACTTATCCAATCTTTTTATTCCGCACTCATTTTAAATTCCGTCCATCAGTTACAAAAGCCACGACTATGTACAATGAAAGCTTCTTCATTCTGGTAACCGGATGATTCCGCTCCTTAACATGCGCGCATACCTCTGCGCGTACATCCGCCCTGAGAATGTATTACAATTTGTAAATAACGCGGCCGGGTTACCTTTATCGGCGGGCCATATCAAAGACCCCTCAAAATAACCCCATTCGACCTACATTTTGTCAGTTGATGAATAAGTCATTTTAAATCGTTGTCTCTTTAAAAACTATTAAACAAGTGATTCAGTTTACCACATTCTCCGCTGAGTTACTTTGCACCAAATGGGACGGCCTACAATATCCTGCAGAGTCACCCCCATTTTTATCTTTCTGATTTTCGATCTTTCTCTTTCCTTCGTTATTCATACAACCGATAGGTAGTACTGAGTTGGTTGTACAATGTACCTCCAAAGACATGACCCTTGATAATTGAATGAATAATTAACGATGAAATCATTGAAATTAATATAGCTAATTAGATTTGTCGTGGTGTGTTTATATTTTTTAAATCAGATTTGTTTATCACATCGTAATCTAATATACCATCTTAATAAACAAAACAAAAACAAACAAAAAGAAAACACTCCGCCAAAATTCAATAACATCTTGGTAGTAGTCACAATTTTTTCTGATCCTCTCTTTATATCTCCCATTGTTAAAAAAAGTCATACTTGAAATACTTGCTCCACAAGATTTTATCAAATCATATGAGAACAAACAACAAACATGTTCATCATATGTATTAAACATTTTCAAGTTTACTTGATTATTTATTTATTTATTTCTGCATGATTCATGGCATTACACAGTATAATCATTATGACAAAAATGAGCATAAGTATAAGTAAACAATAACAGAATTAAAAGGCAAATATGATCACAATATAGGTACAATATATGGATAATGTAATAACATGCAGAAGTATGGCAATATAAGCTAAAAGCTTGAAGCGTTGCCACACCTTTTTATTTTTTTTTAATAATACAAAAGAAGAAAGCTAACCAAGGACTAATCATGACACTAATACCAAACTAGTTGAAACATAACACTATTTACAAAAGAACATGAACAAAAAAGGAAGAGGAAAGAAAAGAAGATGGTAGAAAAGAGAAAGTAACCCTTACTATTTTAACCAAAAATATTTTGACAATGCAATTTGTAGATGCAATATAACAAAACGAATAAGTTTAAAATGGAATGCTCTAGTTTTACAAGTGATAAAAAGAATCACATGATAATAAAACAAAACGGTTGTACGTACATGTATATTAATCACGTCTTTGAGATAAGCATGCGCTTAACCGCATTTTCAAAGGAATGTACATTCACACGTGGTAAATTACGAGTGTCATTCGGTAAAGTATTCCAAACATCTGGACTATTATGCCTAACAGATTTATGAGCCAATACCGTGCGGGGACTGAATAAATGTAGATAGAGGCAGTATTCGTCAAAACTTTCTCTAAAGACAATTAGACGGACAGAACATGCATTCAAGTGAGTTGTGACTGTCATTATATCTCTTTATATTTTAACAATTTTCCATATAATGATTGTTATAAATCCTTCCTCCCCCCACACCGCCTCCCCCCCTCTCTCTCTCTCACCCTCCCCCCCCCCCTTCTACGATCCATAATTCTCTCTGAATCTTTCTCTCTTCCCCATTTCTCCAAAGCAACAAAGAACAACAACAACAATAAAAAGCACAAATATATAGTATGGAAAAGATGTCAAGCATTCTTTGTAAAGAGCCATACTTATAAAGAATGTGGATATAACGATCAATATTCCAAACCCTTTGGAAGGGCATAAGGACGTTGTATCATAATCGTAATATGCGCTATACAAGACCGGTCTATTGTTATAATTATCACAAGTGTCATTAAACCGGTTTTAGCACCGCGATCTAGCATTCATTATTATGATCATTTTTTTTACCACCAGAATACTCCTTTATTAGTGCTTCGATTTACCTTTAGGATGGGGGTAGGGGTTAAGAAATAAATTCCTAAAAGAAATTTGACAGGAATGGAATAGATAACTAATTCCTGAATGAAGGATCCTGAGTGAAAATGTTTCGTTCTATTTTATAGCTCATTCTTTAAATCGTACCCAATTTAATCACTGCAACATAAATCATTACCACCCTACATGCCCTATCCATCTTTCTCCCGCTCTCCCCCTTTTTTTTCCTCGCTCTGCCATCTCTGCCTCATTCTTTCCCTTTCTGATACTCCTTCTTGATCTCTCACTGACTCTTCCTTCCTCTCATTCAGGACTCCCCCTCTCTCTCTTACTCTAACCCAGCTCCCCCCCCCCCCTCCCCCGTCTTTCTCTTCTATTAGGTGGTCTGTCGTAGACAGATCACCTCTTAATTTCGTCAGAATTTTCTTTATTTTTATTTTTCTACCACTTTCTTGTGAGCGTGATTGCTCAAATTCGGCGATTTCAATTTTCATCAAATTTCAGGCAGTTATCAGGGCTATTAGGGGCAAGTGCCAGAAATTTTTTCATGGTCATCGGGTCATCGTGACGTCATCCAGGCGCCATTTTGTGAAATCACATTATCGATCATATCTTCATAACGAGTCATCAAAAATGAACCATATTTTACACACATAAACTTCAGGTCAAGGGTCAATGTAACATGTCAATAAAATCCGCGCACACGTCATGACGCGCACGTATGCGCGCGTCAAAATTTAAAAATGCTCAAAATCACTTTTTAATCAAATTAGAGTACGGTTCAGGACATTTTAAGCATTTCAAAATTTTCCGTCCGTGCGCGTCCGCGCGCTCGTTATGTGCGCGCGCAGCACGTACAGAACGTAAAAACGCCGTTTTTTCGCATGGTTTGTATTCCTCACACTATTCTTGACAATTTCCAACTATTTACAGTCATTCTCGACATTCTAATGGCACACGCGCGCGTCAAACTTTCAAATTCGTGCGCGCGTCAATGGGCAATATAATGTAAAAAGTGAAACATAATAATTATACAAACTAGATCATAAGTATAGTACAAAGATTCAATGAGATATTCACAAAGATTGTGGAGGAACTTATAGTAAAACAAAAGTGGTGGAACCTAAATTAAAAGCGAAGCTTGTATTACTTAGGTCCCAAAAGAATACGATTATGCATTTATACTAGCAAATTTAGTTTTCACCCAAAATATGGGATTAGCCCAGCACTGGTTGACAACGTATACAAAAAATAAGGAAGGTACAGGACAACACACACACACACACACACACACACACATACAATGAAATGCAAAAAGAAGCAGAAGAGAGAGAGAGGGGGGGGGGGGGGGGGGGAGAGTGAGAGGGGAGAGAGAGAAAGAAGGAGGGAGAAGGGGAGGGAGCAGGCCAATCAGTATAAGGAACTTTTATAGTTATTAATCAACATTTTCTTCATTTTTTGTTTAAAACTGAAAAGACTTTGTGGCAGTTTCAAACTATCATCCAATGAATTCCAGAGCTTGGTACCAGCAAAGGTAAATATTTTTTTGGCAAATAATGTTCGGGTAAGAGGTGTATGGAAGAAATTTGATTGTTTTGTTGGATACTTGTGAATGGCGCTATTTCTAGTAAACACATTTGTAAATATATTTGGCAATTCGTGATTATTGTATTTATGCATGAATTGTGCAAGATGAAAAAGATATATGTCATGAATTTTCAATATTTTGTTGTCATAGAACATTGGATTGGCATGAGTAAGGAAACATTTATTAAATATAATACGGTGCGTTTTCTTCTGCAGTAGATAAAGTCTCTCAAGCTGAACTTTCGAAGCGTTGCCCCAAACTAGAATACCATACGTAAGATGTGGTAGGATTAGTGTAGAATAGAGCATGAGGAGGGTGGAAGGTGGGAATACATGTTTTAATTTATTTATAGTTCCAACATTACGGGAATTGTTTTACACACTTCGTTTATATGAATTCTCCAAGATAATTTTTCGTCAATTATTATACCTAAAAATTTAGTAGAGCAGACTTTCTCAAGAGTGGTATTATCAGTTGTCAAATCACCAGGAAGATTATGAAGAGTGTTGCTAAATAACATAAACTTTGTTTTTTGTAGATTAATTGACAATTTGTTAGATTTAATCCATTGAGAAACATTTTCCAATTCGCAGTTTGCAGCTCTGAGAAGTTTATGTGGGTCGGGATCTGACAAGAAGATGTTCGAGTCGTCTGCAAATAAAATGAAGGAGAATAAGTGAGAGCAATGCTGAATGTCATTGATATAAATTAAGAAAAGCAAAGGTCCAAGTAAACTGCCTTGTGGAACTCCACAGTTAAGACTTTGCATTGATGACCTTTCGCCATTCAAAATAACAAATTGTTTTCTATCTAAAAGGTAGTCTTGAAACCACTCCAAGACCTTACCTCTTATCCCATAGTGAGATAATTTTTTTGATAATATTTTATGGTCAATTGTATCAAAGGCCTTGGAGAAGTCTAAGAAAATACCAATTGTATGGAAGTGGTTGTCTATTGCAGTTGCTACTTTATGAATAAATGTCAGAGTTGCGTGTATTGTACTATGCTTCTCACGGAAACCAAATTGATTATCAGAAAAGATATTATTATTGCGGACAAATCTTATGGTTCGAGAATACACGATTTTTTCAAAAACTTTTGAAAAAGAGGTCAGGAGTGATATCGGCCTATAATTACCTAATTTTGTTTGGTCGCCTTTCTTATATATGGGGACAACCTTCGCTATCTTCATATTTTTCGGTACAATTCCAGATGTGAGTGAAAGGTTAAATATGTGAACAAGAGGTTGCGCGATTTGTGGAATGATATTTTTCAACAATATATTGTCAATTTCGTCAAATCCCGAACTCTTTTTGCTAGGTAATTTATTTACAATTTCAAATACCTCTTTTGTATTGGTTGGAAATAGAAATAACGAATTAGGGACGGGATTTTTCAAAAATCTCGTAAAAGGTATGCCAGTTGCAGGGATCTTTTCTGCTAAATCTGAACCAATGTTGGAAAAGTATTTATTAAAAACATCACATATCTCGTTGTAACTGGTTATTTCCCTATTCATGTGGCAAATCTTATTAATGGTTTGATTATTCTTTTTCTGTTTATTAAGGACATTGTTAATTACTTTCCAAGTCATTTGGATGTTGTTTCTAAAAAGATCCAGCTGATTGCAATAATAAGATTTTTTGGCATTTCGTATCAGATTAGTCAAAACATTTTTGTCAGATGTATACTTATTACGAGTTTTGTCACAAGGGTTAGACTTATATTTATAAAAAAGATTGTTTTTCCTATTAATTGATCGTAAGAGAGATTTTGTGATCCAGGGTAATTTTGGGTTCTTCTTATATTTAGGCTTGTTTTTAGACAAAGGAATTGTTTTATCAAGATGTTTATGGAGGATATTCATGAAATTATCGAATGATTCGTCAACATTTTTTGAGCTAAAAACATTGGTCCAATTTTCCTTATTTAACGATAATGCTAGTTTATTCATATTATTTTCTGTAGTGTGTCGTCTTAGAGAGTGGGCATATCTAGAATCAAATGATTTGTCAACATTTTTCAATGATGAGAAATGTCCAAATATGGGGAAATGGTCTGAAATATCGGAGATAATAATACCAGCTTTTGGTGATGGGTTAACATTAGAGAAAATATTGTCAATGAGTGTGGCGGAAGTGTCTGTCAATCGGGTAGGCCTGGAGATAAGTGGCAAGAAAGAAGCTGCTAAAAGATTATCAAGAAATCGGTGCGAAGAAGAGTGACCGTCAGGCATGTTTAACAAATTGATATTAAAATCGCCCGTGATAAAACAATTTTTATTGCTCAATCGAGGATCGTGAATAAATATCTTGTAATGAGAGGAAAAAGGAATCTAGATTTGAATTGGGAGGTCTATAAATTATGCCAATAACAATATCTTTGGTTCCATTATTTTTTATGTGAATAAAAAGTGATTCAACGCACTCTGTTAAAAGAGAGAGCTCAGGAATAACAGAGTACTCGTGTTTGTTGGATATAAAACAAGCAACTCCACTCCTGTGATTGGATTCGAATTTGTAATGTGGCAACGAGAATAAATTTTGATCTTGGTAATCGGTAATCCATGTTTCGGTTATTCCAATGATTGAGAGTGGTATAGCAGAGTTATCAAGCAAAATTTTCAGTGACTCAAAGTTTCTGTTCATACTTCTTATATTAGAGTGGAGTAAAGAGAATTCGTCTTTAAAATTTTTGGATGAGTAAGAATGGAACTGGTTTACAGTTAAGTATTTGGATGGGGTGTGATTAGGAGTTAAGTCAATCAAGATTAAGTTCCTGGGTTTTCTCGTTGAGTTCCGTTATTATAGAGTCCTCATAGGAGCGTGATCCACCTACATGTCGGGGAGGAGAATGAGGAGTGTAATTAAAAAAACAGTTCTGGAATTCATCTTCATCAAGCGAGCTGAAAAGCAATTCAGACTGAGCCATACAGAAACATAACAATGATCCAATACGCTAAGAGAGACCTGCTCAAGGAGATAAAGAAGTAAAGTGAAGGACGGAGACAGATAAACAACAAACACGAAAACACAAGATAAACAGTAGAAGAAGGATAAAGCACACAAAGATTGAGTATAAGATAGAAGTCAACATAAAGATGATTAGAAGGGTAGTGCTATGGTCATATGTTCATAACGAAATGTCATTTCTCTTTCATATTTGGCATGGTTAAAGTCACTGTCATTCCAGTCAAGGTCATTTCGTTAAACGCGCGCGTACGCGCGCGTCCGTGCGCGCGCAAAATTTAGAAATGATCCAAATCCTCCCAAATTCATTTTGCAGACGTTTCATGCCATTTCAAGCACTTTTTGAAAAATCGCCCATAAACTTGAACCTGAAGGGGCGCTATGCCACTTAGGTTATCGTGGTTATTGTCATCATTATTGTCATGATCATCATTATCAATATATCATTATCGTCATTGTCATCACTTATATGACCATCTTATCATATTGTCGTCAACATTATGATTATAATCTTGCAGAAATATTATCACACCTGACAAAGCAATTTGCCACAGTGACAGACCACCTAATTCGTCTTCAGTGGCGAATTAAATGTCTAGTTCATTCTCTTTCTCCCCCACTTAAAGGTAACAGATAGTTTTGGGAAGCCCTCAAAAACTTTTCGTGAGATTTCTTTGATTTTACTTAATAAATAGCAGGGTACTAACATAACTAAGATACTGTGAATTTTTTTCCTCCTCAAGTGAAATATTTATTGAATGAGAGGTGAAAAGTAACAAAAATCCCTGGCCCCCAAAAAGAGGGGATGTAAATTAAAACAACGGCCACACACACTACTCACACGAGGATTGCTGTGTGTATATAGAATACGCTACACATAGTGCGAAACGCTGGGTTCATTGTGCGGGGAACCTTCGGGTGGAATTATGGTCTTAGCGTGAGGCAGTGAAAAGCCGTTACCAAGCGTTTGTTACAGATTTTTACACTAAAAAATTTTCAAAATCGTGCATGGAATGTTAAATAATCTCGTGCATGTGTCTTATGATAAAAAGGAGAATAGTATATGACTATGTTAGATAAGTTTCTTGCCAGTATGAATTTTGCTACCGAGACTGTCTATGAGCTTTAAACATGCTAAAGCTAGGGTTATAATATCCAAACCTCTGGAGGTGCATAGTGACGTTTTTATCATGATGTGACATGCGTTATAAAAGAACGGTTTATTTTTTTTAAAAGAACAGTTTGTTATTAGGTGGTCTGTCGTAGACAGATCACCTCTTAATTTCGTCAGAATTTTCATTATTCTTTATTTATGCCATTTTTTTGTGAGCGTGATTTCTCAAATTCGGCTCACTCACTTTTCATCAAATTTCAGTGAGTCATCAGGCCTATCAAGGTCAAGTGCCAGAAATTTTTTCAAGGTCATCAGGTTATCGTGACGTCATCCAGGCGCCATTTTGTGAAATCACATTATCGATCATATCTTCATAACAAGTCATCAAAAATAAATCATATTTAATACACACATAAACTTCAGGTCAAGGGTCAATGTAACATGTCAGCAAAATCCGCGCGGGCATTAAGACGTGCACGTACGCGCGCGTCAAAATTTAAAAATGCTCAAAATCATCTCAAATTCATTTTCCACACGTTTCAGGCCATTTTAAGCATTTCAAAATTTTCCGTGCGTGCACGCCCGCGTGCGCGTTATGCGCGCGCACAGCGCGTACGTAACATAAAAACGCCGTTTTTTCGCATGGTTTGTATTCCTTACACTATTCCTGACAATTTCCAACTATTTACAGTCATTCTCGACCTTTCATAATACCACACGCGCGCGTCAAACTTTCAATTTCGTGCGCGCGTCAATGGGGAATATAATGTAAAAAGTGGTAAAAACATGCCTATCTAGAATCCGCCATAGCTCGTCAAAAAGCCTGGAGACCCCCCATTTTTTTTACATTTTCTGAAAGCCTATGAGTTGTACATTGTAATTCATGAAAAAACTTGGGGGTCAATAGATCGGAACGTCGTCACATTTGCATATGAACTCAAAAATTCGATTTTGAAAAAATGACGTCATAAATTTTGTATTCATTTTACAATATTTCACTCATAGTTGGTCAATTTTCATCCAATTTTCGATATGTTGTAGCTGAGACAATCTTCTACAAGACCAGTTACTACCATTTTTCATTTTGACAAAGGGATTACGGTGTATTTTTGCGATTAAAGGAGGCATGTCAATTTTTCACATTTTGCGTGTATTGTCTATGGGAGATGACTTTTTCTCAAATCTTGATTCTACATTCCCGTCTTCTTTGAGCAGTATCTCTGTTATTTCTCCTCGAATTTCTTCCAAATTTTAGTATGTTATAGCTGAGACTATAAGCTTTTACCAATATGCCCTCTAATTTTTGATCAGATGTCGGGATCATGCCCATTTTTGAACTCTTACTGTGCCAAGGGGTTTAGCTCTCTTCAAAATTTTACCAAACTGTGATTAATGCTTACTTTTCAAATGTCTGCACTTCATTAACAATCTGTTATTTCACAAAATGTTGTGTACAAAACTTGTAGGAAATTTACTATCATTTCTTATGACTCCAAACATTATTAATTTACCCAACTTTATGCATAAGAATAATTGAAAATTAGATTTGTGTTTCGTTTTTGTTCATTATATTTTTGTTTCTCATTTGTTTACCATTATTTAAAGTTGAAATAAGGTAATATCTTTTTAAAAATCTGTAATTTTCTCTGAAATTTTCTATGGCAGCATATAATTATAATCATATATTTAGAATGCTTGATTTATGCTCAAAATTTTGATATACATTGACCACCATATACCTTTCTTGTGGTCTAGCAGTTGGTGAAAGAATATGAAAAGTCTATCTGTCACATATACGTGCCATCGGCACCGAAAGAGTTAAGTACAAAATGTCATTTGAGAATCCCTTTTTTCGTCTACGTGTTATCTCTATTGGAAATATTTTGGTCCATTGGTAAAGCACTTGCCTCCCATTCCGGCGACCCCGGTTCGATTCCCGGTGGGTCCATTTTTTTTTTTTTTTTTTTTTTACCTTTCATTTTACCATCTTCTTCGACTATTATAACATATACCATCACAAACATTGTAATAAACTGCCTAATTTTTTGTGTTATGTCTATTGGAAAGTAGTGTGCCGTAGTTTGTGTACAATCTCATTCCCTGTCGTGTATTAAAGCTAAGGGGATAATCTCCCACATGTCCTGCAATATCAAATCGTCCAGTTCGTTATCACGATTTCTCAAAATCCGCTCAGTCAATTTTGTTCATATTTTGTGTCAGTCATCAGTCCTAATAAGGTCAAGTTCCCACATCTTTTTCAAGGTCATCAGGTTATCGTGACGTCATCCAGGCGCCATTTTGTGAAAATCAACTTATGGTCATTCTTCTTTCATATTTGGCATGGTTAAGGTCACTGTCATTCCAGTCAAGGTCATTTCATTAAACGTGCGCGTACGCGTCCATGAACGCGTCCGTGCGCGCGTAAAATTTAGAAATTCTCCAAAACCTAAATTCTTTTTGCACACGTTTTATGCCATATCAAGCACTTTTCAAAAAATCGCCCATAAAATTGAACTTGAAGGGGCGCTATGCCACTTAGGTTATCTTGGTTATTGTCATTATTAGCTGGTCTGTCGTAGACAGATCACCTCTTAATTTCGTAAGAATTTTCTTTATTTATTTTTTTCTCACAATTTTTTTGTGGTCACGATTGCTCAAAATCTGTTCTGCCAATTTTCTTCAAATTTTGATCAGTCATCAGGTTCTATAAGATCAAGTTCCCATATCTTTTTCAAGGTCATTATTTTATCGTGACGTCATCTAGGCGCCATTTTGTGAAAATGAACTTATGGTCGTATCTTCAGAACGGAAAGTAATTTCTTATTCATATTTGACATGATTAAGGTTAATGTCAATCTGGTCAAGGTCATTTCTTTAAACGCACGCGTTATGCGCGCGCGCAGAGCGTACGGAACGTAAAAACGCCGTTTTTTCGCATGGTTTTTATTCCTGACATTAATCTTGACAATTTCCAACTATTTACAGTCATTCTCGACATTCCATAATGCCACACGCGCGCGTCAAACTTTAAAATTCGTGCGCGCGGCAATGGGCAATAGAATATAAAAAGTGGTGAAAAAATGCCTCTCTTGAATCCGCCATAGCTCGTCAGAAAGACTGGGGACCCCCCAATTTTTTTACATATTCTGAAAGTCTATAAGTTCTAAATTGGAATTCATGAAAAAAATTGGTGGGTCAAGCGGTCGGAAGTCATCATATTTGCATATGAACTCAAAACAATGTTTTCGAAAAAAATGACGAAATAATTTTTGTATTCATTTGACAATATTTCAGTAATAGGTTGTCGATTTTCTTCCAAAATTTGATATGTTGTAGCTGAGACACTTCTCTACAAAATCAATTACACCGTTTTTCATTTTGACAAAGGAATCACACCGTATTTTTGCGATAAAAGGAGGCATGTCAATTTTTCACATTTTGCGCGTATTCTCTACGAGACAGGACTTTTTCTCAAATCTTGATTATGCATTCCTGTCTTCTTTGAGCTGTATCTCTGTTTTTGCTGCTCGATTTTCATCTGAATTTAAGTATGTTATAGCTGAGACTATAAGCTTTCAGGAATGCGCCCTCCAAATTTTGATCAAATGTCGGGATCATGCCCATTTTTTAACTACAAAATGTCATTTGAGAATTCTGTTATTCGCTTACGTATTATCTCTATTGCTATATCAACAATATCAAATCGTCCGATTTTCGGTGATGCAAGTCTCAGTCCATTATCAACATTATCAGAATTTCTATCTTGCACAAATATTATCACATCTTACTAAGCAATTTGCCGCATGGACAGACAGACCACCTAATTCGTCTTCAGTGACGAATTAAATGTCTAGTTATAATTAGTATTATTGGATGGTGAATGTCGTGGTGTATGTCGCCATTATATATGTGAGAAAGAAAAGGGTGAGGCTGGGGCGTAGATATGGGTGGCACTGGGCACACGTTCCCCTCCCCCATCGAATAGCGAGAGAGAGAGAGAGAGAGAGAGAGAGGGAGAGGAGGGGGGGGGGTGACATGGAGTTGGGAAGGCGACGTAAATGAATGTGATTTAACTTATGTTTTTAAATTTTAAAATCCGCCAGATTGATGTCCTCTTCCCAAATGACCTCACTGCCCCCTCTATGGCAGGGATGAGCAGTGCTACTCGATGTGTGATATAATTATTTAGTTACCTTTGTCAATTCAGTTCAATTAAAGGTTTATTAAGAAATATCATTGTATCAAATGGCTTAACTGTAATATTTTACAATTTGAAGACACATAAAATTGTAATACACTGACAATGACTGTAATATAAAATAGGATCGAAAAATGCAAAGGCTAAAATTAAGAAAAGGAAAATTATTCTTTCATGCAATGCTGTATATTACTGTTTTGTAATGCATTTGCTCTATTGGGTTGAACGTACATGGAGATGTTGCTATTAACCCGTTGCTCGGGTTGTCCCTGTGCTAAAACCTACGGGAATGAGAAAATTCCGAAGTCAACGGGTTAACATTAGTACCAATATTATTATATGGATCTGAAGCTGAAGACATTGAAAAAAATGGCAGCGATGTGGCGTCGGACCTATTTAGAGGGAAACTCTCCAGAGTATAAAGTTTCCCCTAAAAGTCCTAAACAGTGAGACAATGACAAAGATGACCAGTTGAGGTACTACAAGAGTCGGAGTGGGAGAAAAGCGAGAAAGAAGGACAAATAGAGAGGAAGAGAGAGAGAGAGAGAGAGAGATAGAGAGAGAGAATAAGAGAGGGCGAGTGAGAAGGGGGAGTTTACACACCAGAGAACAGCTACTAAACACTGCTATGTTTCATGTTCATATATATGTTCGATCTCCTCATCATCTGAAATATCTTCCAGTTCACCAGTGGCCAAGTTGGCCATGCCCCTACTGGGTTCAAAACGTTCACTATCAGTAAAACTATTAGGCGAGTTATCTTTTAGTTCCGTGCCTGGATGCTCCTTCTTTTCTCTTTGAATTGTGACCGTAAATACAGGCCGATTATCTTCTGCGCAACTATTGGTGGATACCACTACATCACCATCTGGCCTGCATTGTATCATTATCGATACCATCTCTCCCTTCTCTTCATTTTCTCTGGCATTAACACTGGAATCAACCAAGTCTTTGGCTGGATAACATATTTTCTGGATGCGTTTCTTTCCATCACTTGCATCCAAATCAATTTCTTGTTCGTTTTCACTTCTTTCACGAGCTTGGTCGACACCTGCTCGGCCAAGCGTTCTGGAGGTGGTGGCGCTGTTACTTGCGGAATCTATGGTAGACAAGTTGCCCGTTGGAGCACCATAATCGTTTTGCTGGTTGATGTCTAATTGTTGAGGGATAGATCGGCGATTAGGAATATGTAGCTCATACTCGTGACTGTGCTCCTCAGACACGTCTGCATGTGCTATGCGTCGTGGCCCCTCATAAACTGAATCTGCCGAAGTTACTTGTGAGGTATCCAGACCAATATAAAGTCTATCAGCTCCAAAGTTTCCACTTTCGTTTGGTTCAGGGTTTAGGCCAGGAAGTGTATAAATTCTCGATGTCTTCTTGCAGCAACTCCGTTTACTGTAATTAACAATTCATATGATATTATTCACTATTTCATTAAGAGGTGCGTTCGGGTTATATCAATGAATTATTGAAGACTACCCCCTCGACTACAGATCATGAGCAACTACCATCAGGTAAATGCCCCCTTTAGACAACTAACCACAGTATGAATACCACCCTGACAAATACTTCTTAGACACCTACCCAGAAGGAAAATGGCAACCGCACTATCACATAGAAAACTACGACGTATGCGATATCCTACAACGGATAGCTACTTCGTCTACAGCTAAAAAGTAATGAAAAGTGTTGACGAGGGTCATAGGTTTGGTGAATATGTATTTTTCATGGTGCATCTCTTGGTCCAAGTCCATCTGTCCAGCACATACTCCACTCAGAGATCTATATGTTATATAGCATATATATCATGAGAATCATCTAGCTGAATGTTTATGCACATTACAAACTGTAAGCTCAAAGTCTACACATTCTTGATTACAAGTCATGATTAGCACATAATGGTGGCGCTAATACAATATAACATAAGTTACTATACCAATGAGAGGCGGTTAAACACCTTGTTTGAAAATGACGGATGGGTAAACAAAAGCTTTCAGGTTTTCTTAAAGTACCACCTTTAAATGGTCAGTGAAAAGTCTATCTTTGGATGTTAGAAATCAAAATATCTCCCAGGCATAGGTGTATTACAGCACCAGCCGACCTTAAATTGCAATCCAACCTTGGTAATAAGACGTTTTGTGTGAAAGCAGAAATACAGAAAAACAGGAAAGCGAAAGTTGAAAGAAATCGGACAAGGATTAAGAAAGTTATGGATGTTTGAAAAATGAGATCACTATATAGATGCCAATCTCATTGTGACATACTGGCGGACAACTCTCCGCTTGTCGTAAACAAAAAACGATCATTAATTTGCGGTTTTTTCCGAAGCGCCTTTATCTTCTGGACAGTAATCAGGTAATCTAAATATACTGTAGATAGAATATTGTTATAGGTCCTCATGAAAGTAAAAGATCCTACACATTTTGAAAAAAAGAAAGACATTTTAGTCATTTTGTGTGTTTGAGCAAATGGGGAGATGTCCGCCACTTCGTCACAGTGACATATACTTATTCAGCCAATTTGAAATTCCAGTATATATATGCGATTTCAAAAATTCATAACTTTCTTATTGGTTGTCCGTTTTCGTTCAAACTTTCACTAATCTTCTCTGATTTCTCCCCTTTCTTTCACAGCAACTTGCCATTAAGGTTGGATTTCCCTTTGACGACCCCCGAAGATGAATTACGGAAAAAATGTATGCAGTGATGCAAGACTGGGGGAGATATGTAAAATAACATTTTTTAAAGAGTGACCTTGAAGTGACAGACTTGATATTTTGTCAATGGTTTTACCTTCTTGTTTTTGCAGGTGGAAGAAAGACAGACCGTCAAGTTTGCATTTTCAGATTAATCCCTTCGTCATCCCAGCTGTACTGTGTGCTTCTTATTAAGTGATTGGTTAAATGACTGATTATCTTTCTGTATGGTCCATCCTTTAATAGTAATATTATTTGTCTGACATCCATGGATCAGCTTGAAGTTAAAACAAGATGTATGCGACTGCGTCTCCTATATACCTCCGCCTAAATTCAGTTGATGGCTCAAATTGTTCTTGAAATCTTGTGATAACCAGAATAAAAAGCCTCTAATTACATGTTAATTACCTCTTTGACATTTGACCTTACACCTTATAACCCCAAAGTCTGATCACTTTATCTCCTCCTAGTCATGAATATAGTTAAGATATGGTGATAACAAAGGTAAGAAACATTAATTTCACATACACCTGTATAATGATCTCTATGACCTGTCACCTTTGACCTATGTGAACAAAATTCTAATCAGTTCGCCTGATTATGGTGATGCATACTAATTCCAAGTTTGAAGTTAAAGGACCAAATGGTTCTTGAGATATCACGTTAAGGCTAAAACCTGCAATTTCAGAATTGACTTCAGTGACCGTTCATAAATTGGCCTCTGTGACCTTGACCTTTGACCTTCATACCCCCAAATCTAATCAGATCGTCTTCCTATGGTGATACATACTAGCACTAATTTTGAAGTTTATACCTCACATGGTTCTTAAGTTATCGCTAGAACGAGCCTAACACCTGACATTTCAGAAATTGGCCTCTGTGACCTTGACCTTTTACCTACGTACCCCAAAATCTAATCAGATCGTCTTCTTGTGGTGATACATACTAGCACTAAGTCTGAAGTTCATACCTCATATGGTTCTTGAGTTATCGCTAGAACAAGAAAGCGGGAAGGACAGACGGACAGACGGACGGACAACTCGAAAACATAATGCCTCCGGCACCACCTTCGGTGGGCGGAGGAGGCATAAAAAAATATTTAAAAACTCTCAAGTGTTTACTTGCTCACTAAAATGTTGATGGGACATGTCAGAAAATACAGAAAAGAAAACCCGTTTCCCCACAAATTGTCCTTTAATGCTCAGAAAATTAAAAATTCTTAGGTAGCTTAGCGAAATGTAGTGGTGCATAAGCACGGGGATTTTAAACAAAAGAACGCAAGCGGCCAATCAGCGACAGCGTTTCTCGCTTCCGGGATTTTACCCCCTGGGGAACGAAGACTCTGTGTCTGACAAAAGCGATCCCGTCTCCCGGTGCTGAAAAGCCGCGATTTATTTTTGGTCTTCTCTACAGACTCGTTAAAACGCTATATCCCCCTCTACGGCTACATTATTGTGTACTTCTACGTGTTTTTCTCTACGCGGCAAACCACTATTATGACGGGTCAAGTCTGCGGGACACATTCATGATGATCCGTTGTATTAAATTTTCTCAATACGTATCTATCTATTCTTGTATTTATATACTTCGATAAAAACACTCGTAAATAACAATCTAATTGTTTCGTTCTATCTTACTGGGGACTCTGAAACTAGCATTTACTAAGAGCAGTGAGTCTATCAGTATCGAAATTCTCTGTCTTTTAAAAATATTTTTAATATATATTTTCATGGTAGGCTAAAATCAGTATGTGGGCTTTGTCGTTTAACGAGGGAATTCAAGAGGAACATCGATTTGAATACCGTTTTTGTTTTCCTCATGAAGTGTATTATTGTTTATTCATAAATATTATTTATTTCTTCTTTCATGGTTAAAACAGATATCCGAGAGAGTCTGGATCATTATTACGAGGTTAAAAGTATTGCGTGCCTTTCAAATATAGTGCTCTTATTGACTTCAATTATTTCTGCCCATCACCTTTTTCTGTCAATAACCTCTTCCTAATTGAGATCCCAATCTCCATCAGAATTTTGTGCAGTAATATATGCGCCCACAAGTATAAAGGGCATGAAATAGTAGGTAAAAGGTTCGAAATTCGAAGGAAATCGTAATTTCTGATTGCCTTGCTTCAGTCTTATAATCGCAAATCGAGAGGGACAGGGTAACATGTCCCCCCCCCCCCAACATGATGGTAATTGTCATTATGGTGATGATGATGATGTCGATGATACTAATAATAATAATAATTACATTATCAATAATATTAGTAAGTAGGCAAAAGATTGTTTTCTTGTTATATTGTGATAAGGATGTGCACTGACGAATATTTCGGATTATATTGTAGATATTCTTGTTGTCATGGCAATAAAATTTCAAAGTGATTTAGAAGCTCGAAGGGGGGGGGGGGGTGGGCTGTAAAGGTTGCGCCGTGGCTAATTATTTATATACATCAGCCAATCCTTATCAGTTGTTTATCCATTCCTGAATAGCCTACTGAAGCAAGGAATGATAACATATAAAACGGAGAGAATGCAGCCCGTTCATTTGTCAGTAGTCGGAAAATTAGTCAACGTAGAGCAGGGGCGGCGCACCCAGGGGCCAGGGGGCACAGTGCCCTCCCACTTTTTCAAGTACCCCAAAAGTGCCCTTTTTACATCTGAAAAATGCCCCCCTTCCTCTCTGATAAGTGCCCTTTTTACTATTAAAAGTGCCCCTTTTCCTTTCTAATAAGTGCCCCTTCCCCTTCTGATAAGTGTTTTTTCCCCTCCTGATAAGTGCCCCTTTTCAAAATCTGATAATTGGCTCCTTATCTCTCTAATAAGTGCCCTTTTCTTCTGATGATAAGTACATTTTTACTTCTGATAGGTGCCCCTTTTCCCTTCTAAATAGTGCCAACTTTCCCCTTCTGATAAATGCCATTTTTACATCTCATAAGCTCCCCTTTTCCTATCTAATATGTGCCATTTTCCTCTTCTCATGAGTGCCCCTTTTTACTTCTTATAAGTGCCCCATTCCAACTCTGATAAGCGCCCTTTCCTCTTCGGATAAATGCCCCCTTTTACGTATATTTCCCGTTGTTTCTTACAAATAAAGCCATATCTAACTTCAAAGAATCGATGCGGCTTTATGTAGTAGCAGGTACACATATTACTACAATGTAAGGCAGTGGAGCTGGAGGCAAGAGGGGCATAATGCCTACCCCCCCCCCCCTCCCCCGCAGCAAAGGAATTCTTATTCCGCTATATATTCGAATATACCCATAATTTACACCAATTAAGGGCAATATTTTCTGAAAATCTCCCCAAAACTCCCACGCTACGCTCGCTAGCTCTCATGAAAGCAAGCAGATCGCATAAAGTATGTTGATATAGATGTAATCCTTAACCCTTCTGAGACGACGGGCTTCTACAGAAGCCGAGCGAGGTGTTCAGTCTGTGGCGGAGGGCTTCTACAGAAGCCGAGATTTATGCCTAATATGTTGACGAAGTTTTCTAACGAACTATCAGCTCTTATGCGCTCAAATTCTTAGTAGTATTATGTAGATATATTCATTCACAATACCCGTTTAAAAAAAAATGAGGTTACGTTGAAAAAAATCGAGAAAAATAGATTTCGTTTCAACTTTACCCGAAATTCTTGTTGGGATCGTAAATCCCGTATACCTAGAGACGAACGCGTACGTGTCCGCTCCGATCATTTATTATGTTGTAATTCAGTTTGTAAAATATGTTTGAAGAAAAAAAGGATCATAAAGATAAATAAATAAATCAAATCAAATCAAATCAAATCACGTGATATCATCGCTTTCGGCCGGCCACGAGGAGTATGCGTTCTTGATCTTGACGACATACAGGCTACAGCTCGACTTCGCTCCTTTTAATCCAACTTCATAAGAAAGGATCCTTTCATTTTATAAACTGAAATTGACCGATTTAGCGCACCATTCAAGAATGGACCTTTCAAAATGAAATGCTTTTTTCAAAATGAAGCGCTTATCTCAGCTGAGTGGACCATGCAGGCCCCACTCTAATAAGAGGAACAAAAGAATGCCAAAGCAACTACTATTAAAAGGAAGATTAGCGTTTTCAAAGAAGAGGTCAATCTACTAAATACATGACAACACAAAGAGCCACTCGGGCCTGCGTTTATGAGGGCATGTAGCCATCTTAGAGCATGTAATTATGTTTGCGAAATAAAATATAGCTATCAAACCCCAAGCGGTCTTGGATTTATGCGGCAAATGAAATGTTCATATTTCATGTTCTGAAAAGCACCCCCTTACCCTTCTCTCTATCTCTTCCCACGGAAGGATACCCTTGTCTTGAGTAACTCCGGCGGAATAGACATAAATATGAGAATTATCCTGTGAAGGAAGGTTCCGCCAATGTTGGAAAAATGCCCAGCAACATAAACACAAGTTCCTTCCAATTAGAGAGAAAGATTTAAAAAAAAAAAAAAAAAAAAAAAAACATTATCTTCATTATCATTACTACTAATTATCCTTGTTAGCATCATCATCATCATCACCACCATTATATATTTATATCCATGTCATATACAAAACTTTTCAAAAATGAAACGAGAATTAACAAAGTTTTATAGACAAAATATATTGGTTGAACGAGACCAAAGATGGAGACGAACACATATAAATGAAATTCAGTATATACAGTCCGTTAAATGTTTAACCTGATGACTGGGATTTGTGTCAAAAGGATAATAAACACAACACTCATTGGCTATATGAAAGCTTTAATTAAATGCGTCTTTATAATTTATTCCCGATTCTGTCATCCGCTGTAAAAAAAAAAATTAAAAAAAAAAATAAATAAAAAAAAAAGGGAGGGGGAGGGGCTGTTATTGCAGATACTGCAACATTACTTTATAACGAAATCTTGATTTGGTCACTCAGCTGTAAGCCTACATCAGAATTAACTTACAACTCATACATTTTTTTCCTATAAACATCTTGATTTATTGAAACAATACTGTGCTCGCATTGAGGGTCTTTCGAGAGTATGAGAATGCCCTTATATATTTGTCTTTCTTCGACAATAGGGTTACATAAAATATCATATTCGATCATAGTTGTACATGTATTACATTATGTTCGGAGTTTGCGTTCACTTGGTATCTTCCGTGTCATTTTCTTCCATGAAATAGAATTAGAGGCAATAGTGGGGGGGGGGGGGGGGGAGAGAGATATGATGAGGTACATGATGTATTTTGTTTACATTTCTTTCTTTTGGCATTGTCTGTTATTTCTGATTGATCATGGGGGAGGGGGGAGGGGGGGGAGGGAGGTGGGAGGGGGGGGAGGGAGGGGGGGTTGCTATACTATCGGGATTTTTTAAACACATTTTTTCATCGCTTTAGTTTGCTTTTTAATTCTCGTCAATATCAAGCACAACTGTTGTGCTTCGGTTTTTACTTCTTTCCTCATTATCTCGTAACATACAGTGAATTACTATACTCTCAATATCATGCTCTTTTTCTGCTGTTCTCTTTATTTTCAAATTGATCAAACTTTTAGATACGGCGAATAAGTCCTTATTAGCCACACCCCTTCAAAAGAAAAATTGCATGCAATGCGGAAATGAAACGCACTGAAACAAAGTTCTAATTGCACGAACTTCCTGACGAATTCAGAGAGAGAGAGAGAGAGCGGCATTGAGATGTAGCCATTACCATCGGTTGCTATACTATCGGGATTTTTTTAAACACATTTTTTTTTATCGCTTTAGTTTGTTTATCATTCTCGTCAATATCAACCACAACTGTTGTGTTTCGGTTTTTGCTTCTTTCCTCATTATCTCGTAACATACAGTGAATTACTATACTCTCAATATCATGCTCTTTTTCTGCTGTTCTCTTTATTTTCAAATTGATCAAACTCTTAGATACGGCGAATAAGTCCTTATTAGCCACACCCCTTCAAAAGAAAAATTGCATGCAATACGGAAATGAAACGCACTGAAACAAAGTTCTAATTGCACGAACTTCCTGACGAATTCAGAAGGAGAGAGAGAGAGAGAGAGAGCGGCATTGAGATGTAGCCATTACCAGTGGTTGCTATACTATCGAGATTTTTTTAACAAATTTTTTTTTATCGCTTTAGTTTGTTTATGATTCTCGTCAATATCAACCACAACTGTAAACAAAGTTCTAATTGCACGAACTTCCTGACGAATTCAAAGAGAGAGAGAGCGGCATTGAGATGTGACAAAGTATTATTTTGTTCCAATCACTGTCATTCATTTCTTTCCCATTACAAAAAAAAAAAAAAAAAAAAATCAAATATGCGTACACAATTTTAATTTTTTTTTTTTTTATTGATACAGCAACTACATAGGGAAATAATGTTGAAATAGAGATGAATAGATAGAGAAAAATAAACGAATGAAGCGGGAGACAAAAACTAAAGTAAATAATTACGACAAATTGTGAGAAATGAAGTCGAAAGTGAATAGGATTATTTTTATCTTACTGAGTAACATAATGTTCATCCGAAAATTCAATTCCCTGAATGGGCCTATACCTGTTTGCATATTTAAAAGAAAAAGCATTTAGAGTGATCATGTCACAATGTTGGTCAGAATGCGTTGGAAACTCATGTGAAATGTAGGGCCAATGACTTGGGTGATAATATGCCGAGCATTAGCAGACGACAATGGGGCCAATGAATGTGGTATCGATCGAACGCGAACCGCGCGTGCGACGGCGCTTACGCAATTTGTATTGTAAGTGTATTGAGAAGGAAGGAAGCGAAGCTTCTACAAAATAAGACGGCTTTTCCCCTCTAAAATAACAAACCTTATTTTTTTGTTTCGATAAACAAAACTTATATTTTTAGAAAGAGAAAATTCTGACCTTTCATGTTTGCATGAATGCGGAAATGACCGAGTGAGGTGCAATGAGCAATTAAAGTAGAAAGCACCGCCAAATTTCCCATTACCGGCAATGTAACCGAAATCGCTCCGTCACAGGGAGAACAATCGCTGTGCGCGGGCTCGCACTCAAAGAGTTAAGAAAAGCGACAGGGATAATGTATGAATTAAAAGATAATTCGACATTCCCCTAATTAATTTGCTGTTGTCAATTTCATTATATCGCTATAAATGATTCTCAACCAAAGGAATTCAGCATTAGAAAAAAGTCTGAAAATTTTTGCTCGCTCGCTTCGCTCGCTCGCACATGAGTCATTAGACCACCACACACAACTGCTAATTTATTGGGGAAGCTGAAGCAGTGTCCAGAACCACAATAAAAAGGAAGAAGATGATGCCTGATAATGTATTAATCATGTTGACTGGACTGTTGGGTAATACCAATGTCACAAAAATGGTCCCTATTTTCGTTTTATGTTCACCCCTTGTAGGTGCCCCCTTTTCCCCAAAAGTGCCCTTTTTGGCTGGTGCCCCCCCCCCCCACTTTGAAAGACGCTCCGCTGCCCCTGACGTAGAGAAATAGCCCAGGCCAAACCCGGTTCGAGCTGACAAGCTTTTTGTGAATAACATGGATAGTCTAAGTAACTGTAAGGGGGCAAAATCTCATAATTTATGTAAAATGGGGTGACTATTTCGGGAAAGTTCCCAGACTATGTAAGTTCTATGTAAAACAAATTGCATGGGTTAATCAATGTGAACAAGAAAAGAGTAGGTTCTATTTAAGTTTATTGTAGGCTAAATTTCAAGTTCAGTGTATGATAACAGAAGGACGATACAGGTAACAAACCAGTATTATGTAACAGGGAACAAAGAAAGACATCCCAACGGAGTGAATAGGCATTGTCTAGTGCAGGTGTCACGCCACCGGCCGAGGTGCGCTTAATCTTTCCATAATGGAGAGTGTTCTTAGAACACTCCGAGTCATGTGCATCATAACAACTTTCGAATGACTAAAGTTCACAATTTGAACTCTTCGTAATACAATGAATAACCTATGTTTAACACTCCTACAAAATATCAACCCAATCCGACAATTCATTTCATGGCGGTTGCTATGGCCTTTTGATTCACTCTCTATTAATTTTCTTTATTGTTTTCTTGCTCCGCACGCTTGAATAGCCCCTCTGTAGAACAGCTGAGCTGCAATGGCACGGCTGAGCAGGGCGATCCTTCCAATATTATTTTCTCATGTTATCATGCATGTTATTATATATATGTTCTTATAATTGGTAAATAAAATAAGAATAGTCTACCCTTAAACATTCGTTCCTGCCCTTCAGCTGAATCTTTCAAAAGAAATCTTAATACTTATTTGTTTTCTCTATGATTGGATTTGGTTGTGTGCACTCGGAGAGCAAAATAATTACTTTGTTTCATTTTTTTCTTATTGTAAAGCGCCTTGAGCATGTTTATATGGAAAGGCGCTGTATGTATGTATGTAAATCAATCAAATCAAATATAGGCCTCAACTTTAGAGCTCATTTCCTCCCTAACTGATACCAGCAAACCTATCTTACAAGCTCTTTTCATTCGCTAAATCAAAAGGGTTGTAAAGTTTCAAGTTTAAAGCTGAGACTTTGTTCTATCCAAATAGAATAAAATCAGATTTGTTTGTTTGTTTGTGTGTTTGTTTGTTGTTATTTTTTTTGTTAATGTTTTTGTTTGTTTGTTTGTTTGTTGTTTTTTTTTCGGGGGGGAGGGGCTTTTTGGTGGCTTTGTCGTGCCGGGTCACACATGTTCAAGGACGTTTTTTTGTTTAAAGGGCCCTGTCCAAGGGTCCCCGCCGCAATACTCGCAATACACGCGAATACACCCCTCCCCTTTCCTTTCAGTCACATAACAGAGAAAAAAAGAGAAGGTGAAAGAGGGTGAAAAGAAAAGAAAAAAAAATCATTACGAAAAGTATAAGTATTCGCTGGCTCGCAATTTATTCATTTATTTTCATTTTTAGATGACATGCAAACATGATACTCGGTTGAAAGGCATCAGCCCCTCCAACGAGAAAATATGGCCATACGCCAGGATTTGATCATAAGTGAGCTGTTCTTTTATTTACGGGTGTGAAAAATTCAGGAGTGGGAAGGGGGTGGGTCTTGAAGTTCTTGACAAATTAAAGTCGGTTTATTTTTAAGCTTGTGCATGCAAGCCGGTGAATATAATTTAGTCAAAATTAGAAGTGAAAATTCTAAATAGAAGTCCTGCCCCCTCCCCGAACATGATTAATACATATCAAGCATCATCTTCTTCCTTTTTATTGTGGTTCTAGACATGTTTCAGCTTCCCTAACTGGCAGTAATGTGTGATAGTCTAATGATCCATGTGCGAGCGAAGCGAGGAGCAAAAGTTTTCTGACTTTTTTCTAACGTTGAAGTCCTATGTTTGTGCATTTTTTTACGGCGATATAATGAAAATGACAAGAGAAACTTAATTTGGGGAATGTCGAAAGATATTTTAATTCGTGCTTTAACCCTGTCGTTTTTCTTTAGGATTTCATCGATATCAACATACTTTAGATGATAAATGCTTGATTTCAATATGTATTATAAGAGTTTGGGGGAAATTTTCGGAAAATATTATCCTTACTTGGTAGTATTATGGCATATTCGAGAGAGCGGAATGACAAATACTGTGCTGGGGGGGGGGCATGGCATGCCCTTCTTGCCTCCAGCCCCACTGCTTTACTCTGTAGTTTAGTAATGGGTACCTGTTAAGCCGCACCTATAATTTAAAGCTATATAAATATGGCTCTTTTTGTAAGAAACAGTGGGAAATATTGGTAAAAGGGGCATTTATCAGAAGAGGAAAGGGTGCTTATCAGAGGTGGGAAGGGGCAATTAAAAGAGGTGAAAAGAGGCACTTATGAGGGAGAGGGCACATATTACGTAGGGAAAGGGGTAATTATCAGAAGGGGGAAAAGGGCACTTATCAGAAGGGAAAAGGGGCACCTATCAGAAGCATAAGTGCTCTTATCAAATGAGAAAAGGGCACAAATTAGACAGAATTAGGGGCATTTATCAAAAGGAGAAAAGGGCACCTATAAGAGAGAAAGGGAACAGTTTTCAGAAAAAAGGGACACGTTTTGGGTACTTCAGACTATAGAAAAACAGGGGGAATCACATCAACTGCACGTGACCTTTAGTTAAGCACTTTTTTTATAGGGTGCTGCCATCAGTTAGGGTTTGATATATTTCAAGATATGTATCATACACTGAAGCCCCTACTCTGTGCAATGAAAAGCTACTTCAGTGAAAGGCTTGTGTCTCAAATTTTGCATAGAGCTATATAGTTCGAAGAAGAAATAATAATGGGGGATCGGACCTATTGTGTTGAGTTGAATGCATGTAGGACGGAGGAATAATGGGGAGGCGGCTTTGGTTATACGTGCGTTCGAGCAGCGTCAGCGTTTGTTCTTATGATGAAAAGACAGGAAGTCTATTGACCACTGATATAAAGAAGTAATAGGAGAGAGAGAGCCCTACTGCTAATCCCTGTTAAACTGAACTTCCCTCAGTGACATAACAACATGTTATGCATAGGCCGCTATTACAGGACTCAGGCCGACAGCATGGACTGATGATAGTATTGATTTGATTTGGTTTGATGGATTCATGATATATTCTAGAGTAAAAATCCCCTCATTATACCATACTTGCCTCTTAGCTACTTTTTTTGCTGCATATCTAGATATTAGCTCAAGCTAGAATGACACGCACTCTAAAAAGAAAATGCTCATGCGGACAAATATTATTGCATGCAAAGGGCTCTTTTTGGTATTTAGTTTTAAATGTAATTTTCAATTCGATGATTTAAAAAGACATTTAAAAAACTGTATTTCTCACTAGCTTATACTAGTTTCACTTTCTGCAGAGACGTCGCTAGAAAATTTTGAATGGGGAGGGGATGACGCCAAAATTTTCCGACAAAGGTCTGACACTCAAATTTGCCTACAAAAAATGCCGCACCCTAAGCTGTACCCACAGAATTCAGTGGCTATACCCTAATCCCCCCCCCCCCCCAAACACACACACACATAGAGAGAGCTTGATCATACCGGCCATGCGGCCAATATTCTAATCTAAATACAGTAGTTACATAATTATCCTGGCTGCCCAAATATTTGAATATTCTGGCACCTCGCTACCTGAATATGAAGTGTTGCATTGTTGCCCGAATATCGGAACTTAAAAAATCATCAGGGGGAGGGGGGGGGGGGGCAGCCCATTATCGAAGGGAGTGCCTTTTGTCCGAATATTAACTTTCCACTATTTTTTTGGGGGGGGGGGTAGCGGAAACAAATTTCCCAGATATATTTGTGGCGAGTGTGGAACCGAAAATTTAAGCAGTGGAAAGGAGAAATAATGGCCAACTTTAAATTCTAACTAGGCATATGATATTGGGAATACACCAAAGGCCTTCCCAAGGTTCTCGAGGGAAGAGGGGAGAGGGGGTTAGGACCAACAACAACCAAAATGATAGCATATGCAAATCATCTAGAATTGTCAGAAAAAAGAAAACGGTATATATTTTCGCCGACAGCGCTTTGAACTGGAAGTAAGTTTATGGGGAACCGCTGGCCCTCTAGATCTGTAGGGTCTAAAGGGAAAAGGGAAAGGGGAAGAAAAGGAAAAGGAAAGGAAATTAAACTAAAACAGAAAGAAAAGAGGGAAAGGAAAAGGGAAGCAAAGAAAAAGAAGGAAAAACTTTTTTTGTTTTGTTTTGTTTTTTTTTTCCTCGCTCTCAAAAAAGTGAATAGATAATATTCGGGCAAAATGCGCCCCCCTTCGGCAATGGGCTGTACATAGCCCCCTCCCGAGGATTTTCAAAGTTCCGATGTTTGGCCAGCCACCACTTCATATTCGGGTAGAGAGGTGCCAGAATATCCACATATTTGGGTAGTGAGGTTTCCTGATATGTAACTTCTGTACATTTTTACTAAGAAAAGTTTTTCGTTGTTGTTGTTTTTGTTTTTGTTTTGTTTTGTTTTGTTTTTTAATTTAGAAGTTGAAAAGTTGATATTCGGGTAAAAGGTGTCAGCCTATCCCCTTGCGAAAATGGGCCCGTATGATCATGACTTCTACATCTGCGATTTTCTTGTATCATTGTGTGAGGGGAGATTAGGGTGTACCGTGTAGCATTTTTTGGCAAATTTGGGTGTCACACTCTAAAAATCTGTCGGCAAATTTGGGTGTCCCACCCCTCCCCCATTCAAATGTTCTAGCGATGCCCCTGGATATCGGCGTTGATTCAATCTTCATTCCTCTTTCTGTCTGGACTACAAGATCCCTAATCTTTCATAAGCTTTTGTTTTGCCACTTTAATCCCATTTCAAGGGGAAATCTAGGAAAATCTGTACTGTCCCTTTCCTATTTAATGGTTTTTAATCTCCGATTTGTATACTTGAAACACATAGGCGTAGCCAGGGGGGCCCAGGGGGGCACTGGCCCCCCTATTCAGCCCCTAAAAAAAAGTGAGAACGAAAAAGCGGGGGAATTGAGACAAAAAAAACCCTAAAAAGGCGCTAAGAGTCGTTACCTTTCAATCACAATTTGCTAAAACGTCAAAGTTTTCACGCTTCGCGCGGGAAGGGGAAATAACTCCCCCTTCCCTGCCCCCACACCTATTACATACAGTAAAATATTGCATCCATATTATTGAAAAGCAGTCCGAGCGTCGAACTATAACTTTCCGCCTAAAAAAATTGTTTGCTACGAGCTCTTATCTTTCTCTCAAATTTGTTAAAACGTCATAGCTTTCGTGCTTGGGGCGGGAGGGGGAAAAGTCCCCCTCCCTGCATCCACCCCTGTTACAGTGCATTATTGCGTCCAAATAATTGAAAAAGCAGTCCGGGCGTCGAACTATCTTTCCACCTAAAAAAAAGTTGCTGCGACCCGTTATCTTTCTCTCAACGCCCCCCCCCTCCCTTCACGCTTTGCGTGCTAATCACCAATTTCGCACGCTTCGCGTTCTCGATCACAACCCAACCCCCCTAAAATGAAATCCTGGCTACGCGGTTGCATCCAAATTATTGAAAAGCAGTCCGAGCGTCGAACTATAACTTTCCGCCTAAAAAAAAATTATTTGCTACGAGCTGTTATCTTTCTCTCAAATTTGTTAAAACGTCATAGCTTTCGTGCTTTGGGCGGCAGGGGGGGGGGGGGCGAACTCCCTCCTCCCTGCACCCACCTCTGTTACATACAGTGAAGTATTGCGTCCAAATAACTGAAAAGCAGTCCGGGCGTCGAACTAACTTTCTGCCTAAAAAAAAGTGGCTGCGAGCCGTTATCTTTCTCTCACCCCCCCCCCCCCTCCCTTCACGCTTTGCGTGCTAATAACCAATTTCGCACGCTTTGCGTTCTCGATCACAACCGAACCCCCCTAAAATAAAATCCTGGCTACGCGGTTGGATCCTTCACGTCTGCCCCCCCCCCCATTCAAAAATCCTGGCTACGCCATTGTTGAAATACCACACCATGCTGTACTCATATGGCTCAATAAGTTTCACTTCTTTAATACACTATCTCCGATGTAAAAAAATAGCTCCAATACCATTATGACTATGATGATGATGATGATGATAATAATAAATAATTATAACAACAACATCAAAACCATGATGGTAATGCTAATCATAATCTTAATCATAATAATCACGATAACAACAATGAAAATACTGATAAATAAAAATCATGTCTATATTGACATCTGATGGGTAGCCTCATCAGTATTCAACTGATGACGGAGGCTTGGGGGCAAATCAATTACTAACCCAGCATTGAAAGCTACATGATTAATACTTTTTTTGAAAGGATCCTGCCATTACATCAGTTAGGGTTTAATATATTTCAAGATAATGTATCATACACTGAAGCCCGTAGTCTGTTCATTGAAAGGCTACTTTGAACAGTGAATGGCTTGTCTCAAATTTGCATAGAGCTATAGTTCTTCGGAGAAATAATAATGGGGATCGGACCTATTGTGTTGAGTTGAATGCGTGGGACGGAAGAATAATGGGAGGGGCGGCTTTATACGTGCGTTCGATCCGCGCCAGCGTTTGTTGTTATGATGAAAAGACAGAAAGTCTATTGACTATTGATATAAAGAAGAATTAGGAGAGAGAGAGAGAGAGAGAAAGAGCCCAACTGCAAATCCCCTGTTAAACTTCAATTGTCCTCAATGACAAAGTAAAGTGTTATTATGCATAGGCGGCTATTACAGGTCTCAGGCCGACAGCAAGGACAAATGTTAGTATTTGATTTGAGTTGATGAGTTAATGATATCATAATAAGATATTCTAAAAGTAAAAATCCCCTCATTGTACTATATACTTGTCTCTTCACTACAATAGTTATTTGCTGCATATCTAGAAAATGATCATGGGGAACAATTTAATATTACATATAAAGGGTTTTTTTTGTCTTTAGTTCTAAATGTAGTTTTCAATTTGAAAATTCAAAAGGCATACAAAACTGCATTTCTCATTATCCTATAAAAGTCCATTTCTCTCGTTTTCCTTGCCCTTAAATTATAAGTAGATTTTTCCATCATCATTCACGTCTTTAATTTCTGATATTGATTTCCACGTCCTATCCGCATGCTATCATTTTAGAACATAACATATTTTTTTAAAGATAAACATGCGAACTGAGGAAAATAGAACAAGAATCAGAATATTTGGAGAAAACTGAGAAAAAGAGAGAGTGTGAGAGAGAGAGAGAGAGAGAGAGAGAGAGCGAGGGAGAGATTGAGAGAAGACGAAGGCAATCATTATATTGGGTTTAATGGCTGCCATTTCCATTAATTATGTGGTGTTGTGTTGTTGTTTTTTGTTTCCACCAGCGCCGTTCTAGTTCTTTTTATTTGGGGGGGGGGGGAGCACACTATGATCGTTGAAATGCAATAGACATATTCTAGTCATACAAGATAAGAAGAATTGGAGAAGGGGAGAAAAAGGAATAAGAGGAGCAATAAAACATAAAGAACAAACTGTTAGGCAAGCCAAGCCATCGGAAACTCACTCTATTTTTAGAATAAATATATATTCTATTTATTTTGTTGTTATTGATCCAGTACTACACACTAGCCTTTCATACACATATACTGACAGAAGAGGGCGTACTTCCGGAATCAGTGAATGGTACCAAGAGCTTCTTTCTTTGAATTTATCAAAAAGATTGGCTCGGATCCGGGAAGACTGCATTATAGGCTCCATGCGATCGTTATGTAGAAGGCACGGAGCTCAATGCAGTGTTCACGCACAATAAGAATGCGTCCGTTCCGGATGCGTTCTTATGCACCACGACATTTCGCTAAACTACCTTAGACGTTTAAGGCTGTCAACCTTCCTGATACCAGCTGGAACATAATAATATTAGTTCTTGTCAAATCTGGATTTGGGGCACTCTTAAAGAGGATTTTGCACGCCAAAACGTAAAATATCGTCAGATCTTTTGGTTTCAGGAGTTAGAAAGGACCGTAAGCTATCCACAGGAATGAACATTTCCTTTAAAAAAATGTAAGATATTAATTTGGAGAGACTTTTTTTCCAACTGTCGACTTCCCATTTTGATGCACAGATGCACTGTACTTAGAATGTACCCAATTATAAATATATATATTAAAAAAATGTTTACAAACCTTCTAATTGCAGCCACAACAAGACCAACTCCAAGAGTCAAAGTGGAGACTCCGACTGCGACGACGACTGCAATGCTTAAAGTTTTCACTCACTGAACATACAAACACATAGGTAAAGAAATGATTTTACTTGGAACAATATCCTTTCTATATACTCCTAAAGGTAGTGGCGTATCGACGGGATGGCGGGGCAGGGGCGGCACTTGAAGGGGGCACAAAAACGCAGAGAGAAAGAAAAAGGAGAGAAATTAAAGAAAAAATATGACCCTCAAAGATTATGATTATGCGCAGGGTAAATGACATAAGAAATGATAAAGTTTTTTCTTTTCCAAAGCTCGGTCGCTTTGCTCCCTCGTATGGTTCTAGGACACCTACCCCCTGGACAACCACCCCCGGATAACCACCCCTAGGATAACCACCCTCTAGGACAACTACCCCCTAGGGCAACCACCCTCTAGGACGACTACCCTCGGGACAATTACCCTCTAGTATGATTACCCCCGACTAACTACCCCTAGGGCAACCACCCTCTAGGACAACTACCCCCCGGACAACCCCCCGGACAACTACCCCCAGACAACTACCCCCTAGGACAATCACCCTCTAGGACAACTACCCCCCGGACAACTACCCCCCAGACAACTACCCCCTAGGACAACCACCCTCTAGGACAACTACCCCCCTGGACAACTACCCCCGGACAACTACCCCCAGACAGCTACCCCGGACAGCTAACCTCTAGGACAACCACCCTCTGGGACAACCACCCCCTAGGACAACCACCCCCGGATAACTACCCCCGGACAACTACCCCCAGACAACTACCCCCTAGGACAACCACCCTCGAGGACAAGTACCCCCCGGAAAACTACCCCCAGACGACTACCCCTTAGGGCAACCACCCTCTAGGACATCTCCTTGACAAATACCACCTAAGGTAACTACCACCCAAATAACTACCCCCGGACATTAACGACTTAGGGGAATTATCAATCGGACACCAACCAACATACTCTCACCCATGGCATGGCATGGTCAACTATCCCCTAAACAGTTACAACTCCCAGGTACTCGATGGCATTTAAACTGATTTCGGCCAGGGGAGGACGTGGAGGGGAGGGGGGGGGGGGGGTGACCAACAATCAGTAAGGATATAATGAGTATCCAGAGGAGGGGGTATCTACCTCCCACGGTAGGAACTTTTTGGAAATCTGGTTATAAATAGAAGGATTTTGGTGCATTATAATGTTAAAATTCACCTCACCACGTGAAAAATTATATAATTGCAGTTGAATGTGTCTACACCCATAGCAACGGGGGGGGGGGGGGGGGGGAGATTTCCCCTGGTATTACATTTTTATTTTAAAAGTTGAGTGTTTAAACTCGGTGTTTGATGGTGCAATGTACTGTTGAATTTTTTCATCAAATTTGGGCGAAAAATTTTGTGATTCTTTTTTTTTTTTCAAAGGTAACGTTCCGAGAATTTCTATGATATATTCAATATTAAATACCAACTGGGAAAGGTATAAGAGGTTCCTCTCCCACAGTAAGATCTTCTGGAAATTGGGGGGTTACAGCCAAAGGTTTGACTGAGTATAAGTAGGCCTATGCATTTTCATGAATAATAAATCCAATATCTTGCCGTGTTTCCTACTGAAAAGGCGAACTTAAAATAACAATCTACAACGGTCTGCGAGAAAAATTCAGACAGAATCTATGACCCCAAATGATATTTGTAACCGTCACTTGTATAGCGCATAATGAATTTAAAATGCTGTATGCGCTTTAGAGCTATCCAAGATTACAATACCAACAAATATGTCTTTTGATTCCTCAAAATAATAATAGTTACTGAAATAATACAGAGAAAGTGAAACATACAAAAAAGCATTAATTCCGGGAAATTGTGTCGTGTGTAAACATGACTTTCTTTCTTTTCAATTAATTTTCCCAATTTTTTTCTTAGTGTCAGGTATTTTAATACAGGATTTTGTCGAATTTTGCCCAAATTTACTGAAAGTTTTTGCCGAAATTTGCCAGAACTTTGCCCAATTTTTTTTCTTCCAAAATAGGGGGCACAGTGCCCCCTGCCCCAAATGCTAATGAAATGAGCGTGTCAAAATTGTGTTGTTTCATAATAATCTTAAGTGTCTCAAAAGTATGAAGATCTGATTATTCTCTCCGTGATTATGATAGCGTTTTTGATGGAATAAATGTTTCAAAAGTCATTTATGCTAGTATTCATAAATTTCTTGATGGTGAAAAGACATAAATTTCCGAACATTGTGATCTAGGTTGCTTTCTCATCCATCTTAACATCTTACACTCCATACTATTTTTTAAATCGACCAACCACAACTCGATTGGGTGGTAGCTTTGTAACGAGTTGCATATTTGTAGAGTGCGTGAGGGAGGGGGGAGGGTGTAAAAAACGGATGGAATATTTGCCTTCCGTCCCGTTCCCCCTTAATTGTTGACCATGCAAAACGTCCAATAGAGAGTTGATATTGCACATGGGAATATCTGCTTTCATGCATTGGAGAAATCTAAGGCAATATTTTACAATTAAGAGTACTAGTATCCAATCATATTCAATGTGCTTTTAGTGGTACTTCCATTTCGGCCTGCGAGAGTAGCGAGCAAAAAAAAAAAAAAAAAAGAATAAAACCTAGTATACATAAACTAGTTGTTTTTTGTTGTTGTTTTTTTTAAATTGTGATAAACAAGGTTTTATTGTTGGAGGTTTGAGTAGGAACAATTAAGCGAGCAAGCATGAGCGAAAACAAACACTCATCTTTTTCTCTTTTAATAAAATGTGGTATATTATCTAGGTTTTATTGTTGCAGGTCGGGGCAGAAATTGTGCTAAAGGCCATATTAATTCTATTTTGGCGAGCGAGTGTAACGACCGGGCACAATCTTGTTCAATGTGATGTTAAGTCCAATTTGGGGTACTTTTCCTAGAGGGTGGTTGTCCTGGGGGTAGTTGTCCGGGGGTAGTTAGTTGTCCTAGAGGGTGGTTGCCCTAGGGGGTAGTTGTCTGGGGGGTAGTTGTCCGGGGTTCCTTGTCCTAGAGGGTGGTTGTCCTAGGGGGTAGTTGTCTGGGGGAAGTTTTCCGGTAGTTGTCCTAGAGGATGGTTGTCCTAGGGGGCAGTTTTCTGGGAGGGTGGGGGGGGGGGGGGGGGGGGGAGTTGTCCTAGACGGTAGTTCTCTGGGGGAGGGGGTAGTTGTCCCGGGTAGCTCGTTTGAGAAGAAAGTGAATAGAAAACTGCTTCAATGCTCGAAATTCGAAACTGTACCACTCCATTTCAAGTTTTCCTTTGTCAAATGAATAAGAAATTGCGTATTTTAGGGTCATAAAGAAAAAGACGAGGGGCAAAAAACCGCTCGGTCACTTTAACCCCTCGTTTGTACAGAAACGTAGATAAGTTTGTGAGGGTTTGTTGCCCCCGGAGCCATAATCCCTAAATACGCTACTGCCTAGAGGCCCTTTGCTCACGAGGCGTTATATCAACTGCGAAATTCAAGGACATTCAGAAATAGATATGTGTAGAATAAGTCTAGACGCAACCCTTTGAAGCAGGGTTCGACGGCCGAGCGCTAGGTTTCGAAGTTGTTTGAGAATCGACCTTCGACGGAACACTGAACAATGCACATAAACCAGTTACTGCAAACAGAATATTTGTGTGACAAAATGTCCTATTCGGGCATTTTGTCTGTAGGGGCTTATTTTCTATTTACCAAACTGAACAATGAACTGGCGTAATAAGCGGTAGTAGAAACGACTCTTGAGTAAAGCCCGGCTCACCTGACGTCATTTGCTGACGTTACTGTTTTTTGCGCGTCGTAAAAGAGTGATATTGTTTGAAAGGTGACTGCAAAATGAATAGTTAGAGCCGGGCTTATGAGATCTTATTCTCATTGCACATGCCTCGTCTTTTCGAATGTGTTATTACCTATATCAAGCCTATGGAGGCTATTAGCATGCATATAGTACCAGTTATTCAATGCAATATTTGCACTGTTGACTTTGAATTCACTTTTTGAGCGATATCACTAGCAATGGTAAGCAATGGTCCGTCAAAGACCACGTCAGTCGCTGACGTATTCCTAAGTCTGTAAAGGACGTTTCATGTCCAGCGATGATCACAAACCCCGCAATCGTAAGGTGACACAGATTCAGCAAAATCTTATCCTATACAACTGTAACTCCTCTACGGCATATGTGTCACATCTCTGTGCAGTGTCCAGCACAGGTTGTAAGTTCTTCCCACCCTCTGCAGGCAAGAAGAAATGATTCTAGCAATAAAACCGAAAATAACGCCTGGTTACTACCCTATTTATCAACAATATTGCTGGATACATCAGTGAGACATTCTGCCGCTGGCCTCCCAGATCAACTCACCCTTTTAAAAAAAAAAAATCAACATCGGGATTGCCACTGCATGATTCAAACTTCATCAATGGGCTCACACAAATCAGGAGAGAAATCATGCAAAGTGATGATTCTGCAAGAGGTCTACATCGGCATGATCCACCAATGCCATGCTACAGTAAAGCCTGGCTCACAATCATGAGGCGTCATACCATTGTGTCATTACCTGCGCTAATCGAGCCTGTGAAGGTAGTTAACCCATATGCCAGTTATTTTAACACTTTTTAAATGATATCCATCTTCCGCAAAAGAAGCAGTCCTAACCTCAGCAAATAACGCCTCATGTGAGACGGAATTTAACTGTGTTAACATGATGAGATAAAATGTTATAAAAAGGGAAGAAACTGTGTTTATGCATGGCCTTATCTGGCAAATGAAAATAAATGGGTAATACTACTTACACCGGAGCGATGATTCATTCATAGATCCCGTTTCTCCATGCTCATCTTCCATGATTCTCGCGGAAGTGTCAGATTACAGTCTAATCGTTATAATAATTACAATTTTCTAAAGTGCATTGCAATAGCTTCTTAAGGTATGTCTTTGGTTGTATGAGATTCAGATTGTGACTCTGTTTTTCTTTTTGAGACTCTAATGGCTACACATAATATACTATTCAGCGTCAAGTCTAACAAAAGCATGCTCGCACGTGACCTGGCAAAGGTGGTAAAACCATCGATCTCTACCTTTACGTGGATGTCGCATCGTACGCATGGTTCTGTGCGAGTAGTTGATGCTGCCGCACAGCCAAGATTAGGAGCCCTACACTCAGACACATTACGTGGGACCGTGTGGGACATAGGGTGGGACATCGTCTGCTGCGTACGATTCCAGTGTACTCCTTTTCGAAAGACACGTGATTTGATTTTTTATTTCAAAAAGACATAATACTAATTGTCACATTAAATCGCCTTTAGAATTTGCAAGGGTACACTTGTTTTGCCTGATTTTGCAGCTAATTCGTTGAAAAGACTTCACAGTGCTGAATTATTTGATTCTACAAATGCATAAAATTGTATTGAAACAGTACAGCGGTGGTGTTTTTCTGCGAGCCCAAACATGGCTAGCTTTGGGGTCGCTGTCGCATCAAACGTAGAGGGCGTTACTTTATCCACTTGGTAGAGATCGATGGGTAAAACTGGGGTCAATTATATTTCATGTCAGTAACCGTGTAAAGAGGAATGTGTACCAATGTTAAAATAAACATTTCATTTTTTCACCCTTATTGTTCCCTTTTTCAACTAATTGAGTGAAAATAATGCTATTCATTCCACTGGCGTATCCCGATGTTAATACTGGAACAGAAGGCAAAGGCACTTGTTTTATGTTTGAATTCTAACATTTTCAAGTATGTTTGTGTTGTCACGCCGTGCCATCCTAACCAAACCGGATTCTTAAGGGGATTTTCCAGTCGACTGTATGACGATGTAATTGAAAAAAAAAAATAACCACGAATGACATGCATGACCATAACTGAAGACCTTTTGTGACCCGGCACCACAAAACCACCAAAAAGTCGCAACCCGTGATTTTGTGTAAACAGCTGAAATGGAAATTTGGGTTGGAAAATTTTATTTTGGGATTTTTGGTTTTTCTGAAAGATCGTTCTTTTCTGTACCTTATATCAAAATCTGGAAGCTTAAAACACAGTAGAAGATGAATTTTTAACAGTTTTTCTAGACCAGCTTTTTTTCGCACAGCTTCGGTTTCTTCCTAATTCTTCGCCTTCCCGTATGATCTTTTTTTAATCGGTACCGCTCACCCTCGTAAAATCACTGCAATCTCACGGGCCTTAAATTACCTTTTCCCTAATAAGTTTTATACTGATAGAAAGAATAAACTCTCAGCAATCTCATCATACTAATATTACAGTTCACCAATAGTCGCGAAAGCAAATTACAGAGCAGTTTTAAGTTCCATTTCGATGACGAAACAGAGTCTGAAAAAGGAGGAGCGATCAAGTTTATTCATGTGAGCAAGGAAAGAGTATGTAAGTTCTACGTAAAACAAATTGCATAGGTTAATCAATGTGAACAAGAAAAAGAGTAGGTCCTATTCAATTCAATTATAGGCTCTGAAGTACAAGTTCAATGTATGATAACAGAAGGACTACATAGGTAACAAACCTATGAAGTATAGATAACGATTCATTACTATATCACTCTTTTCAAGAAAACAAAAAAATGGTAACGAAAAAATCGGTATGTTGGCTAGGGAACGTGTACCAGCTGCTCAGGGAATGTAAATCATATGTAGATGACAATAATAAATGTTTAGAATTAGAAGATATTACAGATAGTGACAAAATTGTGGGAGAAGAAATAGAAATGAAAATGATGAATTTATATGATTGTCAGTTTAAAATGGATTTATATAGTGATTGTATACATGGTAATGAAAAAAATAAACTTAGAACATATAGATTATTCAAGCAGGATATGAACCCTGAAAAATACTTGTCTCATGTTAAAAATTACAAACTACGCAAAAATATATGTCGACTTAGAATCAGCTCACACAATCTACCAATAGAAACCGGAAGACATAGGCGTCCAGAAAAAATCCCCTCTCATCTCCGAATTTGTAATGAATGTAATATGGGAAAAGTTGGAGATGAACTTCACATTATAATGGAGTGTACGAGATTTAGTACTGAAAGAAATACATTTTTTAAAGAAATGGCTGAAATAGATGAAGCATTCAAAGGTTTTAATAAGGAAGAGAAATTTGTAAAAATCATGAAATTGGACAATGAAAATGCAATTAATAGCTCTGTAAGATATTTCAAATCCATCATAAATACCCGTGGTGAATTTTGAATCCCTGAATATATTGTTTTGACCCAATCATTGTTTATATCAGTATAATATTCCAATTTGATATATTATGTTATATGATTTGTCTCATGTTAGTCCTATTATGATTTTCGATTGCATTGTTTATATCAAATATGATATCCAGTTTGATGTAGTGTTATATAAATTGTCACATTGAATATAAGTAGCGACATTATGATTTTCAATTTCTTTACTTATATCAATATGATATTAATTTGATAATGTTATATAATTTGTCACATGTTAAACCTCAGAAATCTTATTATGATTTGCTACATTTGCTCTCTTTGTTTCCATATCATTTCTCCATGATTGTTACTTTCTTTCTTTATACAAACCAGTATTATGTAACAGGGAACAAAGAAAGACATCCCAAAGGAGTGAATAGGCATTGTCTAGTGCAGGTGTCATGCCACCGAGGTGCGCTTAATCTCCCATTAGAACACTCTCATTTGCATCATAATAACTTTCAAACAACTGAAGTTTACAATTTGAGGTCTTGGCAATGGAATGGATAAACTATGTTTAACACTCCTACCAACTATCAACCTAATCCGACAATTCATTCACAGTGGGTGCTATGGCCTTTTGATTCACTTTCCATTGATTTTCTCTCTTGTTTTCTTACTCCGCATGCTTAAATAGGCCTCAACTTTAGAGCTCATTTCCTCCCTATTTAATACCAGCAAACCTGTCTTACAAGCTCCTTTCATTCGCTGAATTAAAAGGGTTAGAAAGTTTCAATTATAATGAGTCATATATCATCTTAAAGCTGAGACTTTGTTCTATCCAAATATGATAAAATCAAAAAAAATATTTTTTGCGACTTTTTGGTGGTTTTGTGGTGCCGGGTCACTTTTGTGATATATTCATATGGCTCAGATCAGTTCTATAGATTGATCTTAAAAGGCAATCCAACCTTTGTAATAATTTGATTTGTGTGAAAGCAAAAAAATCAGAGAAGCAGATTGGTGAAAGTTTGAACGAAATCGGACAAGCAATAACTGGAAGAAAGTTAATTTTTTAAAAGTTGTAATCAGTATGGGAATTTCAAACTGGTGGGATCGTTTGGGGTCACTGTGAAGTAGAGGCGGTAAACTTTCTTATTTGCTCCGACACACGCAAGAGAAAACCGAAAGTTCATTATAGTTTGGTGTACGAAATATGACCGTGAATACCTCACAATCGACACACCAAACTGCCAATATAAGATTCGCATAGATGTAGTGATTTACTTTTTCAAACATTCGCAACCTTCTTATTTTTTCTTATTCCATTGTATTTCTTTCAAACTTTCACCACTCTGTTTCATTTATTTTCTTCTTTAACACAATCAGCTTTTTATAAAGGTTGGATTACCCTTTAACCCTTTCATAACAGGAATTATTTGAGGGCTAAATTTATCACATTTTGTTCTTCATATTGGCAACAATGATATTTTTCTTTCAATGCTACATGGTTCTACTAAAATATAATGTCTTTGAAAGTAACATTCATGGTTAGAAACTTTGACGAAAAGTTGAAAAAAAATTGCCAACTTTGATAAAAAACAACGATTTTGAACATCTCAATGTGTTGCCAAGTTAAGGATTTTAAAGCTTATTCTCGTTTTTTAAATTCCTGGCATCAAACGCAGTATGGTCAGGCAACAAAAATGGACACAATGTGTGTAGAAATTGTTGCCCTTTCTACTCATGGATCTGGTATATTTTTCAGAGCTCTGAATGAAATGTTAATGAGCCCAACCACAGAATGTGGTCAATCGTCTCAATGACCCGAATTCGCAAAGGAGTTTTAAGTCCATCGCATACCTTGCGAACGATCTACGATCCGATTTGTGAAATAAATCGCTATGACATTAGATACTGGCATTTTAACAAATGAAATATACCCTATTCAGCTTCTGAAAAATAATATGAATACTTAACATAGGCTTTTGATGAGCTGTCAGCTTTCTACAGGGAATAAGGGCAAAATTAGTTTCAAATCGTAGGCAGTTGTACGATTTTTGTGACGTCACTCGGAGCCGATTTGGCCATTCCACAGACTTGAAAACTCGGCAAGGGCCGTATTATTGAATTTACTATCTGTATGACTATTCAGACCCTCAATCATAAAAAATATTTTTCGTTTTTAATTGATTTGTCAAATGATATTACATATTCTTCCGAAATCGGATCGCAGACCGATAGTAAGGTGTGCTGTGGCCTTTAAACCATGGGTAAAGTTTAAACCTCCGTAAGCGTACTAAAATAAGCGTAAATAAGAAATAAATAAAAAAAAAAAATAATAATAAGCGTAAATAAGCGCACATTGTCCATGAGCGCGCTCAAAGAAATATATGAGTGGATCGGATTCCGTGCGCACGTACGCTTAAAAAAACTCAGGAGGGGAATTCGGGCGAAAAGGGTTAAACCCGTTGCTCAAGAGGGTGACATCGTTAAAAAAAAAAAAAAAAAAAAAAAAAAAACTGTCGCAAAATGAACGGCGCGAACATCGCGTTGAATTACTAGCTTATTGGTCGATTGCCTTGGCAGGCTTGGTTAGCGCAGGCAATAACGCAATCAAAATGACGGCTCTTGTGCAACGGGCATTGTAGAGACTTTCAAGGTAAAGTTGAGTTTTGGTAAGCCCTCAAAAACTTTTCGTCAGATTTAGTGGATTTATGTTGATATAGCAAGATACTAGCAATACAAAAAGTGGCATATCAAAAACAAATGATAGGCAAAAAACAATTAAGTTGCCGGGGTCAGGAATATAAAACTAACAACTTCAGAATGCACTATACACCATATATGGTGTATAGTGTATATACTGTACACCATATATGGTGTATACACTATACACCACACAGGCGTTCAAAACCTAAACACAGTGACACACATGCTATCTCGGTGCGAAGCCTCGAGATTTTTGTGCAGGGAGCCGTCGGGGTGGAAAGGTCCTAGCGTAGGGCAGTTTATTGCCGTGATCTAGCTTTCTTATATTTACGGTAAACTTCACCGGAAATCAACGATGGAATACCAAATGATCTTGTACAAACATCTATTGAGGCATGGAAAACAACATGAGACTATGTTTAACACGTTTCTTTCCAATTTTCTTTTTGCTACTATGAGCTTTAATAGCGCGAGAAACCATATTGCAAGTGTAGCAGCTTGGAGTAGGTTTGTGGGTATTAAATCTGAAATGCAATACACTAAAAAGGGGAAACAGATCGTTACAGTTCTCACGAAGTGACGGATGAGCGCGCAACTAAAAGAAACTTATTTTTGAATAAATCGCTTTCAAAGTTTTAAAGCATAGTCCCAACCTCTTTAATGTATGAAGGGTGAATAAATTTTATATCATGGGATAGATCATAATTAATTGTTTAGTTCTATGTTTAATCATTTGCCTATTTGTTTATATTTGGGGGAAAATGAGCTGTAAACATAACCGTCTTTTCGTGAAAACACAAAATTCCAAGGACGCGTAGTGACGGATTTTCACGAAGTGACGGATTTTCACGGATCTCAGCCGCTCGCGTGTAAAACATATGGGACTTGATCACCGCGCTTTTAACCGCCATTTCGTGAAAACACAAAGTCAGTTCAAGGACCCGCTCTTCTTTGTTTTCACGAAGTGACGGATCGCAGCCGCACACGTAAAACATACGGGACGGTTGTAAGCCGTCACTTCGTGAAAACAGAAACTCCTTTTACTAGGTATTTTCTTGTTGACGCTATGGCCATAGTTACATACTTATACATAATTATGATCTGAAACTTTGTGAGGTTCAAGATGTTAGTGAATGATGTCCAAAAATGCAAAAAAATTCAAAATTGAAAAAAAATGTGCGTTTTTCCAGTTTTACCGTCACTTCGTGAAAACAGGGACGAAATCTTCCAAATTTCCTTCATATGTTCAGGAGGTTGAGATATTTATAATTATGAGCTTATCGAGACACAAAGTGAAATGGGGCCACCATTAGAACTGATTTTCCATGACATTTTCAATTCAATTCAATCATTTTAATCCAATCCACCGAGTATTTGGTATAGCGCGTTTTACTTGCGGGTACAAGGCACTTCACAATCTGCTCCACAAACCTGTAAAATAGCGAATGATAAAAACTTCAAAAGGAGACCAGAGCCAACGAAAACATATCACAATCCATGTTGTCTAGCGAAATAAGTGAGCCTTCAAAAGTTTCATGAACTGGTCCACAGATGGGCAATTCCACGGTAACGGAATCACAAATTAGAGATTTGTTTTGCTCACATTTTTGGGGTTTGTGCACTAATTTTGTAATTTGGTTCCCTTCCTACCATTTGATAGTCTGCAGATGTACTCATTCTTTCACCTGAACTCTTTCATACCCAAAAATTTTCACTTATTCTGGTATGTATACCGTGGTAATGGAATTACCAGAAAATGATGTCATTTTTAAACCTTTAATTTCCATTCAATATCCTCTGAAAATCTGAAATGTACAAGTCAGTTATTCCAGATTCATGTTTGATTCTGCTTTCTGTCTATTCAACTTTATTGTGATAGGAAGAGATTTAAAAAAACATGACAGATATGTAGTATTTGCTCTTTTTCCTATCGGTAACGGAATTACATCTTCTGAATTTTACTAAGAAAACTAAAGGTTCTTCAAACTCCTGTAATCTTAAATGTTGATAAATTTCTATTAGCAATCTCAAGTGAATAAAACATAGTAAAATGAGTACCATAAGGCAACTATAAAAAATCTGTGAATATACTGGGAATGGGGAAGATTACAAAGTTTTAGTTGAGGTAAGCAGCAACTGCTTGGTATATTTGTTTTTAATTTTGCCCTGTAAAAAATTTTAGTCCTAAATATTACTGGAAGAGGTAGAAAAATAAGTTTTTCTGGAAGTGTTTTTTTTTTTTTTTTAACGGTCAAATCGTTATAAAATTTGCGGAAAGTGAATGAGAGCAATTATTTACACGCCAGGCCACGCCCCTAGCTACGCGAGGCTTTTATTCATTGGATGTTCCAGGTCACCTGATATTTTCCGAAATATTTGCCGTCTTATGCCGTGTGCTATAGACAGGCTAGTGCCTTCTCGCATGCCTACATGTATGGGGGAAAAAAGTAGATTTTGTTTTAAGGATTTCAGATTTTCCCTTCCGCATTAAAACAAAACGGATGTTTGAAAGAGGGCTGCTTCTAAATATCCCTATCTCTAATATATATATATATATATATATATATATATATATATATATATATAAACACAAAGACAAATGAACACTATATCAATTGATTAAAACCCGTTTTTAACTGCTGTTAACAATGCGTGATATATAAAATAGCACATTACAGCAAATTATTACGTCAAGCTTTAAAAAAAGCGTGATTTGGGGGGGGGGGGGGGTGCGATCAATAATCGCCAGGACATGAACTCCATGCTCTTAAGCACACCTTATAGGAAAGCTGCAACTGCAATTTGTATTGCTCTTTTGAAAAAGTTTGGAGATAACCTACAGGAAAATAGGAAAATGTCAAACAAAAGATTTGTTTGTTGTAGCGTGGCTTTAAATACTTCCTGCTTTTAATACTGCATTATTAGAAAGCAAAGAGCAAAGAAACTTAGCTTTCAAAGAGAGAGCAACGACCAGAAGACATTGTGTCATGTTTCACTTTCAAGGTGGGTGAAAGAAAAGAGATTCAATAATAGCCATTTAAAACGCTGCGGGTATAATTATGTGAAATTTCCATAAAATCTACTTTCATTCAACCATGAAATTGTAGTTCCTAGTTTTAATAGACCAGTTCGTAGTTAGCACATGGCACAAATGACCCCAAATATCCACAGATATTTTAAAAATGGAGATGTCCAACTTTGCGCACTTTAGAATAATCACTCTCAAAGTGATAGATGTGCCTCATGAATAGCTTTTGTTTCGCCTTTTGGAAAGCATACTTCCACCTGGGTATCATGGAATGCACCATTGGTGAATAATTGAATAATGATTACATGACATTCATGAGCACATATCAAGTATTCGTGTCAGTGGGTTTTAGAATTTGGTACAGATGACCTTTATCTGCTCATGCTCAGATTGTATCTACGAACTGGCTTATTGTAAGAAATACACAATTATATTTTAATGAATTTTTTTTCAATTAGATATCACGTAAAGTTCATGTAAATATCAATTTAATTATATTTGAACAACTGAAAGTGATTTTTTTTCTTATAGTTAGAAGATGGACCTACAATGTCCTGGTTGAATGAAAGTACATTTAGAACTTTCATGGAAAATTGGCTTTGATTGCTTAATAATGATTATGCCAATTTTCCATGAAGTTATGCTAATTATGCGTATGCAAATTACCCAAAGTTGCTTTTTCGGCAACAAAGCTGAAACTGTTCGAAGATCACAATCACGGATCTATATATATATATATATATATATATATAATCTAAACGAAAAGAGAACTTTTCTAGGTTTTTAAAATGTCTCATACCTTGGAACACGCGTTGCGTACACATACACGATTCTAAGGAAAGTGAATGCATGAGACACAAATTGAACAATGTATTTATTTCACCATAATCATTACATTGCCAAAAATATTTAGTAAACAGCAAAAAATGTCGTGCTATTTCAAACATACATTGTGCAAATTCCGAATGAGATAGGCAAAAAGTTTTTTTTCAGTTTCTTTTAATTCAAGGATTTGGCCATTTGGAACAATTAAAGTTATTTTTATTCCTATAAATCTAAAATTAGCTGATTTTGGCCTTCTCATGTGGAATTGCGCAGATGTAACACATAACCCATGGAGAAAGAATAATATTGCTACTTTTTTCGCCCTCTATCGGTCAGCATAAATTTGATTCATTAACTGAACCATAAAAGGCTGGGGAGGTGGGGAATTCCCCTTGTACAAAATCCGTGTGACCTCCGCAGATTGTGACACCCTTTTGAATATTTTTTTTTTTCTTTAAAGTATTGCGCAACTTTTCTGTCGAGGTCACCTAACATGTCGTAGAAAGAAGAAAAGACATGCGTGGAAGAAGAAGATGACTTTCATGAGAACCACAATTTTATTTTGAACATTGCGGGGGGGGGGGGGGGGCAAAACATTCGAGCATATTGTGATCCGTCTGTTTCAGCCACATTCCGGGTCGTAATTTGCTTTGGGGTGGGACGACGGGATTTCTTTTATCCGAGCTCTTTTTAATTGGTAAATTATGATTTAGATTTCGATATGATACTCTTTGCACAAAACAGTATAGCGTCATTCGAAACCATGGTATCCAATGTATTTATAGCTATTCCCGAACAAACAAAAACACGAGACAAAAAATGACAACATTTCCTCTTGATCGACAATTTTTGGACAGATACAATATCTGTGATTCACGCGTCTATTTATTTGTTCGGTTAAGGATATTTCAGATTTTATTTCAATCCATACTAGAAAAACAGCATTCTATTCAATTGGTCCAACAGGTTTCATCATTAGGAGATACGTGGCCCCAATTTCACATTTTTCTTTTTTCATTCATTTGTTTATTAAAAAAAGTTTGTTAACCTATGCTTAACGTCAGCCGACATAGAGTTTCTGTGAAAATGTCCAAGAGTTATGAGGTTTTTATAAAATCTTGATGACTATTTAGCTTTGAGGAATTTCTAAAATTGATAAGTGAGTTGTTTTTCTTGCTACTTGGATTTTTTTTTTTTGGGGGGGGGGGGATTCCCCCTGCTCCTTCATATACGATAGTGATCAGAACGATCGTACGAAAAAGAATGAAAATAACATTATAATGTCTCCATCATAACAGGCATAATAGGCCTCGACATTTCTCTATTTTCTCTCCAATATTATCTACTTTGGCAGTAATCATATTACCATTAATAATGATGATGATGATGATGATAATAATAATAGTAGTAATAATAATATTATTGTTAATGATACTACTACTACTACTACTACTACTACTACTACTACTACTACTACTACTACTACCTCTATTACTACTTCTACTACTACTACTACTACTACTACTACTACTACTACTACTACTACTAATGATAATGATAATAATTATGATAAAACGTCTCTATGCGCTTCAAAACAGTTATTTATATAGCTCTTGCAACCACAGCGCTCAGTGTATTCTAGGAATAAATTCTACTAGTTACCCAATTACCACACATAGGACGAATGTGGCAAATGTAGATTAACTCTTTCACGTATATGTGACAGATAGACTTGTCATTTTCAATCACCAATTGCTTGACCACAGGAAAGGTATTTGGCAGTCAAAATATATCAAAATTTTGAGCATAAATCAAGCATTCTAAATATATGATTATAATTATATGCTACCATAGAAATTTTCAGAGAAAATTGCAGATTTTTAAAAAGATGTTATATTATCTCAACATTAAACATAGTAAACAAATGAGAAACCAAAAAATAATGGACAAAAAAGAAACTCAAATGTAATTTTCAATAATTCTTATGCACAAAGTTGGGTAAAGTAATGATGTTTGATATACTAAGAAATGGTAATAAATTTCCTACAAGTTTTGTACACAACATTTTGTGAAATAATAGATGGTTAATGAAGTACAGACATTTGAAAAGTAAGCACTGATCACATTTTTGTAAAATTTTGAAAAGAGCTAAACCCCTTGGCACAGTAAGAGTTAATGTCTTGCCAAAGGACGTTAGTGTTGCGTCAGGGATTCGAATCTCGTACCTTGTGATTTACAGATTTATCCACTAGACCACAGCTCCATTACCATCAACTCATTTCCACAAAATTAACACACATTAATTTCACAAGATCAGAAATGCAGTGAATTGACATAATTACGATATACATGACAGACAGACAGACAGTCTTGCATGGAATCCAAAATTGAAAATGCAGAAGTAACACGATCCCCAAAGAAATTTTGTGACATTAATAAAGCACCGCATCGTGGCAATAATTTCACATATTTCTACATAAAAGAGCTATTCAATCGATGATTTTTCTTTCAACTTTTTTTTTTCTGAACGTCTGCTACGTGCTTAGTGAGAAAGGTCATGGGTCTGATTATCAAAAGGGAATTTCGTCTTCTATTTCCGTATTAGGCGTCACACACTACCAACAATACACCTTTAAATATTAACGCGTATAGGAGGAAGCACAATTCATTTTCACCATCAAAATAACCGATTGTCAAGCTTCATGGTGTTTTGGAATGATATTTTACTTTAGTCTTATTCCCTTCACTACATATCAAAAAACAACTGCTGAGGGAGAGAGATAAACCATATCACCAGCAGGCGTTAACATCTTATGGTCAACAGGTGAGTTTAATTTGTTTAAATTGATACATGATTCAAGATTAACATAACTTTTACACGACTGGTGCAAAGAATTTGTCAACTTTTCTTGCAGTAGAGTTACAATACTTTAAGAATATGGCGTCACCTCCAACGAGAGAGTGATGATACTTGCTAAAACGTGTTTCGGAAGAAGAAAAAAAAATCACACTAAATGCACGCATTTCCCTATTGGAAGCTAAAATGATCCCCATCGTTACATTGCACAAAATGATTCATGTAGGTATGTCCTATACCCTTACTTCTCAATGTCAATTTTACAGTTGTAACTACATGGGGTTACATTAATTTTGTTCTCAAGAAAAACCTGTGCACAGTGATTAAAGGTGAAAATACATTTCTTGCATACATATACGTGTAGTATACCCACCTGAAATATGCAGCATTAAAATGTGCATGAACATGTTTTTACCTTCTTATTTGATCTTTAAAATGTGTATTTTATTTATTAATTGTTTCTTAGAAGAAGGAGTCCACCATGGATACGAGGCGGGTTGCTGCAGTGTTTTTGATAGCCTCATTTTCGTGGTCGCTTGTTACGGCAACATCTACCACAGAGATGCCATCAAGTGCTGGCGTGGCATCGACGACGTCTACAAGCACAACAACAGCAGAAATGTCACAGACAGCCCAAACTGAAACAATGGCAACAGTGATGGTCGCATCAGATTCGAATTCGACAACAATGGCACCAGATGGTAATACAACACAGACAACGTCTACAACTAACTCAAGTTCAATGACAAATATATCAACAACAAGTAATGCTTCCTCTGCAATGAGTCCAACAACCACAACAGATACCACCAGTACTACGGATGGGGTTGATACCACGGTCAATCAAACGATGGCAACATTGCCTACCACGAATGCAACAGTGGAGCAAGAAGATGAAAATACAACGTTGTCTTCTCCAGCACCAACGATGGCAACTTCTCCGAACACAGTTGTGACAACAGATACTAACGAAGGAAATACCACGCCATCTACTTCAACAACAAACATAACTGCAACAGTAACAAATACAACATCTCCTCCCACACTTGTCACTAATTCTATGGAGATGAATAGCACCACATCAGATGATAAAACAAATGCAACATCTCCTACAACAATGGCGAATACCACTTTTGCTACAAACTCAACGACATTAGCTTCGTCGTCAACAGGTAATATTGCACACATTTCTTACAACATTTTGCTTAAAAAAAAAAAATGATTATGCATTTTAATACGATAGGAAGAATTAGGAAGGAGTTCAAACAGCAACACGGGATGAAAGGGACCCCCTTTTCTTCCTTCAGTTATTTTTTGAAGTAAATTTATTAGCACCGGAAAAAAATGTGACGACCCTTATCCCTTCCGTTGTCAGAGAAAATTTTTTGCTTGTCAATATATTTCAAAGCATTATGCCCCCTCGAATCCTCGAAAGAGGGTGATTAGCTGGTGGTGCAAAGTATTTTATTGTACTACAAGGGAGAATAATTGGTCTTACCATGGACCTAGTACACAGTAAGTCCATCGTCTTACGCATGCAAGATTTACTTATTTGTCTAGCTGCATTTCGGTGGTCCTAACAAGAAGCAAATCTCCTATGACATGTATGCGGAATCTTATTTACTATAGATACAATCCACATTTTTTAAAGGTTCTCTTCACTGGAAATAGTGAAGTTTGCCTGAAGAGTCAAGACATCGCATTTACTATACTGATTATGAAGAGGGCATTATATTGTATATACGTTGATACTTCAGTAGCAAACATGAATGCAACATCAATTGGCAAAATAATATTAATTGGCAAAATTAATGCCATGCAGAGAATTTCTTGTTTTATTGTATTTACATATATGTTATGTTGTATTGTACTGTACTGTTTTTCATGTTTATTTCTGTAATGCTGGTGGAAAACAAATTTCCACGCTTTCATGTGGATCAGACTGGATAAAATTATCAAATCGTAGATATCATTATGATATATATATATATGTATATATATATATATATATATATGAATTTAAAGACCATGGTAGTATATGTTACGAGTCTTGATAACAAGGAAATACAGCATGACCATGCTCATTTTACAGTAGCTCTGATAGTAATTATAACTTCTGCACAGTATCAAATGGAATCGAGGAAATCTAACCTGATAGCTTTAAGTGGCCTACCAAAAGTGCATGTGATATTGAAACTCTTTATTGATTGAATTGATATCACTGATGCTCATATTTAATAATAATGATAATAATAATAATAATAATAACTAGAAATTTAATTCGTCACTGAAGACGAATTAGGTGGTCTGTCGGTAATTTAGATAACGGTGAATGACCCTTTTCCATGTTGATATTGATGTATCTGAATGGGGTAAGCACATTTCGTCAGATTTCACATGTTTAAACCACCACACTGCCATTTTATGGCCATCGCTACTTTCAAATTTACCCTTGTAGAATGTCAGTGCATAATCATGACATGCTTTATGCATATATGTGCGTGTGTGTGGGTGTGTGTGCGTATGTATGTAGCACACAGACTCAGCTATCACATACTGAAATTTTGGGGAAAATAGAGCAAAAAAGACGGAGATTCGGCTCAAAAAAGACTGGCATGCAGAATCATGATTTGAGAAAAGTCATCTCCCATAGAGAATACACGCAAAATGTGAAAAATTGACATGCCTCCTTCCATAGCAAAAATAGGCCATGATGCCTTTGTCGAAATGAAAAATAGTGAATACTGATCTTGTAGAGAATTGTCTTTTCTACAACATATCCGAATTTGGAAGAAAATTGACCAAGTATGAGTGAAATATTGTCGAATGAATACAAAATTTATGACTTCATTTTTTCAAAATCGAATTTTTGAGTTTATATGCAAATATGATGACGTCACAACATACATGTGGAGAATTTTATTCATGAATTCTGATTTACAACTTACAGGCTTTCAGAAAATGTACAAAAAATGGGGGGTCTCCAGGCTTTCAAACGAGCTATGGCGGATTCAAGATAGGCATGTTTTTACCACTTTTTACATTATTTTGCCTATTGACGCACGCACGAATTTTAAAGTTCGTTGCGCCCTTATGGCATTATGAAAGGTCGAGAATTAGTGTAAATAGTTGAAAATGGTCAAGAATGGTGTCAAGAAGACAAACCATGCGAAAAAAACGGCAATTCTGCGTTGCGTACTGGCGTAACGCACAAAAACGCGCGCGCAAACGTGCGCGCGCGCAAATTTTTGAAATGCTTAAAATGACCTGAAACGTACTCTGGTTTGGTCCCTGGGTGATTTTGAGCAATTTTAAAATTTGACGCGCGCGTACGCGCACGTTATGACCTTTTCATGACCGTTGATGACATGAACTGTTGACCCTTGCCCTGAAGTTAATGTGTTGTAAATATGGTTGATTTTTCATGATGCGTTGCGATGATATGATGAATCATGTAATTTTACAAAATTGCGCCTGGATGACGTCATGATGACCTGATGTCCTCGAAAAGTTTCGTGTGACATCTTCATTATAGGCTTGATAACTGGTATAAAATTCACTTAAATTGATCTGGTCAATTTTGAGATATCGTGCGCACAAAATTTAGGATAAAAATAATAAATAATAAAGAAAATTCTGACGAAATTAAGAGGTGATATGTCTACGACATACCACCTAATAATAATAATAATAATAATAATAATAATAATGATAATAATAAGAGTGGGTTCTTGACACTCCTAGCGCTCCACAATTATTACCCTGGCTTTTAGCATGGCTGCACGGCGCTCTAGCATTTCAAGGATATTCATTCCTGCTAGGTACCCATTTACCTCACCTGGGCCGAGTGTGGCAAATGTAGATTAATGTCTTGCCAAAAGACACTAGTGCCGGGCCAGAGATTCGAACCCCGTACCTTGTGGTTCACAGTCCGGGGACCTATCCACTAGACCACAACACCTCTCCATATATTTCAAGATTTTAGAATTCAAAACACATTTATTTCCTTCTTGTATCAGTGCACATAAAATAAATGATTGCAATTATATAAATGTGTTATCGAGGTAGGAGGCAAAGTTCCCTTAAAAGCACAAAGTTTATAATGGTGTCGCCATATAAACGAGGCACACAGTACATTATAATGATACAAAAAAACGGTAAATATTTGAAAGAAACCAAATGTTCTTGTATGCACTTCTCTGTTTCCATACAATGTGAGTTATAATCACACGAAACCTGTATTTTCACATAATGTTCAACTACCTTGGAATGCTTGTTTAAATCATCGGTGAAAAGGGAAGTTCAACTTGACAATACGCGATCATCAGACTAGAACGAAATGCACATGAGAGGGATTTTACCACAGCACAGTCATTCTTGATATGGCGCTAGTACTGTAAATATAAAAAAGGGAACCTTTTGTAAACACTTTTGAAAAGAAAAATGCAGAGGATTCTCGTCTAGAAGAGGAAGAAGGGCACGTGAACAATAATGACACTTGACACTTCGCCGTACAATGTCTACAGAATTGGGAAAAATTCTACCCAAAATTTACCAAACATGAGGGTAATTATGTGTCCGACCTTTGGGTAAACTTTACCATGTATACATAATTTGCCCTTTTGTTGGGCAATTTCAGTTTCCCCAATTTACCCATCAATACTTGCCCAACCAATTTTACCTATTAGGATATTGCCCAACCTTCTATTTGCCCAGGTAATAAATATTATGTGGTTGGGCACATTCAGTTGCCCAATTGTTTCATTTTTCCTCCAAATCAGTCCTGCCTTTCATGTCTTTCTGTGTCTGATCCTAATTAATCCTTAACTTTCCTACTTTAATCATCCTATCCTTTCTTATATCTTTACCTATCATATTCTAAAGCTATCCTATCCAGTTGGTGCAGTCTAGTGCAATCTCTTATATTACCCCTTATAGTATTTAATGCCTCTGGTGACAGTAAATCGGGCAACCCCAAACCATACGCTGCTAAAAATTCATGAATATTCATGTAAGTGTTTTCCCCAATATTAGGTAAAGTGATATAAAACAAGGTGGGCAAATGCATGATACAAAGCAATTGGGACAATCTTACCCATTTCTTTTACCTAGTGTTCATAGTTTACACAATTGAATACCCAGTTTAATTTGGATCAGTCGTTTTCCCCAATATTGGGGAACAAATATTTATCACACGTTGGGCAAAAAAGTGTAGCAAACAGTTGGGAAAAAATTTGCTCAACCTTTACCCAGTTTCAATTTTCCAAGCATAGTTTACCCAGTATTTTTTTTTTACTACAATAATGACGCCTACGGGCAATATGACATCTTCTATCATATCCACAGACAATACGTCATCATCGACCACGTCATCTACAACCATGCCGACAATGACCAATGTTTCGAACAATGCAACCACGTCTATGATTTCGACTATGACAACGACTACAACAAACATGACGACCGACGCTGATGCTACTTCGATGGCAATATCTACAGGTGGGCAGATCATTACAAATGGTTCCAACATCAATTCATCGTCGGTGACTACGGCGATGACACCAACATCGAGTAGTGTGAACCAAACCGAACCTATCATTTCCACTATTACCACGACGGAATTACAACCAACAGCAGGTAAAAATAATGGTCTGTAGCCTATTCTCCTAATATTTAAACCCGGCTCTGGCATGGGTTTAAGTTCTGTCTAGAGTTTAGGTTAACAACGAAAGTTAAACCGAGGTCTTTTATATTTATCATGACTTCATTCCTCGCGCCGGGTTTAATTGAAAAGAAACTTAGGATAACACATTATATTATGAATACATACATACAGTGGCGTGTCTGGGCCTTTGCTTTAGGGCGCCGGGGGGGGGGGGGGGAGATGGGGGACATCCGAGCCAAATGTGATCAAGAAAAAAAAAAAATTCTCAGGTCTTAATTTACCTCGGAAGGGAGGAGTAGGATGGTGGATGTTCCTTTTAAATAGTCTATCTATTCGTCTGTTTATAATTTGCAGAATATGCTTTGATTTGATTAAAAAAAAAAAAAAAAATCTTTGTAGTGTCATTAAAAACAGGGCAAGAATTCATGGATATTTTCGAGCGAGCGAGCAAAAGAAAATTACCTCATTGCGTTTTGATTGAAAGTGTTCAGACGGGTTTGATTATTTATTATTAATGCATAAACTTATTGATTTGTATGTTGAAATATACTTCAGGTTTATTTCAAGTCATAATGTAAGAGTTTGCATTGTTTGGCTTTACACAAGCTCCATTATTAGCTCTGTTTTACCTTCTTGACGATTGGTTTCAAAACGTCTGCTTAAGAATAATGATATTGAGAAAATATTTGAAAAATTGTGCTTAATTTATGAGCTGATGTGGTTTTATGTAAGAGTTGGTTACAATTTAATTTAAAATATTGCTTCATAATGATTGAAAGAGACATTTTTCTTTCATGGTTGCTAATCTGTCAGAGAGGGGGGGGGGGCAAATTGCCGCATTGCCCCTTCAAATGCGCTAGAGCATACCTACATTTATATTGTCGATTTAAATGCCAAGAATTTCTGAAGTAGCACTTTATTTCTCTTTTAAGACAGTATAAGACAGAATTGTCACATGAAACGTTTTGCACTGGAGGATATGCAAGATTAATGAGGGAGAGAGAGAGAGAGAGAGAGAGAGAGAGAGAAGAAGGGACCGAGGGAATATGGAAGAGCAAAATATGAAATTCTGAATTAGTTTCGGGCTATAAAAATTGTTCCATTCTTTTAAAAATTCTACAGGTTTTTTCACCCTTCCAGCCATAATTGGGATATCTGCTGGAGGTGCAGTTCTACTACTCATTTTTCTGTTGGTAATCGTCTGCGTATGCTGCAGGAGGTATGTCTCTACCATAGGACGTCTAGGGGTAGGGGGAGGGGGAGAGGGGAGGGGAATAATCAGAAAATAACCGGGATTTTTCCCCCTCTTTTTTTTCTTTTGTACTGTTCTTTTTTTCCCCCTGTTTCTTTCCCTTTCCCATGATTTATGTTGTCCTCGTTTTAGCAATAATTTTGATTTTTAGAATACGTTTCCTCTTCCTCATTTTTGTTTTCCCTTTTTTCCTCCACTCTTTTATCCTCTCTTGTTTTTGTTTTTTTATACTCCTGGGCCCTGTTTCATAAAACTTGCTATCAATGACAAGTTGCAATACCTGTTATAAGCTACTGAAATCCTTGCATCTGATTGGCTGAGAGCAAATTTGTTGGTTAAAATCACGGACAAGACACTTGATGAAACGCCCCTACCCTTTTTTTTTTTGCTCCTCGATTTCAAGTGTCCTGTCTGGACAATATCTTATTCAATTATTCATCATTCTCGACCCCCATGTGAGGAGTATTCTGACAAAACATTACTTATTTGATAAAAATAATGTCGTTGTTTGGACACGTGAGTTTCCTCATATTTGGAATATTTCCCTCCTTCTTTTCTTATGTATATAAATACGAGCATGATTTTAATGTATGGCGAAACTTCGAGAAGTCTACTTAGAACACGATAAAAACTACTTTCGAAAAGTAAACTCGAGGGCAATTTCAAAGGCCTATTGTATTGCCCATAGAAATCAGGGTCAGATTACTTAATGCGTCATTGTAATGTTCGCACATTTCTAAAGGTGATAGACAGGGCTATTGAAATTGCCTTGAGATGATTTTTCGAAAATAGTTTTTATCGTGTTTTAGTAGAAGTCTGCATTAGTACAGTTGTATGACAGAGTGTCCACTGCCTTGGCTGATCGTGATCATGTGATTGGCGGTTCATGAATTTGATCAAGGCATTTGACACTCTTGATAACTCAATTCTTTTAATACAAAAATCTACAGCATTATGGTGTCAGAGGTTTGAGAGTTTTAAGATCAAGTATACAAAAAGGCTAAAATTGTTCCTAAAATCAATTACCCTCAAAATATCGGATATACTTTCTTCAGACTCAATGTTTAGGATTCATCTTTACAATGGCTAATTGCCATCTACTCTGAAAACCCTTTTTTAGAGCAAAATAAAGATAACATTTTTATCCGACAAAACAGTCAAATAAGTTTCAACTATCCAACCCCGAAACTGCCACTGTACATATTCACATAGTGGTCCTGACATGTGGAACTCACTACATGAATATTCACTCAGAATCTGCATTTAAAGCAGTCAAAGGATGCTGCTTTCCCAGTGTGCTATTCAAATACGTGAATGATTTTTATTTAAATAGATATATTATTCGTACTTACTCTCGCATATCAATGCATCGTCTCCACGTAGTAATGGCATGTGCAACCAGGCGCCTCATTCGTTCATTCCTCTGATCTCTATTTCCGTAGAGATCAGTGATTCATTCATTCTTCTCTCTATCTCTTTCTTTCTCCCTCTCTCCTCAGTCTCTGTCCACCTATCTCCCTTTCTCATTGGAAATCCATCTTTCTCCCTTTCTCTGTTGGAAATCATTTATCTTCTGCATCACCAGGTACCCCTTTATTAGAGTGTATTCAATCGTATATAAGGACTCACAAGCCGTCAAGCTTTTGCTTATCTTGAAGCTCCAGCTCTGTTGGAAATCTACTTGTAATTCTTTTCAGAACTGAATAAAAATGAGATTGAGTTAAATAAAACTTCTTAAAGACCTTAAAGTGATTTGGTAACTTTGTAGAGGCTTGATAAAATCGGAGCTGCCTGGCCTTACATGCTGTCAGTGTATGTAATATGGTGTAAAAATGAAGCCCAGGAAAAAAACAAAAGCACTTCCAAATCATCATGTGCTTCGCAAAAGTAAACATATGCAAGTGACCAGAAATGCCAGACTCATTTTCTCCCATAGACTCAGTGTTAGACTAAAGCGTACGGCCATACGCTTTCGTAAATGGGAGTATTCAGTCTTAGATATCTTAATAATAGCATTATATAATTATGTGAAAACCTTTCTATGCCTGGCTATTAATTTATCCTTCCGAACATCACTATACAAGACAGATATCAAAATTCAAGCCTCCACAAAGTTACCGAATCCCTTTAATAAGTACTTTAAAAATACTTTATGTGAAGAAACTGGTGTCTGGCATACATGTGCACCCCCCCCCCCCTCTCCCCCACCATCCGATCAATGTGGTGATGTGATAAGTCATCAGACTGGAGATCCCAGGTTATGGGGTTCGATTTTCTGCCACGGCAATAACGTCCTTTGGCAAGACATTAATTTACATTTGCCACACTCGACTCAGTTGCATTAAGTGGGTACCTGGTAGGGTTTATTCCTTGAATGCACTGAGCGCTACAATTGCCGTGCTAAAGCCGGGGTAATAATGAGTGCATGGCCCTCGACAGGGGCGGCGCCAGGGTATTTTTATAGGAGGGGCAAGACGACCTGAAGATGACGTCATATTTTTTCTCCATTAAATAACAGGGGTAATATAGAGTTATGTGCTTAAGACCTCTCTTTTTAATACTCCGCTTTCTTCTTTCTTCCATTTTCTTCCTCCTTTTCTTCTTCTTTCTTCTTTTTTTTTTCTTTTTTCACTACTTGAAATATCATAGGGGGGGGGGGGGACCGGCCCCCTCTGCCCCCCTGTAGCGCCGCCCCTGGCCCTCGAGGTAAACAGTATTTAGTACTGATGAGGCTACCCTGCATTGGTGAAGAAGACATGTCGCTTGTCTCAAAATAATCGAAATAACTAATCCCCATAAATGTTACTCTTGTAACAAATAGTTACCAAGTAGTTTGTTGTTGTTGTTGTTGTTTTTGTTTTGTTGTTGCTAGTTATATCGATACCTTCATACAGAATAAGGGGAGGGGGGGGGGAATCAAAACATTCTTATCCTCATTATTATATATGCTGGCTGGGACTGGACCTATACAATGTCTTACTAGATTATTACATCTGAACCGGTTTTCAGTATCCAGGTATCATTCTGTAAGAATACCTGTAAATATTTTCATATTGTAATCTTCACGTATATCTTGCAATTGTACTTTTATGCTTTACGACTCCATCAATTGCTATTATATCATAAATCATAAATTCTCGAGCAAGGATTGGCCAGGAATTTCTCACGTGACATGAAATACGTTAACAATAAAGAAAAATGGATATTAGACCTCCGTACAGCATGTATTATTGTTCGCTATACCGATATTTTGACGTCATGTTTTTGTTATTCTGGATATTTCGAAGCTATCTATATCTCGACAATGTATCACAATTATGTTTGTGCGTGACGAGCCTCTCAGCGTACATCTATCTAGGTCTACTCTGATTTTTTTTTATTAAAAAAAAAATCTTTCTAGGCTTTCTCTTGTAGGATATAAATCAAATATATCATGTACTCTTTTCGAGGCACCAATTGAAAATATGGATTCTTCGGTGATTGACATAGTCGGTATTTTCTTCGGGCTGCTCCCCTCAGAAAAAATGTGCTATGCCAGTCACCTCAGATAAACCATAATTTCAACTGGAGCCTCTCAGTGCAAGGTATATTTGATTACTATATTGCAATTCTCTTCCTTCCTCTTTCCTCCTAGTTCCTATCCTTTTCTCTCCGTTTCTTTGTCAGTCCCTCCCTTCTTTTCTTCTATTTATAGTGTACTTGTGTTTTCAGGCGTACCCGTTTAACAAGTGTAAGCTTACTGGGATTCGCGCCTCCTTCCTCGTATTTAAAGTTATTTGATTCTAAATAATTATGTTACTTTATATTGTATTGTAATTGTGAACAAATGTTAAATGTCCACAAAAACGATGGAAGAAAGTAAATGTGACCACCAAGCACATAATTTATCATCGTCTTTATTATTGTTATCATAATTATTATTGTCATTATTGTTGATATTATTATTGTTTATTTATTTATGTAGTATAACTACTATTATTGATATTATTATTATGATTATTGTTTTTGTTGTTATTATTATCATTTTTATTAATATTATTATCATTATTATTATCATCATTATTATTATTATTATTATTATTATTATTATTATTATTATCATTATTATTATTAATATTGTTGTTGTTGTTGTTGTTGTTGTTGTTATTATTACAGGCCATCCAAGCCAAAGGCAGCGACCCTGAGAGAAATTCACAGTGAAGAACTTTCGGCAATACCCCTTATGCATGTCGACCCAGGGGTGAACGGCAATGTCAAAAATGAAGTCGGTGTTGATGGTCCTGCCTCTCTCGAGATCAAGGATGAACTCACCCCCGAGAAGGAGACAAAGGAAAGTCAATCGCCAGAATCGGCTACTGCGACAGGTATTTCACTGATACATTGTGTCTGTATTGCCCTCTAAAACATGTAGGGTGAAATTTTACCCCGTGTAGGTTAAAAAAAGGAATTATACGTGATTATCATAGTTCAACGTGTCACCATGTAATTATGTGTATCAGGAGAGTCTACACACAATATGCATTGGTTGAATAGTAACACACACAAAATTTTCAACAAGCAAAAATAGAAGGAAAAAAGATAGAAGAAAATTGAATTGATACAAACTAGGGGTCCCTTTACTAGCAAGTTTCGACAAGGTTCCTTTAATAATAATTAAAAAAATTCTTCCGATTTTCTATCTGTGTTTAATTTGTTCTCATTTATCACCAAGGTAACAAAAAGTGATACAAATCTCGAGGCAGTAATTTTGAAATGGACCAGGGGGGATGTCACACATCCACATAAAATCTTTTTTTACCGAAGTTTGTATGTTCATAATTTAGGAATCTGTAAAGTTTCATCATGGAAAAATTCAAATTATTACTACCTAATCTGCTCGTGACATTTTGAATTATTCTTGATTCAGTTGATTTGATATCTAATGAGACATATCTATAATACTTGTTTCTGTAAGGATTGTTAATCTAGTGTGTTCAGTCATTTGCCGAAGTCCACCCCCCCCCCCAATAAACCGCTTGTATCTAGATAATGAATTTTCTTCTCCTTTTTTAAATTTCATGTTGCTGTTTGCTTAAATGGATCTAAGTCTAAATATTATCTTCAGTTAGACGGTGGGAGGGGGGCCGTTTCATCAAGTGTTTTATCAGTGTTTTTTTACCAACTAATTTGCTCTCAGCCAATCAGATGCAAAGATTTTAGTAGCTTATAACAGTTATTGCAACTTGTCATTGATGACAAGTTTTATGAAACAAGGCCCAGTTTGATTGCCACGAGGAATTAGAAATAAAAGCAAGATAAGTAGATTAAAAAAAATAAAATGTGTATTTTGCTAGGCAATGACTGTCAACATTTTATAATTGTTAAGTATTGTTTAGTGATTCATATCTTTGCTCAATAAGATAAAATAGTTTTTGTCAACAGAAAGAAGACCTAAATAAATTTTGAAAAGATATTTAAAGCGCAAATGATGTTCGTTTTCCTAGACAGCGTCTCTGTTGAAACAAAAAATCTCTCACACACGCACAAACATCACCATTTTTACCAATGATTATATAGTTGTTCCTCTCCAAGATAAGACAGACGAGGACCCACTGTCTCGCGTGAGTGGGGTGGAATTCACAGATACGGACCTAGAGGACGCCCTTTCAAAACAAAAGGAAGATGCACCATCAGAGGTTCCTAACAGAGAGACACCCGTTGCTAGCCCACGGACTTCTCTTTTGAAAGCCGCCGACAGCACCAGCGCGGGGAAGCCTAATGCGACGTCTGCAGATAATACCAGCGCGGGAAAACCTGATGCGAAGGGTGACGAAATTCCATCGGTTAAACGCGCATCAATGAATGACCCTTCGTCGCGTGTAGAGAGCACCGCCCCCAACGAGGAGAAGGAGAAGGATGGTGACGATGAAGGTGGTAAAGATGAGAAGAAAGACAAGGTTGATGAGGATGCGGACAAGGGACCTGATCAGAATGACGAAACTGATATCCATTTAAAAGAACCGTACGTACATGTTTCTTAGCATTAGCGTAGCCGACCGGCCGGGGGGGGGGGGGGGGCAAGGAAACTCCAAACCCAATAATTATGTATGCAAATGTGGATGTACTGTTTTCTGTTCAATTTTCCGGTACATAATGCTTGGGCTGTGTGCCCACCCCATATGAAATTAATTTTACAAAAATGACATTAACCGTCTTCGAAATATTTGATAGATATGGATGCTTGTTTTACATCGTACTGGAAATTTCGCAGAATTTTTGGTATTGTAATATGAACGCAAAAAAAAGAAGACAACAAACAACCCAATTCAAGTTGAAATAAAGATGAATACAACAGAATTTTGATAAAAATACAGAATTGGAAAACAATGCTGAATTCGACAGAAAACTGCAAAGATATGATCCTAGGCTAGCGTCCCACTAAAATGCAATGCGATAAGTATTCTGCCATTTTTGACTCTGTTAAACTTTCAAAGGGGTATGAAACGAGTGGTGCATTATGGTTTCAACTTGACTCTCTGCATTCAAACAGGTCAAGACCGGCCCCGGCTGGACCCGCCACGCCCCACACACTGCTGGCTAATATCCTTGACCCCAATCGGAGTAAGAGCAAGATCGGGAAGAGGCCCATGCCTAAGCCTAAGCCTAAGCCTAAACCGATCACCGTCCCCGAGGTTTCTTCAACGACCAACGACGAGGGCGACGAGGGCGACGAGGGCGATGTCGACAAAGAAGGAAAGGAGAAAACGCTAGCAGACGACAAGGAAAGACCTGTCCCAGCTGAAAGACCAATTTTATCGTAAGTTTTGAATTTTATTATTACCTCTTTTTTTTTTTGGGGGGGGGTTGATTTTTATGTTATTTAATGTATTTTTAGAGGAAAGTTGTGCATTTGCTCTTGTACCTGGTAACGTACATAATATCTTTTCGTGATGTTTTCTCATCCCCCCTCCCATTCCCATCACGTGCCACTTATTTCAAAATCACATTACCTTTACTCTTTATTGGCTCATATTCCTAGTGCCCTTTTGTTAAGCTGTTATGCTGTAGCATATACGAACTATCTTCCCATACTACCACACCCCGACATTTAAACGTGGGCAACTATTCCAGCTATTATCAACCGTTTAGGACAACATGGCTAATCCGTTTAGAGCACCTATTGCCCAGAATAAAACTATCCCTTCTAACTGCTACTATTACTACACTACTACTACTACTACTACTACTACTACTACTACTACTACTACTACTACTACTACTACTACTACTACTACTACTACTACTACTACTACTACTACTACTACTACTACTACTACTACTACTACTACTACTACTACTACTACTACTACTATTGCTGCTGCTGCTGCTGCTACTACTACTACTACCTATGACTACTACTAATACTACTACTACTACTACTCTACTACTACTTCTACTACTACTACTACTACTACTACTACTACTACTACTACTACTACTACTACTACTACTACTACTACTACTAGCTGAAACTACTATACTATGAATTGTAATATCCTCGTTTTCTATACTACTACTACTACTACTACTAACTCATAACTACTACCTACTATAACTACTCCTACACTAGACTGTCCGCTCATAATTGTCTGCTGCTGGGGCTGCGCTATACCTACCATGACTACTAAGTCCCTCATTACTACTACTACTACTACTGTAGTACCTATACTACTAGGAAATAATAATAGCCTCTTTGGTCTAAACTATCCTAACTGTCTCTTTTGTCTCTATCAGCCCTCCCCCCCCCCCTCCTCTCTCTCCCCCCCCCCCCCCCTCTCTCTCCCCCCTCTCTCTCCCTCTCCCCCTCTCTCTCTCTATCTCTCTCACGCAGAGTTTCTCTCTCCTTCTCTTTCTCTTTCACCTCTTTTTCTCCCTCTCCTCTTTCTTTCTGACTTTTTCTCCCTTCAATTTCTTCCATTATCTGTTTGCAATGGAATTCTTTCACTCCTTTCTTGTTCTATTCTCATAATTATTTGCTTCCTTCCCCTAGGCCCTCTCTCTGTCCCCTTCCACTTTAGGTCTCTATATGTCTCTCTGTCTCTCTCTATCTTATTCATGGTATAACATTTCACTGTTGTAGTATTTAGCATACTACTTCCTTCCAATATCACCCATCCATGATAACATTAATTTCAAGGTTCTACATACTCTGACAGTTATTTGGGAATACGTTATTCCTTATTTGTATCAATTACTATCGTGAACGAACATCCTTGTTTGTTCAGTACAAATAGGCCTTTGACCCAAATAGCAATATAAACTATGATTGCTAATAGATCAGTAAACTTCAAGGTTATTGTGAAGCACTGAAGCTAATCGTAATTACTCAGACTTTTCTGATTAACTACGGTATCGTAGAATGGGATGAACTGGAACAAAAAATTCAATTTGACACCTTGATCATTAAATTCTGACAATGGACAGATGAGCAGTAGCATTGAATCATGCCATATTTGCCTCTGTCTAATTTTTGAATGAAATGGATGGTCAACCCAATGTTAGTCTCCTTCCCGATTAAATGCCCTCACAAATAATGGGCGTCTGAAAAAACATTCATCACAGACGTGGGCAAAGGCGATTTTGACATACTTTTTTAACATTAGCTAGTGCTCAGTCAGTCCGATGAGCAGCCTATGGAATTGAAGAAGACATTACCAACTATCATAACATTATGATATATTCCAGCAATTTCACTTGATTTCTAACATATAATTAGGCCTTAAATATGGGTTCCTTTTCATTGACTGCACACTGAACATGTTGTATATTATATCACAGTGCAGTTTTCTAAAAACCTCCATTATGAATGAAAGCTTTTGGGGCTTAAATTCTGGGCTGTCGGATTAGATTATCGAATCATAATGTTTCACCTCTCCTTATTTGCATTTGCCTTTTAATAGTTGTCAATTCTAATCTCCCTTTACGTCATTTCTGAAAATATTTTCCTCAACCATTGCAGACCGAGAAGGAAGAACATCATCCCTCCCCAGAACTCAGCCGCGGGAATGCTGGCCGATATCCTCAAACCAAAGAACCCTTGACATCCATCTTCTTTATAGGGACCATCTGTATGATAATTGCATCTTCTTCGGTTACCAGTGGCGTATCCAACATAAGGTGAAATCGGCGTACCTTCCCCTGTTGAAGGCCGTTTTAATGTGTACGTCTGTTGATGTAAAAATATTTTAACAGCCTTCTCACTAAGGCTACCAAATGGCTTAACCAAAAGCCTTTAATTGTAAAATACCGATTCATCATTGAAACCTTAAAAAAACATCTATGTGTATGTATTTCGTAACAGATGTGTAGCCTATTATTGTCGTCTGCTAGGCCCGGCTCACTCGAGACGTCAATTCGGTTGCTTCAGACTACGCTAATCGAGCACGTGAAGGCAAATTGACCCGTACGCCACTTATTGCAGGTATTGTTAACACTGTTCAATTACTTTTAAAGGATTTCAGTCACTGACGCGGTCCTAACGTAAGCAAAGCACGCCTCGTATGAGCTGTGCTTTAGGGACCGACCCAATATCCGAAAGACGCGATTCGGTTTCGTACCGTTGTCCGATCAGATGACAGAGATTACTACACCGCTGAGTGTACCGCTAGATCAGCTCACATCTCCGTATATATATATTAAAACGTAAAATGCATTATACAGATTCCTTGAAGGTTCTTGTTACCATGGTTACAAGGAAATATCAGCCTGATTAAAGCATAATACTGTGAGACTGGGGTAGCAGGGCCGTCAACGATGCTCGAAAATTTACATAATCATGAACATCCCAGCTCTAGGGCAGTCAGACCCAACTCCCGAAAACCGAGCATCGGTATATACTCCGAAAACGGCGTATGAATATAGAGCCCTCATCGTTCAGTGCGAGGCAGTCTGTACAAAAGGCATGGGGGAAATCTTGCAAAGTCAACCAGCCAACGATATATAATTTTTTTTAAATAATGCTGCGTGCCAATTATCTTCAAAATCCTTGAATGATTCGTCACAAAAAATGACTTTCAAATGACAAACGTTTGAAATAAATATATCCGCAGCATTATTTTTGAAAAATATATTATCAACAGCAGGTCGACATTGCACGATTTTCCCCATGTCTTTTGTATACACTGTCTCTCACTGAACGATGAGGGCTCTATATTCATCTTGCTCCATACGCCGTTTTCGGAGTATGTGCTCGGTTTTCCGGAGTTGGGTCTGACTGTAGGGACTCAACTATTATGCCATTTTTTTATGGCAATCATTATTTATGCCCCGGAAATTACTTTAGTTTCATGATTGTATTTTTTAATACTGACGTGAACTTGAAACATGTTGTCATATCTTTATTCAAATTTTGACACAATAATAGCTTTTATCATATTTTATAAAAAAATCCTCTCTTTGTGTTGCTAGTCAGAAAATGAATATTGAGTTGCTGAAAACTTAATGTTGAAGTCAAATTCCTAAAACAATCTAAAAATGATAATAAAGTTTTTAAAGCGCTAGGAAAAAAATTGAAAGGAAAACAGCTTCAGCATGTTAATTATTTCCTTTAAATTCAGTAATATCTTTTTGTTTGTTCTATATTTCCATAACAATATCAAAAGTTAGAATATACATGGTAAATCATGAATATATTTATGTAAATGATTCTGATAGCCTATTTCTGTGGCATTTACATACACTATTCTTCAAAGGGTCCTTTAACTAATTGTAGAAAAGTGCTAATCAAAGTGTCAACCGCAAAGCTGTTATCATTTTTCTTTCCTGTATGGGCATAAAGATTAATAATAAACATTTTTTTTTTCTTCTTGGAGGAAATGGAAAAGTATTATGTGCTATAAAAAGTCCAACAATTTTGTTTATATAGACTTTTTATGTGGGGCGATTATAAAAGTTAAACAAATATATAGTTGGTTGCAAAATATCTTGTAAATATGCCTTAATCTATGATTGTATGATAATGTTTTAATATATAATGTGCATAAAATCATTCTTTATTTTTTTTTCCATATTTCAATAATATAATGTTTTATGATAAAACTATGTGGTGGTAAATTTACCATGATTACGTAATGCTACTGTTCAGTATAACGACAAATAGGCGGTTTTGAAGAAGACATGGGGTGGTTTTCTGAGCACTATTTTATCTCTACAAATTTTTATTTTATTTAAAATAAAAAGTAGTATTCTGAGACCACATTTTATCTCGGAAATTTTATCGTATTTCATCTCAGTATCATTATACCTCTTGCGTGCCTTTACATGCTGTACGTTCGAGACGCTCAGCTTTAATCGCTTAAGCCCATCATATTTTGTGGGAAAGATAAAATAAATCTTCAAATAGGTAGGAGCACTAGGACGAACGGTGAGTGTCAGTGGCGCAAGTCTATTTTGAAATCGGGGGGGGGGGGGGGGGACATTCACCTCCAAAATTCTCTGACAAGCAAAAAAAAAAAAAAAAAAAAAAGGTTATTCAAAAAGGTGGGGGGGGGGGGGGGGACATTCGCCTCCAAATTCCCTGACAAGCAAAAAAAAAAAAAGAAAAAAGGTTATTCAAAAAAGGTGGGGGGGGGGGGGAACATTCACCTCCAAAATTTTCTGACAAGCAAAAAAAAAGGGTGGGGAGGGGGACATTTGCCTCCAAAATTCTCTGACAAGCAAAAAAAAAAAAGATTATTCAAAAAGGTGGGGGGGGGGGACATTTTCCTATCTTCAAAAAGGTGGGGGGGGGGTCATGTCCCCCTGTCCCCCCAGGATTTGCGCCCATGGTGAGTGTGATATTTTTAGACAAGTATGGTTCTAGTCGTGTAATCAAAATAAACAAAAAGATACTGAGTACTAACTATATTTCTCAAGCAACTTTCTCATATGATTATCAAATTCTATTTCATTTTTTTTTCAACTGTTATCAGATTTGCAGTGATGCTTGTGATGGTGTACTCAAACCTCTGAAAGTACCTCCGGCATTTTCATGGAAATCCTAACAAAATCGCGTTTGCCCATTAAAAGTACGCGCATTGAAATTGATGTAAATGTATATTTTATTCTACTGTGAATAATTGCTGTACTTTATAAGAGAACATGCTCCTCAGAAAGTACAATTGAAATCTATAAGTCGAACGCAGATATGAATACAGTTAAAAATTATTACACCGTAGTCATGGTTATTATAAATGATTATGTCATGTGGCCCGCAGGTCATTTTTACATTTTTATGATCAAGCTGGTCTCGAATTTTGTCATGTTCCTATAAACTGTTTATTGTGTCGTATTATGCTCCTTGAAGAATGAAATATGTTACTATATGTCATATGTTTATGTAGAAAATACATTTTCTATTCAGAACTAGATCGGAGCAGGCCTTTGAAAAAGCATAAATGGCAAATATTTTTTTTTTTTAATCAAGGCTATATTTTTGATTAATTTTAATCGTAATTTGCAATCCTTGTCGGACAACAGAGAGACGGATTTATGGCGGTGTAGTAGGAATACAGCGTCAGAGAGAGAGAGAGAGAGAGAGAGAGAGAGAGACCGGGGAGACAGAGTAGGAGAGAAGCAAAATAAGTGAAGGATATTGAATAAAGTGAAAGGGGAGAACTTGGAAGGTGGAAATATGGAGACAAAGATAGAGAGAGAGAGGGAGAGAGAGAGTAGGAGAAAAGCAAAATAAGAGAGGGAAATTATTGACAAAAGTGGAAGGGGAGAACTTGGAGGTGGAAATATGGAGAGAAAGAGAGAGAGAGAACAAAAAAAGATAGAGAAAGAGAGAGAGAGAGACAGAGTAGGAGAGAAGTAAAATAAGAGAAGATTATTGAGGAAAGTGAAAGGGGAGAACTTGGAAGGTGGAGATATGGAGAGAAAGAGAGAGAGAGAGAAAGAAAGATAAAAAGAGAAAGAAAGAGAGAGAGAAAGAGGGGAGACAGAGAAGGAGAGATGCAAAATAAGACATGTAAGAGAAGGAAATTTTTGAGGATAGTGAAAGGGGAGAACTTGGAAGGTGGAAATATGGAGAGAAAGAGAGAGAGAGAGAGAGTAGGAGAGAAGCAAAATAAGAGAAGGAAATTATTGAGGAAAGTGACAGGGGAGAACTTGGAAGGTGGAGATATTGAGAGAAAGATAGAGAGTAGGAGAGAGAGTAGAGAGAAGGAGAGAGAGTAGGAGAGAAGCAAAATAAGAGAAGGAAATTATTGAGGAAAGTGAAAGGGGAGAACTTGGAAGGTGGAGATAAGGAGAGAAAGATAGATAGAGAGGGGGGGGGGGATAGAAAATACAAGAGAAAGAATGGATGTGGGTGGAGAGAAATAGTGTAAGAAAGGGAGAGAGGAAAAATAAGTGTGTGAGAGCTAGAGAGAGAGAAAGAAAAAAAGAAAGAGAGAGAGAAAGAGAGGAGAAAGCAGCTAGTATTTCTGGTCAAATTTGTCCGATAACGATTAAACGATTCAATTAAAGATACACCCTACTATATGGCGTGTATGTGTGAGAATGCTCGTGTCTGTTAATAGTAGGGAAGCTCTAGCGTGTACCTTTAATGAAAAAATTTCGTTATCGTTATCGGACAAAATTAATGTGACCAGCCTTTAAAACAAACAGTTGAAATGCTCTTGAGGCCTTCTTATCAACAGTGTATAACTTCATTTGTCGGTACCGATAATATGCAACACCACGCTTTTTCTGCTATGTTTTGTTTGGCTGTACTGTCATTTTGATTTCTATATCTACCCGGAACAAGGTGGGATGATAATATGAAGTATCTTTATTCAGGTATATCCTGAATGAAATACAATACAACATTCTCACTGGCAAGGTACCTAATAGGCTATAGCATTATTGTTCGTAAATCGATCATTTTACATTTATTTATTGGTGTCTTTATCATTCCACGTCCAGTTCGTCATTACTTCATTTTTCGCGATTTGGAAGTTATTATTCGGACACGAAATCAAAATAATTTACTTCAAAATGGCGGAAATTTTTCAGAGGTATGTATAACTCTAGCATTACACTTGTTTTCAGACATTGTAAAGAAAAAGTTGAAATGTTTTGTTGACATATCAATAGGCAACATAGACTTCATCCATACTCTCTCTCTCTAAAAAAGAGTGAATTTTCACTATTTTCTCACTCCCCCGGGTGTCACGTCAGTGATCACTTGTTTAGGAGTGAATATCGATTGACTATCGAGTGGTCTCTAAAAGGAAAAGAGTGGAATTTCACTCTCTTTTCACTCTATTTTCATTCCCCCGGGGAGTGACGTCAGTGATCACTCGATTTTTTTTTTCCTTCAATTAGAAGAATGTGTTTATAATACAAAAGGCAAACTGTTGTGAAAAACGTGTTTCTAAAATAAAGATCATGGAGAATAGAACTGAATGGAAAAACTGAATGGAAAAACCTTGTCAAATCTGTGCGCGTACTCTCGACCAAGTAGTAGTAGTAAATCACAGAATCAATATATAGTTATTATTCTAATGTGCGCATTTCTGAGTCTTGTTATTTCGATTCGTCATGAAAAATTAATTATTATTCTGAAACAGTGTAGCTATATTTCATCGAGGCAAATCCATCTGATATACAAACGAATACAAAATGATTAGTTGATTTAGCTTTAGCATACCCCCCCCCCCCCTACAAGTGAAACTTAAAGTGACTAATAAAGTGACATGGTGACTAATAATCCCAACAGTTACACACACTGTAAAAATTAACTGTAAATCTACAGGTTTTCTGGCCCTTGAAATTACAAATTATTGCCGCTATTTTATTTTTACAGTCTTTTTCCTGTAAAATAACAGCAAGTTTGTTGGTTTACCGGAAATCAGCATATATTTACATTCGCCCGACATAAAACACTGTTAAAAAAAATCATTTTCTCATATTTTTACAAGTTACCCTGTTAAATTACCAAAAATTGGGGAAAACATTTATATGAATATATGAATATTCATGAATTTTTAGTAGCGTATGGTTAATTTTTGGGGTTGCCCGATTTACTGACTGTCACCAAACTGCCAAAGGCATAAAAAGACTATAATGGGTATATAAGAGATTGCACTAGATTGAACTAACTGGATAGGATAGGACTAGGATAGGGTAGATTAAGATAGAGAATAGGATAAGTTAAAGCTGGATAGGTTACACTGTCTAAAATAATTGTAAAACTAAAGACTTTCTGGCCCTTGGGACTACAAGTTATTGCCGTTATTTCAATTGTACAGTCTTTTCCCTGTAAAACAACAGCAAGTTTGTTGGTTTACCGGAAATCAGCATATATTTACAGTCGCTCGACATAAACACTTAAAAAAAGAAACATTTTTTCAAATCTCAACAAGTTACCCTGTTAAATTACAAATCGTTTCCATGGTTCCGTTTTAATTTACATAGATTTTCCTGTTAGAAATTAAAGTTTCTACTATTTAACGAAAAAAACGGAAATCTGTTATTTTACATGTACTGTGGAAAAACGGGCATTCCCGGCATCCTGACTGCCAGGAAATTTTTCGTGAAAAAGGCAAAATTTTATACAGTGATGTACTTTTTTCCATAAACATGCAAGATTATAGACGGGAGCTAAATACAATTGCATGATCTGTGAAACTGATTCTTTGTTTGGTTCCTGTTTACTTTACAGATCTTCGTCCTCTTCCTTTATTAGCAATGTGATTTTAATTGGAACGATCATAATCTGTGCTGATATGGTAGATGCTGAAGGTAGTAGCACGATGTATACTACTGCAACGGCGGGCTTAACAGGTACAGCCACGAATAAAACTGTGTCTCCCTCAGACAAAGGCTCAACCACAGACTCAACCAAACAGTCAATTTCTACAACAAACACAACCACAATGCCAAGTGCAACGTCAACCGACGACATTATATCTCAACCGAAGACAAGTCCAAGTGAAGCAAGAAAAACCTCGGCAAATACAACACAGGCCAGTCCAAGGGAAACATTTGCGACACCGGGAACGCCGACTGAGGCAGCTACAACTCTCCCGGCAACTCCAAACACTACGACTCTTAACAAGGCAACTCCAACTGAAGGAACTACAACCATGACGGCTACAACAATGGAAACTCCAACCACAGCACGTACTACACAGACCAAAATAACCAAGAAACTTACAACTTCTTCGAGCAATGCATTTCCTCGCATTTCTTCAGTTCGTCCAAAAACCAATACATCCCCTTTTTACATGTCTACTGCATCAAAGTCCAAAGCAGAGCCGAAGTCTGATAAAACGGACTCTAAAACTAGTGAGGACGAAGATGCCCAGACTAAGAAGTCTGCTGCTGAGGCGGGAGGGGACTCTAAAGCTAGTGAAGACGAAGATATTCATACTAAGGAGTCTGCTACTGAGGCAGGAGGTGAGTGAATGTGAATAACAATACAGGATCGAAATAAATATTGACATACTCAAAACAAGATATTGAACATATTTTAGGGATAGAAAAGCTGTCCTGCAATTCTTTCCAAACTGAACCCATGCCTTTCACAAGAAGCCATCCGACTCATCATCATAGATTTGTCAGCCTACTCGTAGCCGTGGGATTGAACCACCAAAGTCCTTTCAAAACACCCTTCTAGTTGGGTCCATTTCCCCTCATCTACCCAACTGACCAAATCTTATGACAGGAAACAAATCTCTCTCTCTCTCTCTCTCTCTCTCTCTCTCTCTAAAGGAAACAAAAAGGTAAGATTGTCCATCTTGAAGGGTATAGGCGTACGGGCACATTTTCGCTAGGGGGGGGGGGCACGCTTTTTGCCCGAATATGAAGTTTCCCGTTTCTAAATTTTGCGAGTGAGCGAAGCGATCGAGCAAAATCTGACACTTTGTTTATAGTGAAAATGTACAGCAATTATATATTCTGGCATATAACTAGCTCAATAATTATTAGGATATTGGGGTACTCCCCTGCTCGAATATGAGGTGGTTGTTGCCCGAATATCGGTACTATTAAATTCCTCAGTGGGGCTGTAGCCCCCCAGGTCCCGCCTAATACGCCTACGTTGAAGGGGTTGCCAAACCTATTTAAAAGAAACCCAAAATGGTCACTGTATAAATTTCTGGCCAATGCATAATCCTTGTTCATGCTGTTGGGACCCCCCCCCCCCCCCCTTAAACTTTAATACTTTTGTCAAAATGGTATATATTTTTATTCTGTTTGAATTTAAAATAAAAATCTAAGGATTGTATTTTCCCTAGTTCCCTATCGTCTTTCTCCTGACATGGTTTTATCTATCTTACTATACACTTATAGGTGATAAAAGGTCTATGACGGACGCCAGATTGTGTCTCGGCATGGTTGCTCTTCTACTCGTCGCAATTAATTGTTTCGTGTTTTTCCGATCAAGATTTAGGTAAGTCCTTAGTTAAAAAATTCTATTAAAATGCGTCCAACCAAACTTGCAATTCTTAATTCCATGGTATTGGATTGTTTAGTAACTCTGACCATTATTCGCCATGATATTGGAAGTAGTTACTAAGAACAAAAAGGAGTGACAAAAGTAATATCAATGAGGAAGAAACAGTGCTCTTTTTTATCGTTATCATCTTCAAACATGTCAAATATCTATGCGCTATAGCAATAAAATGAACCTATCATCCGTACAACTATTTTAAAAACATTTCTGTGGAAACATTTTGCCAACATGTTATTGACATGAACGACGATGTCTGCATTTTAGTTCAACACTCATGACTTTCTCTATTCCACTGTTCTGGTTCTTGGCATTAAACTGAGAGAATGTTGAACGCAGTACTATGTACATTTAAACAGGTCAAGATCGGCCCCGCCTGAATCCGCCACGCCCACCTCGCTGGCTGGAACCGCCACGCCCGCCTCACTGGCTGGAGCCGCCACGCCCACCTCACTGGCTGGAACTGCCACGCCCACCTCACTGATTGAACCTACCAGGCCCCAGTCACTGCTAGCTGATATCATTAATCCCAACAGGACTAAGGACAAGATCGATAAGCCTAAGCATAAGTTTAATCTTAAGCCCAAGTCGAGATCGACCATCGTTCCCGAGCTATCATTGAAGACCATCGAGGAGGGCAATGCCGGCAAGAAAGGAACGGATAAAACATCTGCCTCGTAAGTTTTGAGATTGTTTATCAACACAATATTTGTTAATTTACATTTTATGTCAACACTTTCGTTGATATTTCTCTCTTATCCTTCATCCCCGTTAGCCATACATCCCCCCTCCCCCTTCTAAATCTTAACCACACCGCACACTACACGATCTGACTGCGACCCGATTTTGGAAGAATTTTACAGGAATACTCATTCATGTATAACCTTAAATGATCGAGGTTCTGAATAATCAAATAAATTAATACTACAGGGGTAAGTTTCAGGGCAGAAGGATTTTATATATATATATATATATATTTTTTTTTTTTTCCAGGGCAGGGGGGAAGCTGCCAGAGGCAAACCTATTTGTCTTGCTTTGCTATCCGTGTAGGAGTACCCCTACCCCTTCCCAATGGTGGTCTATAATAATTGTCTTTCGGTCTATGATATTGAAGTATTAGAAAAAAAAAATTCCTCTTTTCTCTCTTTACTCTCTTCTTTCACCTCCCCTCTCTATGTTTTTTTTTTCTCCATGTCTTTTTCGTTTATCAGTATTCCGTTTATTTAAAAGCGTTTGTTGACTCAACAACATCATTTTCCATTCCTTTCTTTTTTCTGCCTTTTATTTGATTCTCTCCTTCTTCTCCCTCCCCTCCCACTTTCTGTTTTTTTTCTCTCTCTCTCCCTCTCTCTCCCAAACACACACATACGCGTTTGCCCTATATGTTCGAGGACAATGCATAGTCACTATACTTTAGGGGACACCTACTTCCTTTGGTTTTTATTGACAAATCTGCATAACGCATGCGCTTAAAACATCCATCCAATCATTGCACGTATTTTCATTGTGACATGTCACTAAGATGGCGCTATTACCTTGTATAATTTCTGTCCTCAGAAAACGTGTTAAGGCGTGTGTGCGAAAATCAATTTCTACTATTCGTCCGAGAAAATGCGGGTAAACACGGGAAATACAGGCAATTACCTCCGAGGACGCATATTTTCGTCCTCGGTCGTCAGTTTGGACCTCGGTCGTTGGTGTGTATTCAAGGAGCAGTCCTCGGAAGTATAGCTGTACCCACCCACACACACGCCTACACACGCACGTACACACACTCTCTCTTCTCTCTTTACACACACTCTATTCCCTTTCTCTCTCTCTCTCCCTGTCCTTGTAGCACATTTCAGATATTACCTTGAAATGTGAAATTCAATATGACTTTGTATTTTAAGAAATAATAATAATCACATTTTGTTCGAGGTTCCGTATACTTTGGCAGCTATAAATTATTACATCATTTCTCTCTGATTTTCGTATTGATTTCTGTGTGTCTATGAACTTCCTTGCTATATTGAATATAAATACTTCTTATACCTCCTAGCAGGAAATTTGAATAATTCGATATTAATAAGATTTAGAATAATAATGAAGCTTACCAAAGCTTTTTTATTGTTAAAAAACAACATCAAACACAACTATTGCCCAGTATATAAGGTATACGTTCTTCATAATTTTGGCTAAAATTCTTCGTAGTTTGTCTTGATTCATGACTAATTTGTCTCACATTGCATAAATCTTCTTTTTTTATATATGGCTTTCCCTTTCCCTCATTTTCCATGCATTGTTTCTAGTCGTCTAATTGAATTGTATTTACATTGTCTTTCGATTTTCCTTGCCAGATTGGGAAAGAAGAAGGTCGTGCCGCCACAGAACTCCGCCGCAGGAATGCTGGCCAATATCCTGAAACCAACAACGCCTTGACCATGTTGACAGGCACCTTGAGGAAATATTGCATATTCATGTTATGGGCGTATCTGGCATAGGATGGAGCAGATGCTGCCCCCTTGTTCGAGGTCCCCTTCCATTAAAAAAAAAAAGAAAAAAGAAAAAATCGCCCCCGTGGTCAATATCTAGATTGTTTACATTTCAGTATGGACTTTCTATTCATCACGTTCATGCTATTTGAACTCTCTTTCATACAAAGTAATACTAATATAAAGCATACAATTATTGTGGGATAGCAGGGTGTATAATTATTTTATTGCGATTCTACAGATGGTATATAAACCTAAAGAAAACGATTATCAATGGTAATATTTTTTAATGCCTTGAATGAATTTATATTTTCCTGTCTTTTTGTATTCTTAACCATGTTAACACAGACGTGAAAGTGAATAATGTCGTCATATCTTTATTTAAATTCGGAACGATAACAGCACTATGATATTGAACCGGTTACTGAATATTTCACTCATTCTCCCAAGATAGTGGTCTAGTGGATGAGTCTCCGGACCGTGAACCACAAGGTTATAAGGTTCGAATCCCTGACCCAGCGCTATAATGTCCTTTGGTGAGACATTAATCTACACTTGCCACACTAGATCCGGGTAAGTTGGTCAAAAGTTAGAACCGAGACTAAAATCCATGAATTTCAAAGATAAAGTTCTAAAAGTGAAAAAATGAACATGAAAAGAAAAAAGAAAGCTTCAACAGATGTTGAATATTACTGAATTTGAGGTACATAAACTTTTTGTCTGTGTCACGAAACATTATGATAAAATAGATAGACGAAATATTAGATTTATTCAATTTCGTGTTAACCAAAGAAAGGGAACCAACCTCGTTCTGATGTTATTACAGTTTGGCCTGAATCTGCAAACAAATTCTTTATACTCCTTTTACCGCTTTTAAGCTTGTCGTTTTGCATATTTATTACCTCATCTCCTATTCCTTCTCAAACCATCAGTATCGGTATATCGATGGATTTATTATGCACTTTTCTTGGAAAGAAAATCTGTATACGTATTGTGAGTGTCCTGAACATTTGTTGGTATATTTTGTATAATTTGTGCATGTTTGTATAGGCAATAATTCCACGAAGAAAAAAACAAAATGGTTGCAGATATGGATCTTGTAAATATGAACTGGGATAAGAAAGCATAGCGTAAGCGTGGTTATCTTCTGTCAGTATATTTTTATTGCCATACTTTGCAAATTTAAATGTTGTATATTACATAACTTCAAGCAAAACATATAAGTTCTAAAATTGTACTGTGTGAAGCAAAATATTAAGTTTAAGAAAGCAGTTCTAATATAAAGCATGGTTCAAGGTAATCCTTTTAGTAGTTAGGGCTTGATATCTGTGATGTATTATTAAGCAGCTTCACGGACCAATCAGCGATCTTATAAAGCCCGGTTTAACCCTTTCACGACAGGAATTATCTAAGGGCTAAATTGATCACATTTTGTTCTTCAACAATAATATTTTTCCTTTAATGCTAGATGGCTCAAATAAAATGTAATATTTCAGTGAAAACAACATACATGGTAAGGAACTTTGACGAAAAGTTGAAAAACTTGTCAATTTTGATAAAAAACAATGATTTTGAGCCTCTCATTGTGTTGCCAACCTAGGGATTTCAAAGCTTATTCTCCTTTTAAAAATTCCTAGCATGAAATATGGTCATGCAACAAAACTGGAAACAGTGTCTGCAGAAATTTTAACCCTTTCTACTCATGCGCCTGGTATATTTTTTAGAGCTCTAAATCAAAAGTTATTGAGCAAAACCCCCAAATGAGGTCAATTGTCTTGAAAGGGTTAAGGCCCGGCTCATACAAGGCGTCATTTTGATTGCTTCGGTACCTTGATCGAGTCTGTGACAAATTTGCTCTCAGCCAATCAGATGCAAGGATTTCAGTAGCTTATAACAGTTGTCGGTAAAAAAAATCACTGACAAAACGCTTGATGAAATGCTCCCCTGGTCAGTTTACACTCACAATCACTTTTTAAACCATATCACTTTTTCATGACGCTCAAAAGGCCGTACAAATCGCTGACGCAGTTCTAACGTCAGCAGATAACGCAACGTGTGAGCCCGGCTTAAGAAGATACTGTCAATACCTGCATTGAATCTGAGTGACAAATCTGTATTATGCACATACTGATGAATCAAGTCGAAGGGTATTCAATATACTTCCCGAAAGTATCCACTGTTTATCGTAGGAGAAAATCTTCCTTTTTTGTGATACACTACTAGTTCGAAGCAAGTTTTTGAAGAAAAGATATATAATAATTAAAGAAATTAAGATCCATGTGCCAAAGATTATCAATTGCATTCTCCATTGTTTTAAACACCTTTTTAAGGCGAGAGACGAAGGATGGAAGTGAATAAATAGCATGGAAAGATAAAGAGGAGGAAGGGGAAGAGAGAGAGAGAGAGAGAGAGAGAGAGAGAGAGAGAGAGAGAGAGAGAAAGAGGAGAGAGAAAGGGGTAGGAAAGAAGAGACAGAGTGTGTATGAGAAGGAGGGGGGGGGGAGACTGAGGCTCAGGCAAGGATACTGGGTAGAGATATGGAGACATAGGGAGAGAAAAAGAGAAAGAGAGAGAGAGAGTAAGAGCACAAACTAATCAAAGATATAGTAAATAGAAAACAAAAGAGAACAGAGACAATGATAAGGACATAGAGAAAGATTATTGTGTGCAGGCGTGTGTGCGTGGGTGCGTGTATGTGAGAGAAAAAGACAGACAGCGAAGGAGAGAGCGAGAGATAGATAGATAGGGAGAGGGAGAGACAGAGAGGGAGAGAGAGAAAGAGAGAGAGAGAGAGAGAGAGGAGTATACATAATTTAAGAAATAAAAAAGGGGCTTTGTATGGGGCCAAACATAAATACATATAGAAACAGACGAAGCTAGGCATCAAGAATCCTGGTTATCTATAGTGGATGATCACATTCCCGCACGGAGAGCCATACATGAAAAAAAAAAAGTCGAAGTGCATTGTATTCATCTGAGTTCCAATATTTAAACTTAACCCTAATACGTAATACCAAGGGATGCTAAAGTCGTTTTCATGAATTATTGTAATCGTCTGCAAGAAATGAAACTAATATCATGAATATAGAATTTACAGGATGGAATGCTCTACACTATATCATTGCATATGGACAGATCAATAAGCATATAAGATGAATGGTATTTCTGTTTTACTTGGCTGTAACATAAACTTCGATGTATTTTCAGTTTATATTTATACTAGGAAGAAGGCGTTTTAAAAATATAAGCTATCTTATTTTACTTGAGTCACTCACAAGTGCTATATCCTGCCAGAGATGTAACACCATCTTCTCATTTGTAAGTTACCTGGTTGACGTACTAGCATGATGTTTTGAAATAACCATTTTACCTTCAAGTCTTGGTCGTATAGCTATCTTCTCTCTCACTGTCCCAAAGTTAATTACCACTTTACTATCTACTCTAACATTATAAGGAGACGTATAAACTTTTCAACAGTGCTTTAGAATGGCAGGACTCTTTCAAAGGTATGTGACCTGAGTTCTACTCTTATTTTCAGTCAAGATAATCTTTTGTTGATATCTCAAGAGCTGACATGAAATTAATTAAGCACCTTCCCTTCGAGGAATAAACTTATTATAAACTAAAAACTTAAAAGAGCACGAAGTAAAAATGAATCAACAAGCATTATTGTTACTCTTTGCGGGTGCCCTTATTTAAATTCGTCAGATATCATGAAGATAATATACAAATATACAGGGCCCGAGGAAATCTAGTGCGATCTGTGGGGTCGGTCGAAGTGACTACAGTCGTCTATTTCCTCGAGGGGCGAGAGCCCCGAGAGAAATAGACGATTGACTGTAATCGCTGAGACCAACCCCATAGATCGCACTAGATTTCCGAATAAAGGCCCTGTATATTTGTTTTATATCCCTCATCAACAATTAAATATATTTGGATTTAACTTTTATCTAGATATGACAAATTAATGTTAGATGGTATAAATCTCGCGTTGTTAAATCTATATACAGTTAGAGCAAAACACAGTGGACGCTAACAAATAGTTAGAATAGATTGACGCGATTGATAGTCGCTGAGCCTGAGACAGACCCCGTAGATCGAAGTAGATTTCAGAATAAAGGCCCTGTAGACCTATATCAATTTTCTTTTATAGGCCTCTAACTTTTAGGACTAGGTTGTCTATAACATCAAGTTAATTTTAAACTTGTTATAAAGTGTTAAAGGGTAGTACTAGATCTAGATCTATACCGTAACGTAATCGGTGAAATTCCGAAAGTGAAATATATGGCTAGTATTTAATTAATGTTAATTACTACTACTGTTAGAGTCTGGTAGGCTAACTTTGAATAGATCTATATTTAGGTCTAACTTTGTTACAAGGCCTAAATAAAAAGTAACACAAAACACTGTATTAACAAACAGTTATAAAGGCTCAAACGACATAATTATGACAGATTACACTCAAATGAAATTTTACCTGATATAACCGAACACGGTAGATAAAGTTTACCTGATAACTGAATATAGGCTACTTCATTTGTTTCCAATCCTGGTTTGTTTTTGGTCCTCGTCAATTAAAATCTTTTTTTTTCCTTTCGACGGACACTAGACTAGACATAGGTCGCCATGTTTTGATTTCGACTGGTGACGTTACGACGCGCATTTAGCTAGTACGATTGCGCATGCATGAGAAACAGCTGATCTGCTGACCTACATCCAATTATATTTACATAATCAACACGTCGTGTGTCCGGACAGGTCACTTTTAAACAGTAAATCAAACACAATTTCATGCAAATTGTCAAGAATCTTTGACAAGATAGGTTGACAGAATTATTAATTGCAAATATTTACTGGGCTTAGTGTTACTTCATGCATATTTTGCAAAATTGACGGCTATTTTTTGTTCAGTGTCCGCCCGGCCCCCCTCTCTTTTCTTTATATGGATTTATGAAAATTCCCGGGCTCGACGTAGTTTCACTGGTGCCCGCGCCGTCCCATCGCGGGAGTTACCCGAGGGAGACTACTGGCTGCTCGCCGTACGCGTCCAGAGAAATGATTCTAGGGAGCAAGGGGCAGTCGGAGGCATGATAGTAAAAAAAAACTATCATACTCTGAAAAGTTTGACGTCACTAAACCTATTTTTCTCCCGGAGTAATTTCTTTTTCCGGTAGAATTATGATTAATCACATGAAGTGATCTCGACCAATCCAAGAGCAAGAAATTTTCAATGAGGGATATAAAAAAATATATTTTAGTGAATCTTATTAGCAAGTAGGCCTACAAAAATGTTGTTTGAATCACCTCTCGAACAAGTCCCATATTAACGCAAAATTTCAGCAGCTATCATTTGAAAATAAGCATATAAGATTACCAAGGGATGTTCAGGTAGTTGCCCATCTTGCGTTACTGGTGTTTCATTTTTTTAATTGTACAGATCTTTATCATCTTCTTTTATCGGCAGTATGCTTTTTCTAGGGATAATCATCATTTTGACGGAAAACGTACATTCCCAAGTTTCTTCTACTTCTTGGAGCACAACAGAAGACTTGTTCAGTACTGACGGAGCACAACCTGTCACGAGCGGAGATGAAACTCTTCGGATCACAGAGAACGCTACCGAAAATCCTTCAATGGTCTTAACAGATACAAATCCATCTTCCGTGCTTACATATGTGTCTCCTTCAGGTGAGAGTTCAATCAGAAGCTTGACCAGTCTGTCTTCGTCTCCTTCAATGACAACGTCTGCTACATCCATAGATAAGTCTACACCCACATCCACAAGGCAGGATACGACTGAAGGAGCTACAACCACCAACATAACACCTACACATGTTAAAATTCCAGAACAGAAAGCTTCAAGCACGTCGACCCCAAACGACGTATCAAATCCAAGAACTGATGCAACCACTTCGAATCGTTCTAATCGCTCTAATGCATCAAAATTCGAGACAGAGCCTGACGAAACGAAGCCCGAAGTCAATGGGGGCAAGGAATCCCAGAGAAAAGATTCAGCCCTCAAACCAGGAGGTGAGTGAATTTAGGTATAATCAAAATTGTTGACAGATACAAACAAAGGCTTGAAATGACAGAACAGCTGCTTGTAGCAGAATAATAATAATAATAATAATAATAATAATAATACTACTAATAATAATAATAATTATAATAATTATAATAGTAATGATAATAATAATGCTGGTAATAATAATACTAAAGCATAGATCATGAATACAACAGTGTAATTTTTAGGGGATACCTTTTCACTTTATTTAGCTATCTAGGATTATGCATCACTGAACACGGTCGTCCTGAACATTTCGAACAAATTGAAGTAAATATGGAAAACACAATAGGCATGATGTAAAGCCTAAAGCCTAAGTTTCACTGGCCTTACGACCGGTTGCCGACTTCTGACAACAACAACAAAAGTTGCAACCATAGACAACCAATCTGCAATTAACATCTGTCTGCGATCAATTGCCGATCGGTTGTAGAATAGGTAGATTGGCCATCGCTTGTAGGAACAGTCTCAATTGATCGGCGATTATAAACAACCGGTCGTAGACTAGCTGATGGCCGACGTACTTACAGCAGTCGGAGATATACTGGAAGGCTATGAATCACTGGTGTAAAAAAGTATGAATTATATATTTATGCCAGGTTATCATGGTTATGATGAATAGGACACTAATTATTGCAATACGTGAATAATATACATAATTAAATGGGTACAAAGCAAGGATGTATATTGTTGTCAGGATGAATTACTTTGATTTAACAAGCTCGTGAAAAGGAAATGTGCAATATGGATCTCCCATTTCTACCATCGGCTTCAAAGTGTGTGTTCCATAATTTATATTATGTCATCTCTTTTATAAGTAAAACTATTTTCAATAGGCAATACAACCCAAATTACATTTGAGTACCCTTTAATGAGAGTGTTTGCATGGTTTGGGATGGTTTTTGAATACTGTTGGTTGTCGGTGCTGGGTAATGGTTTTGGAATCAATTGGTGATTGGTCGTTTATTATTCCGTCATCATGGTCATCAGTCGCCGACTTTATTTTCAAACACTTTTGGAGCACTAAAGATCAGTCGAAGATCAGTCGGAGATCAGTCGCAGACCTTTCGCCCACCTTTAGAAAACCAAGAAAAACTTCCCAACAACCAGTTTTGTCGGCAAAGGTTTTCGACCAAAATGCTCCGACAACCAGTTGCCGACCGCTGACAACCATAATGAAGATTGAAAAAAACCTTTATGCGATCCCAACCAACTAACGACCAGTGGTCATGGTGGTTGTCGGAAGTAAGCAAACGGTCCTAGGGACAGTGGCCATGGCTTAAACCTCCAGCCGACCAAAATGCTCCGACAACCTCTTACCAACCCCTGACAACCTTTTAAAGACTGACAAGAACTTCTTTGCCTTCTCTGACAACTAACCACTGACCAGAGGTTGTTGGAAGTTGGCAACCGGTCGTACGCCAAGTCACAACATGACGGCGGCCGATCGCCGACAAACGGCAATCATTTCGTCGTCTGTGATAATAGTTAGGGTTTACGGTAGCAACTTCATCATTGAGCTGCTGAGTGCATTATTTCTAAAGGGCAGTCTGCTATGGTCACAACCCCCAAAATTAGCCTGCTCGGCGGCCGGGCGGCGAGTTTTTAGCCAATTTCGCCCGGGCACCTAGCGGCGGCCGTCCGGGTACCGCTGGTTTTTAGGGCATCGCCCGGTCGCAGCTGAAGTTTTAGCGCGGAGTTAAAATTCTAGAGGTGCCTGGCCACTTTTCACTCGCCACCCAAAATACGCCCGGGCGGTTACCACCAGGGCACCGACCTAGTCGAGTTGTCTCCGTGGAGCGATTTAGGTCGCAAATCAAAGCCCCTAGATCAAAGACTGCCGAGCGGTCACCGCTGAAAGATCGGTTGGTCACCAAGGGGTTACCGCCCGGTCGCTGCGCGGAGAAGCTTCCCCGATTTCTCCCAGTTTTGACCTAAAATCGACCGGCGACCGGCGGCAAATCGGCGGTCGCCGCCCGGGCACCGACCTAATCGAGCGGTCGCCGGGGAGCGATTTAGGTCAAAAATAGAGAGCCTACAAGGTATTTGTGTAATTAACACATGAATGGTAAATTTCAGCAAGGCAGCCACATAGCCCAGATCCTTAACAAGCCCCCCTATTATGCCTTATCAAACAGGTGCAGATGGACAATGGGTGTGTATACATAATCCTGACAATATCATTTGACTACTTTTGAGATAGCAGTGCAATTTTCACAATTTAATAACTTATTGAAATGATCATTGACACCAAAAAAGCTATTTACATCTCTGTTCTCTTAATTTATCATTTTTCATGACAGTCATTTCAGTGTTTTGTCTTCGTATGCACGCTGCTGATCAGAGCATTCAGCATTTCACGCTTGCATTAGGCCCCGGCAGGTCTCCGGGCAGCCGTGGCTAACAGTCGTGATCCCATATCAGTAATACTAGCTGCAATCACCTTCGCTAAATTTAAAATAAAAGTTCCACTCTGTCAGCCCCGAAAGACATGCTCCTGGGAACAAATATACGTCAGTTTCATAACATGTCAATATTACCAAATCAAAATACCCACCTCAGAGATCACAAATTAGATAGCTAATAAATATTCACTAGCAAAAAAGCCAATCACAGAAACTTCTCATGAAAAAGCCCCGTGTACCAGCCGTGTACATGGTGTACAAAGTGAATGGCAAAAATGTGTGTCAGGGGTGTCAGAAAAAAAGTGGGTAACCAAATGGAAACTCCCTATTTTTTTTTTCTTTTTCATACAGGAAAACAATCTGTAGAAAAGACGCTCTAAGCGGATTTAAGTTTCAAAAAGGAGCTAGCATGAACCAAAAAGCAAGATCTCAGAGCAAAGCAGAAATGATGGGAGGGGGAGGCGACTACGAGTCTACAAAGTTCAGCTCGAAATGTGAAATTTCTCGATAGCATTAGTAGTCTGGGACCTATCGGCAACATCGTGTTAGCGGAGACTGCATAAATAGGGGGGGGGGGGGGCGCTTGGTCTCCCGCCAGCCAGCTCTCCATGTTTCAAGGATGTTAAAACTGAAGCCACGAAGGGTTGCCGCATGGCGGGCGAAAGCGCGGCGGGAAGACAGGTGTTGGTGGTCTAGTTTTGAGTTGTGAACAAGACCGTGCAAGATGTTTCTGGTGTCCAACGAAGCCTTGTTCACCAGGCTATAAGTACATGAAGTATGGTGCTCTGTACACCAAGGTGAGAGCTCCTGTGCGAAGGGTTGCCGTCTTGGCTCCCAAGGATGTCCCTGCTAGACGACGAAGAAAGTCACCAAGAAGAAGCAGGCAACACACCCATCTGCTGCCGAAATGATAACAATTTAGCTTTCAGTGACTTGAGATTTGGTGTGAACGTCAATTGCCTATCTAGCTTAACCCCAAGGTATATTCGAGTGGGGTAGTAGAGCAAAGGTGACCCATTGACGATTACTGTCAGCTGGCGGCGAGCTTCCTTCGTGTTGAGGTGGAAGGCTGTGGTAGTGGTTTTTGCAACCTTCAGTCTCCATGTTCCTAGATAGGATGCTAATTGTGGTATATCCGTTGTAGGTACGTCTTCTACTTTTGATCAGCATCTAGCAGAATTGAGAAGAGCGAGCTCGTCAGCATAGCCGTGCCTGATTATGTGGAAGGTAGATCGCTGATGTAGGGGTTGAACAGCATGGGGGCCAGTGCTGAGCCTTGGACGACTCCCTTTTTCAAACGTCTTCGGTGACTAGGCTGTCCCCTACTTGTCTTAAGAATGAAGTTGCGATTGACCAGGATGTTGGAGATGAACCGCACTTTGTGGCGATCAGGGATGGTCCGCAGAAATTTCAGGATCAGGCCTTGGGGTAAGCTCTGTTTACATTGTGATGTTTACACTGACATCACAAAAAGCAAGCACCTGAAATTAAGTAATTATATTAATGCAAGGAAAATGGGACCAGGCACCACAAAGCCACCAAAACACTCGCCAGATATGACTTTTTAATTGAGGTCTGATTCTGAAGAGGAGATTCTCAGCTTCCAGTAACCCCCTGAAAAAGAGAGAAGATTTCCATAGCTGACTTCTGTGTCGTTTGTGAGCTTCGTAATTTGATGTGCAGTGACGTTGGCTCCTGTGAGGTCCACCAGGGTGACACCTACCTTGTGGCCCTTTCCATAGCTGACTTCTGTGTCGTTTGTGAGCTTCGTAATTTGATGTACAGTGCTGCGGCCACGTCGTAATCCTCCTTGCTCGTTGGGGAGTTGGAGTTCAACGACTGGCATAGCGATGATATAGTTGCCTCCCCCCAAAGCTTAGTGATGGACTGGCGCAGAAGGGAGAAGAAGTGTGCCTGGAGCCACTTATTGATACGTTTGTCCTCAACCCTAACAATTACTTTGTTCACTTCAATTTGTGCAGAGCAAATCTGAGTAAAGGGTTTTCATGGTAAGGCTTTATACTTACTAACGTTTTCCCGTCCTTATTCTTCCATTGCTCATTTTCATACAGATGAAACAAAGTCCAAGGCTGTTGCAGGCTTATGTCTGGTTATCGTCGGTCTTCTACTCGTCGCAGTAAACGGCTTTCTACTCTTCCGGTCAAAATTGGGGTAAGCTCTGTTTACATTGACATCACAAAAAGCAAGCACCTGAAATTAGGTAATTATATTAATTCAAGGAAAATGGGACCAGGCACCACAAAGCCACCAAAACACTCGCCAGATATGACTTTTTAATTGAGGTCTGATTCTGAAGAGGAGATTCTCAGCTTCCAGTAACCCCCTGAAAAAGAGAGAAGATTATCCAATCCGATATAATGTAACTTATGAGAAATATGAGCTTAAAATTTGCAGTCTTTTAAAGCACTCTAAGCCATGAACACGATAAAAACTACTTTCGAAAAATAAACTCAAGCCTAATTTCAAAGGCCCTTTGTACTGCCCATAGAAATCAGGTTCGGAATACGTAATACGCCATTGTAATGTTCGCACATTTCTAAAGGTGATAGACAGGTCTATTGAACTTGCCTTCAGTTGATTTTTCGAAAGTAGTTTTTATCGTGTTCATGATATATTTTGCAAGATTACAAAAGAAGGAAACGAACTCGATGGAAATTGCTCATTATAGTGGACAAGTACGCTGTAAAAAATAACTGTAAAACTACAGGTTTTCTGGCCCTTGAAATTACAAGTTATTGCCGTTATTTCAATTTTACCGTCTTTTTCCTGTAAAACAACAGCAAGTTTTGTTGGTTTACCGGAAATCAGAAAATATTTACAATCGCCCGACATAAAACACTGTTTAAAAAAACAATTTCCTCATATTACCCTGTTATAATACCAAATACTGGGGAAAACACTTATATGAATATTCACGAATTTTTAGTAGTGTATGGTTTGGGGTGGCCCGATTTACTAACTGTCACCAAATGCATAAAAAAAAACTATAAGAGGTATATAAGAGATTGCACTAGATTGAACTAACTGGATAGGATAAGTCTAGGATAGGATAGGATAGGATAAGATAGAGAACAGGATAAGTTAAAGCAGGATAGGTTACACTGTAAAACCGCAGATAACTGGCCCTTGGGGCTACAAGTTACTGCCGTTATTTCAAATTGTATAGCATTTTCCCTGTAAAACAACAGCAAGTTTGTTGTTTACCGGAAATCAGCATATATTTACAATCGCCCGACATAAAACACTGTTAAGAAACCATTTTCTCATATTTTAACAAGTTACCCTGTTAAATTACAAATCGTTTTCATGGTTCCGTTTTAATTTACATATATTTTCCTGCTAGAAATTAAAGTTTCTACTATTTAACAAAACAACGGAAATCTGTTATTTTACATGTTTACATGTTCTGTGGAAAAAAACGGGCATTCCCGGTATCCTGACTGCCAGGAAATTTTCCGCGAAAAAAAAACAACAAAAACGGCATTTATTTATTATTTTGTTTTTTTACAGTGCATCACTTCAAAAGCTTGCTCTATTTTGAAGTTAAGGAATATTAGAATGAAACAATTTGACAGGGTCGTATAGTAAAGGAAACTATACATTATCTACTTCAGAAAAAACATGGGCTTTCAAAAACTGCCCAAAACATCACTTTTAGATTGTTTAGTACCTTCGAATTTTCAAATTACTTAGACCAAGAAGTTATCACAGCACTTGCTTAGATCAAAGCAGACCCTTTCAGGGTCTTATACACACACCTGCACACGCACACAAAAATTGGAAATGCTGACAAAAAACACCTTTTTTGAGCTCTAAGCATGCTAAGTGCAAATCACAACTAGCGACTTTTTGGTGGTTTTGTGGTGCCGGGTCACAAAAATGTGCTATTTTACGTCTTTCGCTATTTGTTTGTCATGGATTAAAAGTAATGTGCTTCTAGTTAATATTTAATCCAAACATGGCCTTCTGACATGACCGAGCTCCAAATTAAAAAAAAAATGACATGAAAACAACTTTTATGACTGTTTTCGGTAAAACATTTGTACATTTCTATCTCAGCCGGCGGAAGGTGAATTCTGTAAGTGACCTTTAAAACGAATTAAAACAGAGATTTCTTCAGAATTGTTCAGAAAACTGTTATTTGTTAGTGAAAATTTACCTTATAGGCTTTTCTTGCGCGCGAGAAGGGAGTTGTCTCAAAAATATGAGCCTCTAATATTCAAAACAAATATTTGCCTTGAGGCATTGTATTTCAACGGATACGCTTCTTTCTTCTAATGTGGAAACGAGAAGACCAATAATATATTTATAAACTTTCTTCTTCCTTGTGACACTCTGCTCTCTAAAAATAATGATGATGATACTGTGTGGGTTAACCCTTTCAGGACAGGAATTGTTGAAGGGCTAAATTGATCACATTTTGTTCTTCAAATTGGCAACAACAATTTTTTTTTTAGCGCTACACGGTTCTAATAAGGTGTAACGTCTTTGAAAAAAAATATACATGGTTAGGAATTTTGTCAAAAAGTTGAAAAAATTGCCAATTTAGAGAAAAACAATGATTTTGAACCTCTCAATGTGTTGCCAATTTAAGGATTTTAAAGCTTATTCTTGTTTTTTAAATCCCTGGCATCAAACGCAATGTGGTCATCCAACAGAAATGGATAAAGTCTGTGCCAAAAAATGTTGCTCTTTCTACTCATGCATCTGGTATATTTTTAGAGCTCTGAATAAAAATTTATTGAGCCAAACCACAACATGTGGTCAATTGTCTCAAAAGGGTTAAAAAAAAAAAAAAAAGAAGTATGTTGTATTCGAAACTCAACCAAGTGGTCTAATCATATTTAGCTATATACTGCCTGAGACTGACAAGTATAATAATTATAATTGTTTAAACATAACGATTATCAGTATGATGGCAAGGATGATGATGATAATGATATTAATGATAAAGATTATGATGATTGTAATGCTGACTGTAATAACAATAATGACAATGAAAATTATGATATTAATAATGGTAATAATTCATTCTAATTGAATATGTATGTATTTAAGAAACTTTAGAGGCTAATCTGAGGCACTCACGCTGACATATATTGGCCAAATGATTTATCAAATAAACACAATTGGGCATCTTCTAGTTTTCTTTATTCTTCCCGTTCTCATCTTGAGAATTAGCCATTATGAATTTCAATGAATTTGTAGGTTCCATCTTCAGTCTTGAGATCATGAAATACACATGTAGATTTTAAATTGAATCTTGAGACTAAAAAATGAGTTATGAACTGGCAGGTGAAGATATTCTGCCCTTTTCCTGTTTTTGTTGTTTTGACTAAGACAATTGCAGCTATAACTAGCTATATGTTTGAAAAATGGGGGCATCTATTTAGCGTAATTCATTTTTTGTTGTTGTTGATAGCTTATGCATCTCACGGAGTGGTGCTTTTACCCTGCCAATGTCTGCCATGAAGAAAGACCGCAACAATGACGCCGACATCGAAGGAGCTTTCAAGGGGGACGCTGACGTCCCCAAGAAAAGCGATTCTTCAACTTCGCTGACCACCAAGGAGAACCCCGCTGACCAGGCTCCGGAGCAGAACGGTGAGGTGCACGTCAAGGTCGATGTTACGGACATTGCGGGACCTTCCGCAAGCGTTGATGATGACGTAACGGCGAAGAATGACGTCGAGAAGGACGAGGGTAAAGAAACACCTTCTGCAGCTGCCGATGACGAGAGCAACAAACCGGAGAAAGAGAACGATGAGACTGCGGTTGCAGCCACCGAGAAGGGCGCTATTGGTAGTCCAGACGAGCAGCCTTGATACTTTTGTTTCTGCGTTTATTGAGAATCCAAAGAATACATTTAGAGATATTATATCGCGATTAACATCACTACATATCCATTTTTTTTCTTCATGGTGGAAATATTTTATGTCACGTGAGAAATCCCTGGCCAAACCTTTCACGGGATTTTTATTTTTTTAATTAAGGATATGATATGGTATATGTCGTATACATATTGATTATTAGTTGCATAGCTATCTCTGCTAACCGTGGGTGCATGTAAGATGAATAGTCTAGTTAAATATATATACCACAAAGCATTCAAACAAGTCTTTGACGCAAAAAATATTACGAACCGATTAATTTTATTTGTCACTCTGGACTAACCCAACCTTTCATACTGCTGTGAAACGTATCCCCGAACAAGTATTTTATGACTGGTCATCATGAGGGATGCACCCCTTGAAATAGGTCCGGAGAAAGGGAATTTCCCTTTAGCTGAGATGATGTAATGGTTGAAAAAAAATAATCATATGATATCATTGTTACATAATTATTAGATTTTTATATGAGGAGAAAGAGGAATCATCAGCGCTTCAGATGAGCCCATTTGGACAGCTGCACTGAGTCACAGTTGAATTTTATCATGGATACAGTTCGTTCGTAGTTTTATTTCAGGCCGTATAGAAGAAAATCTAGAAGGAAAATGTGCCTAAATGCTTTCAGGAAGTAAAGAAATGTATGATCTAATGATGATGTAAGCATGAGAGGTCTCGTTGTTACCATTAATTTTTCATGTTTTTTTTTTTTTTACTTTTTATTTTTAACGCATGACCCTGCAGGAAAATGATTAGTGGGCTGTGACCGTTGAGGTCTACCAGAGATGTAGAGATCGATGCTGTGACCTGAAGCATACTGGGGTTCACAGAAGTAATTCACGGCCCCATTCACTTACGCGTTATAACGAAGGTTATCTAAAAATCATATTTTGAAAACCCCTTGGTATAAATCGTTTAAATTCACAGAACAGAGACAAAATATAAAAATCTCCCAAATAAAGTACATCATTTGGGCACTTTCCCAGCGATTAAAAAAGATATTTAGGCTGAAACAAGGCTAGCCGAAATTTCCGCCCATTCGCACATTGAAACAGTGGAAGTGCACCAGTGATAAAATAAATCCTTTAAAAATAATAAAAGGCTAGCCAACTTCAGCTAAGGTCTCAAATTGGAAAGAGTATGTTTATTAAACACCATTTACGCTTTTTAAATTTACTGAGAACAATGAATCAATTTTATATGAATATTTCTAATCAATTAATTTCAAATCATCTTTGCTCCGCCTCACCGGCAAGCATTGCGAGCGGATGAATTACTTATGTGTGCCCACTGGTGCCTCCACTGCTTATCGTAGATGGCGATGTTTCAGTATGAGCATAGCTCATAGGGGGCGCACACCTGTAATTATTTCCCCGTAGGCTCATGTGTAAAAATTATATATATAGAGAGAGAGAGAGAGAGAGAGAGAGAGAGAGAGAGAACATGAAAAATAAGTGCTAGCAATAGCACCATTCAAACTTGTGTCTTGACTAGTTCATAGAATTTCCTTGACTTCCTGAATATATGATGGGGTGATTTTCAGCATTTTTTTTTCTCCTACAGTGGCTGCATCTTAGGCTACCCACAAACCTGGTCTTCATGTTAGCTAGCAGTTATGAGGTTTCTTGGGCTCCTAATAAAAGTCCCCATAAAATCCCACTGGGACCAACTCTTGCTCTCTCACGGGACCGATCTGGGGCCCGTTGCACGAAGAGTTGCGTTTAAACGCAACTCTTAAAATCAAACGCAAGTCCTGAATGGCACTTCTGATTGGCTGAAAATAAAGTTGCGTTTGATTTTCCTGAGTTGTGTTCAAACGCACGTTTGTGCAACGGGCCCCTGAATCAGTAATTATCCCTCTCTATGCACATGTGGAAAAAAAAAGTGTTGAAATATGTATCATTGATTATGAATTTTTTCAGCAATTACATCATCTTACAGACGTGCGTCCACAGAGGAGAGATTGCCGTGGCGCGGGAAAGCGCGTGCGCACTCACAGGATACTCCAAAAAGTTCTCTCCCACATACAATCTCTGTAACTATTTAGTGTTTCTTGAATTTGACCTATGAACGAGCTCGTGTGCGCATAACACAACTATCTCTCCTCCATTAGCAATGAGCATGAACAAAAAGTGTTGAGGAAGACATTCCTCTAACTCTAAATTGGCCCAGAAAAAAAAAAACACGGTTAATTCCCCATATCAGAGGATATCATGATGTAATGGTTGAAAATACAATGAGAAAAAAAAATGACATAAATGTTCCGTATTGGATCAGAGTTTTATAGGAGCTTCTGGACTGGGTCCCAGTTATGGAGATAATTCTCCCTATCGCATATAGCCGATATCAGCCGATATCAGCTCCCGATGCCGATATCGGGGACAACGATGTGCCGTGGTCCAGTGGTTTAAGGCGCTTGACTGGAGATGCGAGGATCGGGCGTTCGATCCGATCCCCGGCACGGCACTTATGCCCTTGAGCAAGGCATTTTATCTACATTGCTCTTTTACCGTACATCAAATAAATGAAGTGCTAAAGGCATAATGATACCAGCGTGAACATGTGTGTTATTTAAAAAAAAAAAAAAAAAAAAAAAAAAAAAGATGTTGGCACATATGTTTCCGGTTCCAGTCTATAGCTATAGTGAGCATACACTGATATTTCCTTGCTTTTTTCGTGCGTGATTGTTCTGCTGAAAACACGTTTTGCATCTTCGGCTCAACATCCCACATTGGGTGGCTTCACAGAAGAATCCCATTTAAATATCAACTGTATAAAAACACGATTATTTGCTAGATTAGGAACAAAAGGGAGTTTTTGCTAGGCTGACCACGTCTTCTAACACATTGTCAATGACGCTCCGGCCGGACCCGGAAGCTCAGTTGCCAGCAATCACATGCCCAAAAATTAGAGTGCCGCATGCGTTCGGATTCGGAGAGCTATATGCGATACGGAGAATTGATATCGGGCCAAAAGCAGAAGCAGAGAACGATAAATGATTAAGTGTCATGATAGTTTCTTTTCAGGCCAAATTGTACACAAAATTAGTCCTGTTTTTATATGCAGGCAAAATATCTTGGAAGGGATAGGCAAAAAAAAAAAAAAAAAAAAAAAAAAAAAAAATCGTCTAGTGTGAACAGAAGAATCGACTTTTTTGTACTTTCTTTGTTTTCTGACTTGATTTCGCAAAAGATGAATATATGGATAGGCCTAGACTTATTTCACCTGCTATTAATGTCTTCTCAAGTAATGTTCTAAACACGTCATGGAATGGGTCAGTTCTAAAAAGCTTTTTAACATATTAAGGCTGTCGAATATGCCTGCCTTATGAAATTCTCTCTCTTTTATGAAGGGGCGGCGATCACCGGGGGGGGGGGGGGGAGGGGGTGACGTCTCCCCAAGTACTTTTGGAGACTATGTAAAAATGTATAGCAAATAATGAGAAAGGCTAGTCCCCCCCCCCCCCCTCTCTCTCTCTCTCTCTCTCTCTCTCTACCCCCGGCCGTGACAAGAATCGCCGTGCCTCCTTTTATCTACATCGAATGATCGGCCTGAGAAAGGAAACCTCTGTTTCTCAAGCTATTTTGTAGATTTTTACAGTTATCAAAATGCTAATAATTTAGTTCAAAATGTCGAAGAGAATTAGTTAGTGCATGATACGTGTCTGCAGACAGATAATTGAAGCGTTATACACAACAGAAAACTTTCTATGTAATGTCTATTTGATCATCTCTTAATTGTCCTATCAAATTATACAGTGGTTAAGTATTATTTCTTATCTAAAATAATATGATTCTGGAATGAGTTATCCTTTTTTTATTACGAATGTATGACCTTCGTTTTGTTCAAGAATGAAAGAAGCAAAATCGATTTGTAAAATATCTTTATACAATTTCAAAGAGAAACGATTTATACTACAATGTAGGACCGTGCACGATATTATGATGGATTAGGCCTCATTGAAACCTTCCTAACAAAGATAAGTGGTCTCATGATGATAATGCAGTGTTGCAATAGAATTTCAGATAAATGATTACTGTCTTAATCAGATGTACATTAAAATGATTAAAGGCTGATCAGCTTGTTTATTGATTTGCTCACAAAAAAGGACAATAATCAAGGTGACAAACTTCCACGCCTTTTCCGTTTCATATCTTTTCTGATGTATCGAGTGTTTGGCTTCACAGATTAAAACGTTATCCATTGCATAATACCCCTTGCAATCGAGGCGTCATTGGAAATGCGCTATTACCTGCGCTAATCAAACATGTGACGGCAGTTGGCCCATATGTCTGAGTAAAGCCTGGCTCGCACGATTTTCCCTGACATTAGGGCCGCGTCAGGGACTTATACGGTCTTTTGCGCGTCAAGGAAGAGTGATTTAAAAGTGTTAGCAATATGGACAATGCAAACAACACTTTGAATTACTGGCGTATGAGTTAATTGCCTTCACAAGCTCGATTAGCGCAGGTGCTGACGCAATCTAAATGACACCTCATGGAAGCAGAGCTTAATTCAAAGCCATTTTTGCACTGTTAGTTTTTTTTTCAATCTCTTTGTGTAAGATATCCTTCTCGCATGGTGCGTCAAAAACCAATCCAGTCACTGACGCAGTCCAACGTCAGGCAATTGACGCCTCATGCATGTTCAAAAGGTTTAA